>CM063295.1:13375000-13382500 GCA_032173965.1 Sitta carolinensis | reverse complement strand
GGCTCTCTGAGCTGCGAGGCAGGGCTCTGTAGACAGGACTGTGTGCAGGCAGGGCTCTCTGCAGGCAGGGCTCTGTGCTGCAGTCAGGGCTCTCTGTAGACAGGACTGTGTGCAGGCAGGCTCTCTGTAGACAGGACTGTGTGCAGGCAGGGCTCTGAGCTGCAGGCAGGGTTCTCTGCAGGCAGGACTGTGTGCAGGCAGGGCTCTCTGAGCTGCGGGCAGAGCTCTCTGCAGGCAGGGCTCCTGGCAGGCTCATTCTGCCGAGCCGCTCGGAGCCTCTCCCGCAGCAATGGCTGTAAAAGCCAGTAGGAAGCTGTAAGATAAAACACCCAGATTGTGATAAAAGGGGAAACAAGGCGAGGCGAGCTGGCGTCCTGAATGCGAGTCTTGTACGTCTTATTATCAAGTTAATTAAAGCTAGCATCTGACAATGTCACTCGGCTGTAGAAAAAGGGATTTAAATGCAGCGTCTCCCAGGACTGCGTGTCAAGGGCTGCTTTTCATTGAGCTGGTGCGAGTGTTTGGCTGGAGGAACAGCTCTCCGGATTGAAGGGGGTGCCTTTAAAGAAGCAGCAATTGACAAGGAAGCAATTATTAAATTTTGATGTTCAAAAATAAGAAAAAAAAAAAAAAAAAAAGAGAAAAAGAAAGACGACGAAGAAGAAAACGGCTTCTATAATTTGTGTTTTAGATGGAGAGCAATATAAAGAGATATCAAGGCCGAGAGCCATCAAAAGCCTTTCCCCCTCCCGCATGAAAGCTCCTCTCAAACACTTTAAGAGAGATTTTTAGAAGCTCGACAAGGATCCTAGAAACATTAAAACAGAAGTCGATTTTAAATGTGCACATTGAAATGCACAGAGCCGCTTACTACGTGGACTTGCACTTGAGGTCAAGTGACGGACGGATTGTATGCTTCTCCATAATAATATTAATTAAACAATTTGCATGCTAATAAGGTAACAATTATCAGGGCTTCTGTTGAAAGATTCAGGTTATTACAACACGCCAATCTGGAGGCCAGGGGTCAGGGAGTGAGAGGCGAGAGAAATTTCAACTCAAATTAACATTCTGTCAGCTCCAGAAAATGGGATAAATAAAGTCGAATTAATTCATTATAATAAAGAGAGGGAGAGAGAGAAAAGTCCCCCCTCTCTTGTTCTGTGCTGGATTGATTACCATTCTGTATTCAGAAACACGTCCCGCTCGCATTCCTCTCCTGAAATCCGACAGAAAATGAGGCATTTATTGCTACAGGCAAAATTTGGTCCAGTGGACACAGTTTACATTTAGTATTTATAGAGAAAGAAATTAAATTATGGTGAAAAGTGAAGCCCTTGACCCCAGAATTAATACCAACCCCATCATTTTCTTATTTCTGTTAGGGCTGTGTAGTCCAAATTCAAGCTACCTTTTAGCTCTAAGCAGAGGCAGGGAGACCATAATTAAACTAATCTATAGGGGGGAGGGAGGGAACAGCAATAATACAGCAGTATATTGTATGGCATTCAATTAGGTGAATAAATACAGCTCCGGACAGACAGCATAGATTAGAGACTCGACTTCCTTTTTATTTCAATTTTAACTTCCCCCTCTCTCATACCCACACAAACCAGCGCTAGGAAATGTATCATCTTGACTGGATATTTTATAACTGGAAAATCTATTTGTATGTTTTCCAGAGATAAAGTGTCTCTCCCTCTTTCCCCTTCTCCTCTCTCTCCTTTTTCCTTCCTACCTATCTTTATTTCTTTCCCTTCCTCACCCCACCGTGCCCGCCCCCCGACTCCAAGGATTTAATTCCGCACGAACCTCCCAGGAAGATTTAAAGAGTTTCCCGTCTGATTTCCCGGCCCGGCCCTTTCGCTCTCCTCTTTGTTAAACGCAAACGCTGCTTCCCCCCGCGCCCCTCTCCCCACCTTCCCAGGGGCCGGGGGGAGCCCTCCCGGGGGGTCGCCAGGTTGGGTCCCCCTGCCCAGGGGACCGCCAGCTCCGGTCCAGCGGGCTCGGGATGGGAGGGGCTGGGAAGTACCCCCCTCTTCCTCTCTCTCCTTGGAGCTTGGGAAGTGTTTCTCTAACCGGGAGAAGGCACAAAACTGGGGGGCCCCAGCCCCGCGCTTTGCCGGAGAACCGTCCCTTAAATTATTCACCGGGGGAATCTATCAGTGTTTTATCTGGGTGAAAACTTCTATGGAGACGTAATTTAATTAGGAGCAGTTTGGCGGCTGTTTGGGAGCTGTGAATGACTGGCTGGATGGAGCGTGGGGTATTCGATGGGCTACTCCAGCGGAGAAGGGGGGGAAGGTGAACTGGGAGGGATGTAGGGATGGGAACTTTGTTTGGGTTTGAATTTTTAAAATTATCATTAGTAGTGGTTTTCGGCCTCCTCTTTAGCGAGCAGAGGCTGCTTCTGGTTGTGGCTGCCCTCACAATTCAAAGGTAGTGGTTACTGCTGGAGAGGGGGGTGTCCGTGGCCGAATCGATAGGAGATTGCATTAATTATGATTTCGATTGATATGCTCAAATCTCCTCCTAAACGCTGCAAACGGCTCTTCCTTTTTCATTTTTTTCTCCTTCCTTTCCTTTCGCCCGACCCCCCCCATTTTTTTCTTCTGCCCCCCTCCCCTCTCCCCTGTTATAGAGCCGGAGAGGAGATGAAAAGGCTTGTAGTTTTAAATTCAATGTGACAGCTCTGGAAAGAGCGGATGATGAATCTCCTATTATTGGATCAGTCTATTTGCCGCTCAATGTCTCTCTGTAATTGGAGCAACATCACTTTAAAGGTTCAGAGAGTAGAGCATTTCTGGTGAAAAATCCCCACAACACGCTGGTGAATGTTTTAAAGGGAAATCTATTAGTGATTTGGCGAGGGGAGGGGACAAGGGGGAAGAGGGTGGGTTGGAGGGGTGGGGGGGAGGCTGTGTGTGTGTGTGTAACTCCGACTGTTTAGTATTTAACCGGGTATCAGGCAGATCCGCGCGTTCCCCTCCGCCCCCCCCCCCCCCCGCCCGCCGCACCCCCTTGCCCGCCCGGCCCCCGCCGCCCTCCTCGGGCTGGAGTTCGTATCAAAGCCCCCCTCGTCGTGTTGTGACAGCTCTGATATTGTTTATTGAGGCTGGATGTCAGGTATAATTAGCAATCGATATGGAAAACGTTTGCTCCCCACACTGGCACGTCTCTGACGTCAGGACCGATTAACGTTTCTTATTGGTCCCAAATTCCCCCAGCCTGAGCTAATTATTGGGAGCCTGATGTTGATAAAGTTAAAGCGCCCGGCGCCCTGCAGCATGAGCCCCTCGCCGCGCCGCCTCCTCCGCCAGCAGCACCCCCGGCCCCAGCCGCCCCGCCGCCAGCGCCCCCAGCCCCGCCGGCACCCCCCGCCCTAGAGCCGCCCCCATGATGGACAGCCGCATCCTGGAGCATCCTCATGCCCAGTTCGGGGGGATGGTGGGTTTCCCTTACCCGCTCGGGCACCACCACGTCTACGAGCTGGCCGGGCACCAGCTGCAGTCGGCGGCCGCCTCCGTGCCCTTCTCCATCGATGGATTACTGAGCGGCTCCTGCGCCGCCTCTGTGGTCAACCCGGCGCCGCTCATCCCCTCCGGCTGCGGGGTGAGCGGGGACAGCCAGCCCTTCAAGCTCGCAGGTAGGAGCGGCTCCGTGTCGCGTGTGTCCCCCCGAGCCCCCACCCCGCCGCCCCAACGTCGCTCCCCGCCCGGAGCGTGTCAGCGCCGAGGGAGGAAAGCACCGCACCCTCGTAACCCCACTGTCCTCATCTACGAATTTTGGGGGGGTCTCGGGGGTGGGGATGGTAGGTGGCTGTGCTGGCCCCCCCGAGGGGGCGGCCGGCCCCGGTCCGAGCGCTGGGAGCATTCCCCGTTCCCACCGGCGCAGGGCCACGCGTGTGCCCTGAACAATAGCGGGCCTGGCCCGGTGCCTTCCCCCAAAGTTCATCGTGTGGCGGCTCGGATCATACCATTAGAAGATAATAATAGAAATAATAATGGGAATCACTGGAGTTTGGGGAATGAAGAGCGGTAATAATAATTTTTTTATACGATTTAACCAAATGGAAGCGTTCTCCCTCCTTCCCTCCCCACCGGCCTGTGGCACCGCTATTGTTCAGCTACTAAAACATTCTATCGCCCCAACATCCTTCTAGTTAAGCCTGGAGCTGCCCCACACTGCACCTCAACTAAATACAATTATTATTATTATTATTATTATTATTACTATTATTATGTTTTTTCTTAATTTCCACACCTGGTGGAAAAACGTTAGGGGAGGTGCAGCCAAGGGCTGAAAATCCCCAGCATGGAGCTGTAGGTACTCGAAGAGGCTGCGAACATCCCAGCCCCACGGCTGCCCGTGCTCGGGGGTACTGCGGGAGGCCCAGGGGCCTCCCTGCACTCGGGGTCCCGCGTGGAACGGGCCCGAGAGCCGTGACCCACGCAGGTGCTCCGGAGGGGCTGGGGAAGGGAAAAGGGGGGGGGGGGGGGGCTTTTAATTTTTTTTATTTAATGAAACCTTTGGTGGTTGGAGCAAATATTGGAACTTCTCTCTCTCTCTCTGCCAGCTGAGTGCCTGTGGAGAGCTTCCTTCAGGAATAAATGTTCTGTAAAGTACATTTTCGGAGGAGGCGAGGGCAGATCGGGTTCCTCCCCATTTTTAGCGCAGGTGTGTGAATAATCCCGCTCTTTTACCAACGCTACCGAGCACAAAAGTTAAAAGGCTCCTGTGAATGGCAGGGAGGGGGGGAGAAGGCCTGTCTCCCAGGGACCTGAGGGTATTTCTGCTTTTTCAGACTCGGGTGACCCGGACAAGGAAAGTCCTGGCTGTAAAAGAAGACGAACCCGCACCAATTTTACTGGCTGGCAGCTCGAGGAGCTGGAAAAGGCGTTTAATGAGAGTCATTACCCGGACGTGTTTATGCGAGAGGCTCTGGCTCTCAGGCTAGACTTGGTGGAGTCCAGAGTGCAGGTAAAAAAACGTGTCCCCGCTCCTTTTCCCCCCCTCTGCCCTCTCCGTGCGCCGAGCAGTCCCCGGGGAGGCCCCTCGGACCCCGCTCCGGGACGGGCCCTGTTCGCTTGGGCCGCAGCCCCTCGCCTCCCGGCCCTTTTGTTCCCTGCCTTGCGCTGCTGCTTGCTGTCTTATTTTATCGTTATTATTATTACTATCCTATTTTTTTTTTTTTAATCTTGTAAAATGAGAAGAGTAGCAACCCAGCCTGGCTTCCCTTAACATTTTTTAGTATGTCTTTCCACTGTAAACATTTTTCTTAAATGAGTCAAGGGCGAGAAAATTAGCATGCAAATATGAGGCTTAATCACGGGCCAGGGTATGCTGGAGAATGTCAATAAAGCTCGTAGGCGCATCGAGAGCGAGTGAAACTTATAAAACTTAATTTTAACGAGCTGCTCAGGCCCTTGGCGGTGCGGGACAGGGAGGGGAAGCACCGATCTGCTTCAGCGGATCTTCCAAAACATAAATGAGAAGTGGACGGGGGGATGCAGGGTGGCTGTTGGATCTCGGGATGCTGTTTTGTGCCGCGGTGGCTGCGAGCGGGCGGCGAGGCCGAGGTGCGGCCCCGCATCTTGCCGGGAGCCGCGGCCGTGCGGAGGCGGCTCCGTGTGCGGGGAATGCGTCCTTAAATCCATCCTGGGACTCGGGGACGGTCCCCCCGGGACGAGGCAGCGCCGTTGTCCGCGGTTCCCCCACCGACTTTGCTTCAGGGTGCCCTTGCGTCCGCTTTCCTTCTCGACGTGCTCGGGAGCCTGCGGAGCCCGCCCGGGGGCGGGAGCCGGGATCGGGCACTGAAATTCCCGCGATGCTCCCGAGCTGGGGCCGTGGTCCGGCCGGGACAGGCGCTGCCAGCAGCCCCGAGGGGCCGCGGGATGAGGAGGGACGCGTGTGGCTGCGGGGACACCGGGGACCTGCCGAGGCAAGCGGGAGCAGGGCCGGAGCAGACAGGTTTTAATTTAATTTAATTTCTCTCCTAAGACTATCTAAAACAAACCCCACCAAACCCCATTTTGGGTTGATCCAACCCCTCTGCTCCGTCTCCCGGCAGGAGCAGGGGGTCCAAACTCCGCATGTCTGGGCAAGGCACCGTCCGTCGTGTCCCCCCCGCACCCCGTCACCTCCAGCCGCTTATTGTGCTGTGTTTATCACATTTCGCGTGCTCCTGCGGGAGAATCGGGCCAGCGATCGGTGCTCTGCACCCCTCGGCCACGGGGAAGAGCCGGGGGGCTGTGGAATCCCTTCCCTCCCCTTGGCGCCGGTGCGGGCAGGGTGCAGCGTGTGTGTGCGTGACTGTGCACCCCTTCTCGTATTATTATTTTTTTTTCCTACCCCTTTAAAGAAGTGTGGCTATCTCTTCCTGCCCCCTCTCCTGCTCTCCGTTTCTCAGAGGCCCGGTCCTGCGGATGAGGGCTGCCGGCACCTCGAAGGGGTGGACGAGGGAGGCCTGAGCTGCGCTTCTCCCCTCCGCCCCCTCCCACCGCCCTGGCCACCGCGGGGGGCCGGTGCGCTGGGTGTTAATTGCTTCTCGTTGTTCGGTGTGTAGGTCTGGTTCCAAAACCGCCGGGCCAAATGGAGAAAGAAAGAGAACACGAAGAAAGGCCCGGGGCGGCCGGCTCACAACTCGCACCCCACGACGTGCAGCGGGGAGCCCATGGACCCCGAGGAGATCGCCCGGAAGGAGCTGGAGAAGATGGAGAAGAAGAAGAGAAAGCACGAGAAGAAGCTGCTCAAAAGCCAAAGCCGCCACCCGCACTCTCCCAGCGCCCTCTCCCTCCACAGCACGCCCAGCCCCGACAGCGACAGCGGCGGCGGGGGGGGCCTCTCGCCCGCCCCGCCTGAGGCCAAACCCCGCGGGCAGCCCCCGCCGCCCCATCCGCCGCTCCCCGCCGCCGCCGCCCCCTCCGAGCCGCCCCCCGGCACCTGCGACCAGACGGCCGAGCCCTTCTACCCCAGCCAAAGAAGCGGGAGCGGGCGGCTCCAGCGCCCGCCCGACAAGGACTGCGCGGCCGCCCCGTCGGGGGACGGCAGCGGGGGCGCGGGGGGGCCCCGCGGCGCCGGCAGCTTCCACAAGCTCAACCCGTTCAGCGTGGAGAGCCTCCTCTCCGACTCCCCCCCCCGCCGCAAGGCCGCCCCGGACTTCCCCAGCCTACCCCCTGCGCCCCCGCACCCTCATCGGCAAAGGACACTTCTTGCTCTACCCCATCACCCAGCCCCTGGGCTTCCTCGTCCCGCAGACCGCCCTCAAGGCCAGCCCGGGCCCCGAGGCCGGCCAGCCCCCCCGGGACTCCCCGCTGCCCGCCGCCAACCCCGGCCCCCCCGGCTGCGGCGCGGAGCCGGCGCCCGCGGGGGCTCAGCCCGGCCCCGGCTCCACGGACACGGCGGCGGGCTCGGGGCCCCCCGCGCCGGCCGGCGCCTCGCCCCGCTCCGCGGCCGCGCACGCTGACCCGGCGGCCGCCGCCCCCGCCGAGGGCGGCAGCT
>CM063295.1:13052500-13370000 GCA_032173965.1 Sitta carolinensis | reverse complement strand
CCAGGAAAACGATGGAAAGCGATTCATCAGCCCGCATCTGCGTGTGCCGCCGGCTCCATCCCAGAGCCGGGAAAGCCCGGAGAGGCACCGGCGCCCCCGCCGAGGGGAGCCCCCGGGGCCCGGGCAGGGGGGACCCCGCGGCCCCCGGCCCCGCTTCTGGCCTCTGCTAGGCTAGAACCCGAGCTGCATCTTTAGCCGGGACTTCTAATATTTGAAAACCTGTTAACTCTTTCCCCTTTCAACAGAGGACGCCCCTCGCTATTTATTATTGTTTTTGTTATTATTTATTTTTTTCCTTTATGGTAAGAAAGAGGAACGCTGAGAACATCTCCGCGTGCGTGTGTGTGTGCAGGGGAAGCCGCTGATCCGTTTGGTGCCCTCCTCCTTTCGAGAGCTTGTCTCCATAATTTAATGATAATTTAAAATATTGTTTCTCTCCCACTGTTTGATAATCCTGTTCCTTTAGTTGGTTTGATGCTGACAGATTTTGAAGGCCACGCTTTTCCCTCTCACCTGCTGTTACGTTTAAAAAGAAAAAAAAAAAAAAGGTATTAACCTCCGAGGAAATAAATATTGAAACAAAAGGTTCCAGCCACAAAGCCCCCAGATCCCATCAATTCAATCCTCTGCTCTTAATTTTCCTGCGTTTTGATTTTTCTCTTTTTATTTTTTCTTTTTATTTTTTTTTTTCTTTTTTTTCCTCCTTCCCATCATCTTCGCTATCTGAGCTTCCCTCTCCCGTACTCTTCACAGGAGCTTGTGGAGCCTCCTATTTATTTCTCTTGTTTGGGGAGTACGGAACTCACTTTTAAGTCAGACTTTATTTTGTATTTTATTTGAGGGCCCAATTCGTTTAGGCATCAGTTTCCCTAGGATAAAGGGGAAAAAAAAAACCAAAAAAAAGTAAATTGCTGTATGTGGGTGTAGCTGTAATGAAAAATCAGAGCAGTTAAATCGTAAAATTTGGATTAAGAAGCTTGAATTTAATACACACACAACACATTTATTAAAGCATTAGAATAATTGAAATTTGCTGCTGGAATAGTCCAATCTGTTTAAATAATTCTATGGGTGTCTTGTTGTGATAAAAGATTATCTGGAATTCTATTAAAGGCGCAGGAGCCCGATTTCTAAATCCTATTTGGATACTTTCAATAACTATCAATAATCTCATCTACTCAACAGCCTCCTGCCTCTCAGCTTTATCTGAAAGTTTACAGCATTTCAGGAGAATTTTATAATAAAACACCCGGCGTCGTAGGAAAGCAGTACTTGTCATTCATGTTCGGATTAAAAAAAATATATTAATATGAGAAAAAAGCCCATTGAAAGGTTTGCTGTTTAAGTGCCAGACTAGATGCAAGGGATAGATTGGTTTTGTATTTAAAATCTCACCTGAAGGTTATTTTTATCTATCTAAACAAATTATCCCTGTCTGTTTGTGGAGTAACTACATCAATGAATATTATGAATAAGGTGTGTTCCAGCCAAATATTAATTAAAGGTTCAACACACCTCTCTGACCCTTCTGCTGGGCTCTCTTCAGACCCACGAATTAATGCCAGGTCCTTTTAAATCCCACACTTATTACAACTTTCGGTTAATTTTATACTGTTTAATATCATTCCAGGGGCTAATTTCTTTTGTTTATGCGCGGGGTGTCTTTGTAATTGTTACCAGACACTTTCCTGGACGGAGCACCAGCTCTGCCGGACCCCGGCGCTGTCACTAATCGCTGCTAATTTTCTTCATTAACTTCATTTACTCTTTCCACGCGATTTTTGCGGGGCGAGGCGGGGAAAGGCCCGGGTGGGGACCGTGTCCCCTGCGCTGTTTTCTGCCTTGGAGCTCGGTGCGTGGGGTGAGGCTGAGGGGGGGGGTGCGGGGGCATCTTCGCTCCCAGCCCCCCAGAGCGGTCCGGGCCGTGGGGCTGCGCGCCCACTCCGCGCCCCGCGGGGCACGGGAGACGAAATTACACCAGCTCGGGTGTTAAAAGTGATCAGCAGTGGGCTGAAAAACACAACCCTCTCCCGGGACTTTGCACAAGGCAGCTTCTCCATCTCTTTTCCTCCTCTTCTCCCTCTTTATTTTTTTTTTTTTTTTTTTTTTTTTTTTTTTTTTTTTAGCTTAACTCCCTGGACCCAGCCCTGATTTCATTCTGGTTATTAGACAGCTACCAGTGACTGTCTGCACTCCGCGTCTTTCCTGCTAATTATCACCTTATGAAAAGTGTTTCATTAAGAAACTCTGCTTTTGATTAATTATCGACAGAATGCTGACCAGAAAGAAATGAAATTAGTCGCTGACCCCGTCTGAGTAACACTGAAAATTCATCACCTATCCTTTTAATATTGAAACGCACCGTAGAATTTTAATAGAAAATATTGTTTTTTCCAAACCTTTCAGTCTTTATTAATGCCCCTGGGCAAGAAATGATATTGCTGGCAATATAGCAGCCTTTGTTCATTTTATATTTATTAAACATAACGCACTTCATTTTCAAATATTTTACTGTTTCTTTTTAATTTCGCTCACTGTAAGTACAGAACAAACCCTTTTTAAACATTTAAGATGCTGGGGAGGTCCTCAGAAGGCTGCATCCCACAGAGGCCGGCCCGCCGAGCCCCCGGCAAGAGAAGGGGCTGTGATTTCAGCTGCGGCCCCTCGGGGTGCGGAGGAGGGCAGGGGAGCCCAGGGCCCTTCGCACTGGGGGCTGGGCCCCGGCGGGGCGGGCCGGGGGGGGTGCCTGCAGCTACTCCAGGGGTCCCCCCTGCCGTGTCTGGCTCCCTCCGTGCCCCACATCCCTGCCGGGGTCACCCGCACGGCCGGGGCAGGGCGGGCACCCAGGGGCTCTGCGCCTTGGAGCTCGGTCCCGGGGGGCGCCGGGGGATGCGGGGTGCCCCGGGCCCCCCGAGCCTGTCCCATCAGTCCCGTGCCTCCCCCTCCTCGGGCCAGCGGCCGCCGCCGCCCTCCCGCCTGTCCCCCTTTCCCAAGGAATCCGAGACCTGCGGTTAATGAGACGTGAAGTGTGAAAAACTTCCTGAGCGGAGCGGCTCTAACGACGTTCCCAGATGTCCGGCGGGGAAGGGGCGGCCTCGGCCAGCGGCCCCCCGAACGGCCCTGCCAGCCCGGCCGAGGGCGGCACAGCACGGAGCGGCCCGGGGGGACGGGGCTCGGCGTCCTGGGGGAACTCGAGGTGGCTCCGCCCGTACGGGGAGGCTCCCTCTCTGTGTTCGCGTCGCCGGGACCCCTGTGTGCCCCCCCGAGGTCGTGTGCACCCCCACGGCGCTCCTGTGTGCCCCCCCGGGGCTCCTGTGTGTCTCCCGGGGCTCCTGTGTGTCCCCCGGGGCTCCTGTGTGTCTCCCGGGGCTCCTGTGTGTCTCCCCGGGGCTCCTGTGCGCCCCCTCCTATGTGCCCCCCACCCTGCGAGCCCCGGAGCGCTCCGCTGCTCAGCCCCCCGGCCCCTCCGCTCCGGCGGGGTCCCTCAAACCGTGAGGGAAACCCCCATCTCACTTGTCCTGACCTGGGCCACAGAAGTTGCTCCAAGAGGGGTTGGCTCCGAGGGCTGGATGCCTGCCAGAGCGGGCAGCCCGGGCGGGGGTCCCCGGCCTGGAAGCCCTGACCCACGGGCTGGCTGCTCTCTCTCTCCCCCTCCCAAAGCAGCGGCCACCCCACCGCAGCCCCTCTCTCTCCCTCCCTCAAGACGCAGCTCCACATGCGCAGCCCTATAGGTAGATATTCGGGCAAATAAATAAATAAATAAACCCCAGCCTCCTATTTTTATGAGCCATTTAACTCCAAAATAGACCTCCAGTATCTAGTCCCCGCGCTGGATTTCCATATCCAGTCACTCAGCCCTGCTTATCTTCATGTATGGCTGCCTCATGTTTAACACACAATTACATTTTCTCCCTCCAATTCCATTACAAATGGAATCGGGGAGGCATTGTTTGAAGAAATGTACTGCTTCAGTTCTAGTTATGTTGTACAATGCACGGAACAGTGGAAAAAATCTAGACACCAAAGAGTCAACACACACAGACACACACACACACACAGAGACACACGGAGCCCGGCTCCAAGCCCAGCCTGCATCCTTATTCATCCCAAACTGCTGCCCAGCAGTGGGGCCGGCCAGAGAAAAGGGGCCCGAACAGAGATAACCAAGCGATGGGAAGTTAATTAATTGCATTAAACTATTGACTAACTACCTAGCTCGATCTTAATTCATTTAGAGAATATTAAAATCTGAGGAACAATAATAAAATTGATGCCGATTCCCAGCGGAAGGAGATGACCAGCAAATTGGATACTTTTCTTAATCTGGCGTAAATAATAACATGTCTGTTCCCACTCCCTCTCAGGCCAATTCCCCTATCATTTATTCCAGGCTCAAAAGCCTGCTTCCATAATTGATATCAGTTACTCAATGAGTGCTTCTTGCCTTTGTTCTCGTTATCCATTATAATTACAAAGTTCAGCCCGGGCCGGGCGGTGCGGACGGAGCCCTGGCGGGGCTGCCGAGCCCCGGCCCCTCCCGGGGCAGGTCCGGGCGGGGGGCGCGGGCAAGGACGGACGCTGGCACTGCGCTGCCAGGGGGGAGGGACACGCCGGGAAAAGCGGCTCACATCCCCCCGGGAAGCGGCTCCTGGCCGCGGTTTGGAGCTCCGGCTGCCGGGGGTCTCGCCTGGCCCCCCGCGGTCCAGCTCCCCGCTTCCCCCGGCCGAGCCGCCGCGCCTGCCTCCGCTCGGCTCAGATATTACTATTTCGTTATTTATTCACTTATTTATTCATTTATAAAGTATTTACTTAGCTCGGTGCAGATGTAACATCTCATTTACAGGTTGGCCCCGGGGCAGAGAAGCGATTGGCAACAGAGGAGGGAGGGGAAAAAAAATAAAAAAAAAAAAAAAAAAAAAAAAAAGGAGAGAAAAAAAGAGAAAAGAGAGAGAGAAAAAAAAAAAAAAATCCCAGAACTCGGGAGAATAAGGAGAGAGAGCAGAGGGAAGGGGAGCTGCCGCCTGCCGCAGGGGAGCACTGGCTCCCTCCGTTGACCCCAACGGAGCAGGGACCATCTACGGGAGGATCGTAGGGGCTTCACTCTCCCGGAGAAACTGAGGCACGGGGTTGGGGGGGGGGGGTGTTGTCTCTGAGGAGCGAGGGGTGGCTCTGCCCCCCAGGAAGGCACGGGGTGCCGACGAGGGAAGCCGTGCCAGCGCTGCCGGCGCCCGTCGGGAGCGGCACCACCTCCCCTGCCTTCCCCCCTGCTACCCGGCAGCGCCTTCGTCCGTCCCTGCGGCCTGGGCCCCGGCAGAGCGCACGGACGTCGGCGTTCCGGCGGCTTTTGGGGAAATTCCTGCTTCCCCCGGCCGTTCCCGAGGCAGCGGCTGGGGCGGGGGTCGCGCCAGAGGCGGGTCTCGAACCCGCGGCCTCAGAAGGGCCGCGCCCCCCGGCCCCGGCCCCGCGCATCCCTTCGCCCGGGCGGGCGGGCGGCAGCTGCTGATTGTTTAAACGAGGAGGCGGTTGCCTAGCAACCCAAGGAGGCTCATTACCGAAGCCACAGTGATTAACAAAAAAGGGTATGAAAGTAAAATGGATTAATTATTTAATTAACTAATTGATGATCAACTTCTTTTTAATTATTCACTTAATTAAAGAAGTGTAACTACAACACTGCCCTTATCAAGTGTGTTGATATACTGACAAGATTTCAAAGACAAAAAGAAAAAGAAGAAGAAAGGGGAAAAACATATCTTCCCTGCCAGAGGCCCTGCAGATCTGAACCAGGAGCCACGTGCAACACCTTGGGACACCCTGCCTGAAGTTCAGGTGTGGCCCCAAAACTTTGGTGTGAAGGGCTGAGGCTAGAGTCTCCCCCTCAGAAGGAGAAGCACTATCACTACGAGTAATATCTGTTTCCTGCTGCCACACTGCAGAGCATAAATCCAGCCAGGCTGTGCTTCAAGGAAGAGTTATGGAGGCCTTGCTGCCTCTTAAATCTGGGTTGATCTTTTCCTCTTAACTAGACAATGGTTCAGCTACATCTGGTCAGACCCACCAAGAGAGTTATGGATGGCTGCAAAAGTCTCTGCCTTTTTCCCAGGCTAAAAGGTTCGGCTAGGACTGGAGTGAGGGACCCTTCCTAGGGGTGCCTAAAGTGTGCAAAGGAACTGGGAACCCCCCAGCCTGACTTCTGTCAGTGGACAGAGATGAGCATCAGGGTGTCAAAGCTGCCCTGGTACTTGTGCATGGGGTGTATGATAGCCCTGGTTTTCCTTGGCAGGGCGTTTTGGCATCAGGGACCAGGGGGAAAGGGTGCAGGGAGTCCTTCTCTGGCACCCCATGGAGCTCTCTGCCTGCTTAGGGATCCCTGTCCCCAAGCCGTGCTCACAGTCAGCAATAACAACTCAGTGCTTTTGCTTCCTGACGGATTGGGCTCCTTTGCTCTGCCCAGCAAGTGTCTGGCTCTCCCTGTATCACACTAATTTTGTTTCTGCTTTTTTGAAGTAAACAGTGCAGCTTGTCGAAAACATTCACCTCTCTTGATTAATTTACCCCTAATGACAAAGATGGCTCTGTAATCAGCAGGTAAATCGGGGAGTGAAATCCGCCTGGTTTTCCCTGTTAGCATGGCTGATGAGGGAGAGGGGGGCTGGTGCCGAGCCGAGGGGGGGGGACGGTGCTGCAGGGACTCCATTGATTCTATCTACCCGTCCAAGGTGTGATTGGATTTATTGTCAGCATGAAGAAGACAAACAGATCACCTCTGTTTGGCAGAGTATTGGCAAGTCCGAGATCTCCTGAAGGAAGGGAAGTTGGGAGAGGTGGGCTTGTTTTTTCAAACCTCTTCTGAAGTGTTTCTCCTCTGAGCATGGGGCTTTGGAGCTCACCCAAATAAACCTCATCACCCAGGCCACCCAGAGGTGATGGAACTGTTGTCACTTTGTGCTTGGGAGAGGGGCTGGAGGTAGCAGGACACAGTGGGTTGGAACAGCCAGGTAGAGCTCTGAGTATCTCAACAATGCAAACCATGAGCACTCTGTGGTCACAGGGATGTGACCTGCAATGGAATCAGGCTGAATGCTGAGGGGTTTTCCCTGGGAGGCACTGAGAAGACACTGGAGATGTTGGAAAGTTGAAAAATGGAAGAGAGGAGTTCTCCTATCCCCATTGAAGGAGGAAAACTCCCAGTGTCAGGCAGGCAGACAGAAAGGCAGGTCTGTCTGAGACAAGACAGTAGAAGGATGGATGAGGCAGCCTAACTTCTCCCTCACCAGTTCCCTGTGACTCTACTGGGTTTTAAAAACATAAACCAAACCTTCCCCTCCATTTAATTCATGTACCTAATCCCCTAACTCTCTTAATTAAGCGGAGGGAAGTTTAAATTGTTCTGACCATCTTTGGGGGGATTATATATTTCAATCATCATTACGGTATGGCTATTTGTGATACCATGAGATAGATAGGTATATCCGTTGTATAATCAGGCATACAAATTATAATCCCTCCAAAGACATTTAATAACAATTTAAAATACTGACTACTGGACATAGGGCATCGGCAGATTAGAAATGAATGTGAATGGGGGGTTTGTTCAAGGACTCTGGATGCTTTATGCTCCGAGCCTCTGTCCTACAGCTCTCCCTCCTGGCGTTAGGACCAGAATTGGAGAGCAGGAAGGGGCTTTCATCTCTGGGTCCCTCCCATGCAGCAGCATCTTGCATGGATGCATCACCCTGTCCGCAGATGGAGCTCAGGGTGAGATGGATGTGCTGGGTGCCAGGAGCATCCTCATCCTCCCGACCAGCTTCCATCCCTTGGGATGCTGTGATGGTCTCATTACCTCCACTGGAAGCTGTGGATGTGCATCTGAGGGCAGGATGTGGTCTGATGCTGTCTAATTTTCTTGGAGCTGTACACGGGGGTCCCCACTGACATTAGAGGGAGCTGCTGAAGCATATCGAGAGGAGATGCTATGAGTGCTCGCTCTCGCAGCAAAACTGCTCAGGGGTGTCTCTGTAACTGTGAAATCAGGCCTTTTGAAAGCATGGATTATTGAGTGAGTAGATCTAGCCAGCTCCTTTAGGGCCATTAGTCCTCATATGCACTTGGTTATTTTACACTGAAAGCATACAGGGGAGATTATGTCATTTTTAGGGTAGGGGGGAGAAGAAACAGCAATTTTTCTGTGTCTTAGGAGTAAGTGAAAATAACTGCTTGAAACCTACTAAAACAGAAAAAGACACATGTCTAAGAAATAAAACCACATTCTGACTTGACAGCAAGAACATTGCAGGCCAGGACCTAACTTAGTGAATTTTTGTAGCCTGAGTTTGGATGGCAAAGAACTTGAAACCTCATGTCTTCAATGGAACAACAGGACACAAGACTCTTCATATTTCTACTGGGGAAAAGCTGAGTCCAGACAAATGGGCTTGCCAGGCACCATCCTTTGCAGAAAGGCCAGTCCAACTGAAAAACGATTTCTTGCTCTGTTTTTAATGAACGACGTGGAGATCATTTTTTCTGCTTCATCAAATTAGCAGAAACATTATTGTAACGTTGTGCCTTTGGTACAGAGAGCAATGTCTGTGTAACAGGAGCCCCGCTCCCTGGGTGTACGAGGGGCACGGGGCTCCTGCCACCCCTGCAGCAGGGCAGAGCCAGGAGGGGTTTGGGGCTGAGTCAGAGCTCCTGAAGGTGACAGAGGGAGCTGGGTGAGGGAAGGGCTGATGGCTTTGCCTGTTAGCAGCAGTACAGCAAACTTACATCCTTGTTTGATAACACCACAGTCGTGCAGGAAGCAGCTGAACAGTTGTCTAACACAGCAAGGGATCTTGCTGATGATGAACCTTGCTGGAGAAATCGTTCCCTCAATGTGTCCCCAGTTCCTTATCTAGCTTCCAGAGCTGCAGTTCTTGGAAGGTTTTGGTATGGTTTTTCTAACACCTTTTTGTGGCGTGACCCCCACGCCGGCTCCAGGCAGCCCTGTGCTGTGGCCCCTCAGAGCCCTGCGAAGGGCAGCTGTGTTTCTCCTGGCAGGGTGGGGATGGGTGGCTGCTCTGAGAGCCCCACAGCCCTCGCTGAGGGATGAAGATGATTCAGTCCTGGGAAACACTAAAATCCCCAAGTAAAAGAGATAAAGGCTAAACACGCCCGTGGGGTGAGTTCAACAGACACCTACAGGTAGGCACTGATGCTCTTTATCCAACCCACCAGTGCCAAGTGTTTCACAGGGGTCACCCAGGTTTGGCTTTAAGGGGAGGGAAAAGGCCTGGCCTCAAGCTCTTTGTTAGGAAGGGAGGCCAAGTCCAGTCCTTCAGCTCTCCCAAGGATCCCAGATTTGTCCTCTCCTTCACAACAGCTGCAAGCCTGGTGTTTTTTCCCTGCAGGAGGGTCTCCCACAGGCTCTCTGTGGGCAGGGTGTGGTGTTTGCCCTGGTGCTGGGGAACCTGCCCTAACAGCACTCTGTGCCCCCAGAGGGAACGTGCCAGGAACCCTGGCCAGTGCTTACAAGGGATCAAATGTCCTGGTGAGGGGCAAGTTCCACCCTCACCTGGCCACTTGGGAACATTCTGGGACCTGCTGGGGCCAGCTAAGCTGGCTCAGACTCCGGGTCTGTGTGAAGCCGTGCCCTCTCACTCCCTGGCTTTAAATCACCTCCAGCTTTCCTCCTTCTGTGGGCTCATCTTCCCTCCTCAGGAACTCCTACATCAAAGCTGTGCAGGGAAAAATACACTGCTAACTTCTTTAAACTATCCTGGGCGTTTTGATTACAGGATCTGGCAACTGCTTTTCCAGAGCTCGGGAACTTCTTGGAAAATCTCCAGGGAGTTTCTCTCTGGGGGAACTGTATATTTTCTTGCTGATTTTTTAAAGTCTACTGATAACACCACATGAGATTTTTTTCTAAGCACCAAACTCTTGATGGATGCTGGGTTTGTAGGAGCTGTAAATGTAAATTGTTTTTCTTCTGGCCACTTGTGTTTTATTTGAAACGTACAAAATCTGAGTGTGTAGTTCCTCAGAGCTGGCCTAGAGAACAGCAGCACTCCCAAGTAGTTTGTCTCCTATCAAATGGCATTAATAATTTAGTCTCTAATTAAAAGTGAGGTCAAACAATGAAAAATGACTGAGCTAAATGGTTACGCTGTGATGTATTAAAGTGCCTGGTGGGTTTTAATGGATGGAAGGAGCGTTGTTATTTGTTTATGTACAAAACACTTTCAGTCAAAGACTGTAGGAGTCCCAAGGAAATATATTTAACTAACATCTTTTACAGGTTACTGAGTCAATGTCTTAAAGAGACAATTTTTGCACACCTTTTATATCCTTCAAATTGCTCAGCTACTTGTAAAACAGCTTCTCTCAATGACAAAGGGAAGAAAAACTGCTTTGATGCCTCTCAGGCTGGTTCATCAGTTAATGCTAACACTCAGAAATATCTAAGGGGATCTAAGACATCGTGGGAGAGGATTTTGAAGGGAGCTTGTTTTTTATGTTCTGGAAGATGCTCTGGGTGTCCGTTGCCAGCATAGTGGTGGCCGTTACTGCCTTGAGTGATTTTGGGAAAGTACCTGCCATTAGTTTGATTGCTTTATTTGTCAGCAGCCTTGCCCAAAAGCTAATCCTATACTGAACAGCACTGTGCTGTCCCAGCAGCTTCTCTTCCAAAGAAAAATGGGGAAAAGAACAAGGTTTCATCTCTCTGTGTGTAGGGAAGGAACCTGAGAGAAGGAGAACTCCTGTGGGAGCAGGTGCCAGGAATAAAGCATGGGCAAGTAAGCAGATATTGACCCCCCTGTCGTGGCTCTTGCCAAAACCAGGGATGCCCAGAGCGTCCAGCAAGGGCCTCACCCACCTGACCAGCCTTCCCACCACACCATGGTAGGGTGCACTTGATCTGTTCGAGGCAAATTGTACAACATCCTGTCAGTGGGAGAGAGCTGACTTCATGGAAGTGAGGGCAGGTTTCCCACTGTGCGCATGAATGTATCATTTCCTAGATTCTCTGTGTCATTTAGGTGGAAATTTTATATTTCTGATGCATAGTCAGGGCACAAAGGTCCTTGAATGGCAGGAACATAGAAATGTATGTGATTGCATGTCTGGGATGCTCCACTGGGAACTTTGGCTTCTGTTTCCAGGGCCTTGGGATTAAGGTGTTGGCTCCTCTACAGACCTGCCCTTATGGTTTTGCAGACACCTTTACAGGAGGCTGAAGTAGAGGGTGATGATTTGTCCTGCTCATGGTAAGCAAACCCAGGATATTGCACCAAACATCTGGAGCCAGAGGTGCTTTGTGCTGTCCAAGCACATCAGGAGAAACACTTCTGCTCATCGAGGCTACAAGTGGAGGTTGGGTTAAGTATGGACCCAAGAAGCTCACGTTTCTTTACAGGACTCCATGCAACCCTCTATGCAACCAAAAACACTGGGAAACTCCAAGTCCCTACTCCTAAATACTTAGCCTTTATTTATTTACATTCTTAGCTGACAATCTTTATATAAAAAGACAGGAAGTTGGAGTTTTGCACCTATTTCATTTAACACCACTTAACTCCTGGCACTGGCCCAATATGTCTCCATTAAGAGGAGACTTTGCAAAAATTGTCCCAATTAAGCAGCATTGTTGCGATTTGCTGTTGTTAGGCTAAACTGGTTCCCTGGGAGATGTCCTAATGAGGTATCCATCTTGATTAAGTGCAGACCCGTGAAGTGCTTCCCAATTAAAGGACAGAGTATGCATGTATATTCTCCAAAAAAAATTTTTTTTTAGAAATAATTATTTGTGGAATTTCCTCTGGGGCTCACTTCCCCATGGGCAAGGAGAATGTTTGCTTTGATGTGGGATGATGCTGATCAGGCCCATCACAACTGGGCATGGACTGGCAGCACCCAGGTTTGTGTCTAGGTCTCCAAATTCAGCTGAAGGAGAAGGTCCAGTGGAGGAGAGCCCAGGCAGATGCAGGTGTCATTCCTCCATGTCTGTCCAGCTTCAGTATCCTGGGCTCATTGTGGGCTTACACTGGGGGCTGGCAAAACCCCTTGTTCTCTGTGTTTCAGGCCAGCTTTCTAAAACAGGGAGAAAGCACTGGAGCCAAGGAGACAAGCTGGTAGGAAGGACTCAACTGGTTTTATGGACAAACTGGGTGTGTGGCCATGGTGGAACGGAAGATGCACCTTCCCTCCCTCTCCCCCTGCTAAAGCTGCCCAACAGGAGGGCATGGGGAGACTTGCAATGGAAATTCCCTCTGGTTTTAAGGAGAAAGCCCCAAACTCCAACATTTCCCCATGAGAACAGTGCAGCCCTGACACAGAGAGGCTGTGGAGAATCCACCTTCAGGATTCTGGGAAACCTAGTCTAGGTTTGAAGCTAACCTTGCTTGGAGCAGGAGGCTGGGTCAAGGACCTCCAGAAATCCCTGCCAACCCAGGTCTCCTGCTGAAGCCACACCTCAGGGCTGGGGTTAAAGTGGGGCTCCACCAGCAGCCCCAGCCCTCCAGAGCTGCCCCACAAACCCTTGGGGTGGGGTGTGAATCAGGAGGAAGAGGGAGAAAGGCAGTGCTGCAACACCCTATGTGAGGTTTGGAGAAGAGAAAAAACACCTGAAAGGGAGTTTCTTCTCCAAGAAGTAAGAGCCTCACTTCTACCCTTTCAATAACTTTCACTTTAGTTTAAACCAACAAATGTCCATTTGTCAAGTGTTAATATTCACCCAATGTCCAGAGGACATACCTTGAAAGTTATTTATTACAAGATTATTTTTTTTTCTTCCAAGGAAACAGTGTTCTCATTCCATATTTCTTCTGTGCTACAGAATTACCAATCAAGTGTTTTGGAGTAATTTTAAATACAATTATAAGGAATGTGATTAGGACAAATGCAAAAGAAGTTAAACATAATCAATTCCTCAGTGCTGCCTTGTGGTTTACATTTTAGTATCATTTAAGGGGATTTGCACCAACCTTTTGTAGTAGATTAAAGGCAGATATTTTGTTTGTTACAATCAAACCTATGATTTTGGTTTTATAAATTTTTAAAATATTAATTATAGTTTGAAAAGTACATGGAGGTGAATACATTAACTAGTTTCCTGCTTAGATAGCAACTATTTGGTGTTTGGCGTTAGATTAGCAAGGAGCAGGTTGGGAATTTTAATCCACCTTGTTAAGTTATTAAATTTTCTTTATTTACACACAGATCTCACTTTCATTAACATTGTAACAGGTGGTCATTAACAATTTATCATTTGCTAGGCAGAAACAAAAAGAGATTTTGCTACGAAGTTTTCTCTACTGAGTGTCTCAATTATACTATGTAGCAAGGCTAAAACAATTACAAATACTGTTTTACAGCAACACTCAAAACTTGGGCCCGTGTGGAAAAATCAGTAATCTTTGAAAATTTTACAGTTTTTAGTTTCACTCAGTGTAATCACATAAATAAAGCTTCTTCTAATTTCAAAAAGGGGGATATTTTTACTCTGAAATACCCACCTAATTAAAAGAATTTGGGTTGAAGAAAGTATGGACCCCTTATTCCGTCCTACTTATTGCAACTTAGGTGAAGACTAATAGAATTTTAATATGATCTGTAATCACACTAAAAACTGTAGTTCAAAATTCCTGAGCATCACTTCAGAGCTATTGAATAGCCCTGCATCTAATTAGCATAATCATTTGCAGAGCCCTTGGAGTCCTATTTCCACAACCTTTTTATATTCTGAAAACAGGGGGTTTATAGTTTCTTTTCATTTTTTGGCATAGGAGAAGGACACGGCACAGTTTCCTCCTCCTTCCCTCCCCCTGCTCCCCTCTCCCCCCGCCCTGCTCCGCAGCGCCAGCAGGCACCTGCGGGCCCACCGAGCAAACCCTGGCCTCGCTGCATCTCCCCAAAGCCTTGGAGACGGCTGGAGGCACGGCGAGCTTTGCTCTTTCTCCTAAAAATAATGTGCCTGATAAGCCCATCTCTCTTTTTAGCGGCGCCTGCTCGCTTTGGAAGGAGCCGGAGCCTCCAGCGGCGCTCTGGGCGCAGCCGCCTCTCCCCCATCCCTGCTCCTCCAGGATCTGCTCCTCTCTTGGCAGCCAGGGGCTCGCTCCCGCAAGGTGGTTTGTTCTGGCAAGCCATCTCAGTAGCTGCGGTCCTGGCACCACTCTCTGTTTTGCAGGATAGAGTCCTCATTTGAGCCTCTTGTCATTTGCGAGGTTTCCAGCAATGCTGGGGCGTTTGTGATGATCCATAACACATGGGTGATTTAGAAGCATTCCTCAGGCTTCCAGCTCCTGCTACACCCAGGAATTCAAACCCCACTTCAGGATGACTTTTCTCAGTGTTATTTGAATTGTCATCTGGGTTTGGTGCATAATCCGGGCTGCAAGAAGCTCCTGCAGGATCATGTTTTATTCCACATAAAATGGCTTTGATGCTCTTAGAGCACATGGAGTGCTCCAGAATGGCTCTTGAATTGACGGATGCTGCCTCTGTGTGTGGTGAAAATAACCTTCATGTTACACTTGATCTTTTTTTGATCTCTTTAGGTAAGAAAGGATTATGGAGACATTACAATTCTTAAGCATTTCCAGCTACTAGATCTTCACTGTCCATTTCAGCCATTTTGCTCTCCTAAATTGTGGTTAGGCGACATGTTTAAAAATAACCATCACAATTCACCTCAGGTTGACAAATCATCACCCTAAACCCCTTCACTGGCATTTCTGTTTCATTTCAAATAGTTTACACCAGAACTGGGGATCTCCCACTGAGGCTCCCTCTATCAGCCTCATCTGCAAGAACAAGAGATGCAAGAAAAATCACCCCCGGAAAATCCAGTACCACCAGTCTGGTTGGTGAACTCTCGTATCCACTCACAAATATGATCAAACTCTGGCTTCTCCTTCAAAACACATTTTATGTGTGTCTGGTGATCTTGGTGCTAATGTTCATTTTGCCTCTGGCAGTTTGTCTTTGCAGCTCACTGGAGCTCAGTGACTGGTTTTCAGTGTATTTCTGGACTGTCAGTTTGTTCCAAGCTGCAAAGTGATTCTCCTTCTGTAATTTGAGGACTTTTATGAATTGAACATCAAAGAAGTCTGTGAGTCCCGCTCTGTCTCTCAAGACTGATTCCTGCAATTAGAGTTTCCCTAAATCCTTTTAAATTTATCATTGCTTTCACAAATCCAAGGCACAAAGTGCTGGATTCCTGAGCTGTTTTATTTCCTCGCTCTGCACATCGTGGCTGGGTGTCAAGGGCTGGGACAGTCATTTCTGGCTTTAGTGGGAGCTGATTGTTTGCTTCCACATCTGGACTAACACGTGAGTGGTTAGAGGAGCCAGGTGTGAGAGTTCAGCCTGGGGAAGGTGTATCTTGAAGGACATTTTCTTTGAAAGATCCAAACCTGCATCCTCATTCTGTTTGTCTTCAGGATGCTTATGGATGTGGTCCAGCAAATCTTCCTGCCTTGCGTTTGACAAAGGCCACACAAATGTGGTGAGAGGCCAAGTTCTGGTAGGTTTTTCCTGATCCTGAGGGAGGCTGTGTGTAGCTGTGTCCCCAGCCCTGACCTGTGTAGGCATCCCCAGCTGGCATTGTTGTGTGGATGTCACTTGAGCTCTGGCTTGAGGGAACTCTCCTGCTGGGTTGTTTGTGTGTGGTTAATGCCATGCTGCAGGTTTAGCTCTACGTGTACCTCCTCCACCCTTTCCTCACCCTCACCTGCAGCACCAGCATCCCTTACTTGTGCTTGGATCCTCTGCCATGGGAAAGTAAATCTGTGAGAGCATTTTATTTTAATAGACATGGAAAATTAATGCCTAGAGATTACTGTATAAAAGGACATAGGCAGAATGTCTCCTGCTTCTGCCACCATTCTCTGCCTACATCCATTTTGTAGAAGCTTTTGAATTGCTTCCTTCTGACTAAAATCTTTCCACAGCAAAGATGTCCTTGATTGTGCTATTTTAAAAAGTAATTTTCCCCACCCTTGAAACTTTTTATCTGCAGCATTTTATATTTTCTCACTGACTTAAATAGCCTGGTCTCTCTCTTTCTCAAAGTAGAATAGACAGTGCCTTTATTTATCCTGTTGGTACTTTAAACTGCAATAAGATAAATGGGCACAATTATAGATGTGTACCAGAAAAGGAACATGTGTTCTAGCATATGTGATACTAACCTAAGCAGACATCTAAATGTACTTCTCAGATAACAAACATTACACACACACATATTTATTAAACTCAGCAACAGCCTTTGCCATCCTTTTCAGCTACTTTTAAACAGCTGGTGAATTGTCAAAACCACGTTAAATATTTTAACAAACAAGTTAAATATTTTTAGTTGTTTCTCTGGTGGTAGTAAAAATTCAGGATGGAGTAATCTAACTGCTTTTGTGAAGTGCTCAAGGAAAAGCAGAGGATGATTTTATCTGGCTGTAAGTTGCCAGCCAACTTTCCTTCTAAAGGATTAAGCTGAGCTCTGCACCTGAGACCCAGCGAGGCACGGCAGCGCCTTCGGAGCCTCTGAACTCCTGGGATTTGTGGTGGGAAAACCCCTTGGACTCCCTCCCCTGGGATTTACCACAGGTTAACGCAGCGGATTAGGTCATGGAAAGCTGGTAAATGTTTATTTACAGTGCTGGGTGTTTATGGGGCTCTTCTGCTCTGCTCCTGAGCTGCCTCTCCACAGCCTGGTCCCGAAAGCCTGGGGAGCAGCACAGGCGTGACTCGGGCTGTGCAGACACGTGTGGCAGAGGGGCCTTTCAGAGCTTCAAGGCAGGCTGGGAGCTCCAAGCAGCGACGATTTATATCACTAAAAGTCAGAAAGGATTTGCAAAGCATCCGTTCTATTGCTATTTAAGTGCAACAGAGAAAATCCACGGTGAAAAGGCACAGGCCAAGAGCCTTTTTATGTTTAATATGCATAAAAAAGTTGAGTATTATAACATGCGAGCAGGAGATAATGACAGGTGAATAAAAAGAAAGACAGCGACGAATCTAGCAAAGTGTCAGATTGATAAATAAATGAACAAAGACAGGAGAATAAAAGGCTGTTATGAAATACATCAAATCTGATGTGATATGGATCGTGTTGTGGGAAGTTCAGTCTTCCTTTGCCAAGACAGGAGTCAAGGACAAACAGTTTGTCTGCGATTACGAGCTGTCCTGGTTGGGGAAATAAATACACCTGGAAGATGGCTCTGTCCTTCCTCCTGCCTGGCTGCCAGCACTGGAGCACCAGGGAAGTTAATACAACACAATTTATTATGGGTGGCCTCTCCCATGCAGAATTATTACAAACTACTTCTGAGTGGATTATGGGCTCTCATGCAAAACTAAGAAATAAAGAAAGCCCAGTTCAGGCTGCACCCTCACATCTGTGGAGGGAAGCAGAGCTGGAAGCCAAGCGAGAGGATCGCATTTTGCTCTAATGGAAGAATGATTGATTAAGCAGAAAGTGGAGGATTTGGGGAGGAGCCTGTGGCATCTTGCTTGGGAGAGCAGGAGAAACCAGCCATGGAGATGTGATAGATCTTGGAAATGAATCTCAGCAGTACAGAGAAGCTCATTAGAGTGTGGTGGATGCCCAGGAGTTGTGTTCCCTGCCACTCACTGAGCAAAGGCAGCCCAGGGACAGCAGGGGTGAGAGGGGCTGTGCTCTGTCCCCTGGGCAGCAGTGATCCCCAGGGGAAAGCTGCTGGTTTGGGGGATGGTGATGGAGGCTCTTGGCAGGTCAAACTCTCCTTTCTGCTGGAAACTGAGGAGCCAGGGAGAAACCAGGTCTCTCTTTGGAGAGAACAGGCTCCAGCCCTGACCTTCCTGCCACGGGGAAAGGATGAGCTCAGGAGGGGAGCAGGGGCCAGCCCAAGCAGTGGCCAGCCTGGGGCATCTGCTTGCCTGCAGCTGCAGGGTCAAACTGGCTCAAGAGGCCAGGGGGGCAACAGCAGGGCAAAATCCAGCTGGCCATGTGCAGTACAGTGATATTGGGGTACAGGAGGGTTACAGAGCTGCCTGGAGAAGCAGGAGTGAAGGATACCAAGAGGGACAGTGCAGCAGCCTTGGAGGCTGTCAGCCAGCCATGGTGGGGGCTGTGTTTGCAGATGAATTGGGGCAGCTGTCCCAGTGGGCACGTCCAGGAGCAAAGCTTTTCCCCAAGGCACAAAGAGAGAGTGGCTGAACAAACAGGGGAAAAAAAACATTCGTGCTACAGTGTTCTCTGATGCCAAGATGAATTTTCCCCCAAAACTGAGAATAATGAAATTACAGGAAATTGTCTGGGCATAACTTGGTGCAAGACTTTTGAAGAACCACTCACAGGACACCGGCAGCCTTCTTGGCAGTGATGGGAATACATCCCAGAAAAACTCAGAAAGGCTGTGGGGTTAAAAGGCTTGGCATGAGCTGTGGGCAAAAAAGTTTTAAGTTTTCCAAATCTGGTTTCTGAGGGAGATTTTCCCATGTTGAACCAGACCTGAGGTACCACAAACTGTTATGACTGAGCTAATTGCATTAGTGTTTCATCACTCAGCATTACTGAAAATATTATCTTATCTTATATTTTTGTGGGTTTTTTCTTTTTCTCCCTTTTTTTTTTTTTTGTTTGTTTGTTTGTTTAAAAGCAAGAGTTATAAGAAATACTGTTAGACTTACGAACACAGGTCTGATCTGCCAAGTGCTTCTCACATCAGGATCCCTGCTCATCACTCACAGGTCCAAGGAGGAGGTTTTGTTAAGAGACTCGGTAGAAAAATGTTTCTTTGTCTCTGTCAGGTCTACTTGGCAGCAATCACCGGCAGGCAGCCTCCTCTATTAGGATTGCTTTCTGTGTCAAACACCTCATCATTAGAAAGTGAGGCTTGAATGTTATTCTTTAAGCCTTAGATCAACTGTGGAGGCTGAGATGTAATGGAAAAACCTGATGCTGGAAATTCTCGAGTCATTATCACAATTTATACTTAAAAGAGCTCCAGTTTTATAGCAAAAAGAAAAAAAATTCCATTCATTTTAATCATTGCAAAGATTATTAAAAGGTTTTGAATATTATTTATTGCAATTTTGCACCCGTTCTAATTCACTCATTAATTCTATTCATCTTGAAACTAATTTAAAACTTTCAAAATTTACCGTAGCATTTTGAAAAGTTAAAGTAACTTTCAAGATGAATAGAATTAATGTTTTCTTTCTCTCCTTACAAACTGTTTTCACCTTCAAATACAAACCATGACCATACCATGCTAATAGCTGCAAATGTATTCTCTGTTTAAGGTTTCAAAACCATTACTTGACAGCTGACATGGAACATAATTTCAGTCTCATTTTCAATGAGAGACATTGCAGCCTCCAACCCTTACTCCAAAAACATTTCCACAGCTGAGGATGTGGAATGAAGCTTTTTCCCCTCTGCTTCCTCCTGTATATTTTCTGTTTGCTCTGTGTTCCCTCTGACCAAAGACCATTACAGGTCTGCAGAGTCTGACATAGCTGTCATAAATTTGGAGTGTTTGCAGTGTGGGGAACATCTGGTTCCTGAGAAAACAAAGTGTCATTTTCCTGATGGTTGCAGGAGAATGTCTGGGTTTGATCCACCTGTGAGGACTGATTATTTTTTAAGCTTCATACCAACACACAGGAGGTGGATGTTTCCTGGATCCCGTGGCATAGCTCTGCCAGAAGTTGCCTCCATTTCCTAAATTCTTCTGGTTAAAAAATTTGTCTCTTCGGTGCTGTACTCCTACAGGACCTGAAGGAGCAGGCATGGTTCTTTCTTTCATTGAATGATCCCAAATTCCTTTCTGAAACAAGGAAAACCTCAGCAGAAGCAGCTGGAAACTCTGTGAATGGAGTGTTTTCAGTTTTGCATCACTGGGCAGGCTGCTGGGGTGCTGTGGGGAAGGAGAATTCCTCCTCACACCAAAGGCTTGCTGTTCTTTGTGGAGTGATTGCCTTCATCTGAAGAAGTTAAAGGTCCTACACATGAACCCAGTTTTCTGATAAACCCCACGCTGCCTTTCTTCTGGCAGTGAGATTATTTGCAATAAGAGTTTCTGGAGCTTTGGGTGCTTTATTTTTACGTTCTGAAATGATGGTGTGTCTGTAGCAAAAAGGCAGCAAGGGCTTATTTCTGAGCAGCTTCAGGTGTGTACTCGAGTGGTCTGAGATATATCAGTTATTTGGAAAGGTCTGTTGGTGACACAGAACTGCGAAACTGTTCTCATCTTGGATTTTGTAAGGTCATCACTGTGTTCAAGCCTGCTTCTCATGCCTTGCTACAGCTACAGCGTTTAAGAGGGACATATATTGTAAACACAGAACTGCAGAAAGGTCCTTGGTGGGTACACTTATTATCTGAAACTGGCAGAGGTGGGTTTGTGGGGGTTTTTTTGGGTGTGTTCTTTTTCTTTTTTTGAGGCTGAGTTTGAATGTACAGAACCCTTCCAGTTTTTCCAGATATTGCTGGGGCATTTTCCCTAGGATGGCTTAGGCCAGTTGGAAATGCCACAGAGATGCTCTAGCCATCCATAAACCACAAAGGTGAAGCTAGATTTGGCCCAGCTTTCTCTCACACCCCAGGGAATGCCCCTACTCTTGGTGGGAAGACAGGAAGAAAACCTCAGAGAAGCAGTGGATAAGAGTGCAATTACAGAGTCCAGAGCAAACGTGGATGGGGCTCCCAACACCCAAACCAATCAAAAATTGGAAACACAACACTCACAACTGGAAAGCAAGGTGAGCCAGACATCCTGGGCATGGCTCTGCAACTGGTGAACAAGGAGCTCTCCTGAAGATCTTCCTCTGTGATAGGTCCCCTGGGCTCCTTTTGCTGTGTAGTGGCCACTTTTGCTATGGCTGTAATGTGGGATTTTTGCTGGTTGAAGCTCTTCCTGAAGGAAATGGGGACAACCCCTTTTTCTCCTTGTGGTGCTGGGCTCAAAATGCACTGTGGCAGGGCATAACTCTTTTTTATGCTTGTGGTCACTTGCCTTGATTTTATATGTGGCAAGTCTGGCAGAGTGGGATATAGAGCAGGGGGCCTCCAGTGCTGTCAGGGAAGGTGTCTGAATGAAGCATTTTATGGCTTGGCTCGATCTATTTCCTACCTGGAATATTTCCACCAGCTTCCTTTGGCTGTGCCCAAGGCTCCAGCTTGTGGTTTCTGTATTTCCCTTCCTCTGAAGACTGCTGTGTTCTCCTAGAGGAGGGAGGGAGTGCAGGGAAGGATGGATGCTGCTTTTGTGCTTTCTGCACATTGGAGATGAAAGTTCCTGATGTTCCTCTCTGCTCCACGTACGGATCCTTTCCAGGAGAGAAGCAGAATGTGCAGATTGCCTTTAGGACCAAGCTTAAGTGGATCCTGCTCAGCAGCTGCCACAAAACTCATTCCCAGGAAAGGAACTAGAGGTCCAAGGCAAGTGAGCACATCTGAGCTAGCTGAGTCTCCCTGGCACAGAGACTCAGACTGGGAAGATGTGCAGGAAGCTCCAGCAGGATGGATGCACCAGGTCGGTATCTCAGCTCCTCGGTGGGTTTCCCCTCCAGGTGTAGCCTGGGATCATCATCAGGAGTTCAGGTGGAGAATGAACCCTCTGTATCTCAGATGAGTCTCAGGCTCACGTCTGAAAAAGCTGCAACCCATCTAAGGGGATGAAGACCTCTTCCTTGTGCCAAACGAAATTGTTGTAGCTGGTGGCTACGCTGACCTCACACAGCACTGCAGCAGACACAGGGGCCAGCACCTGTGAGGAGGATGGATGTTACCTCTCCTGAATTTTGTAAGTCTAAATCTTGGTGTCATGCTTAAAGATCTGCTTCCACCTGAAAAGTTTCTGTTGCGAAGCAGATCTGCAGCAGTGTTTGCAATGGGGGTACAGGAGCTGGCAGCCTCGGAAGCAGAGATTCTGCAGGACTGAGAAATGGCCAGCTTTATCCTTGATTGGGAAGTTCAGAAAAAACCCAAACATAAAAGGGATTATTATGCTGTTTTTCAAGCCAAAAATGCGAGCAGCAATTCAGACATGAGGAAAGCTGTCGTTGCCCATGGCAGCTTAAGGAAAATGGCCAGAGAGAGGAAGCGCTGTGTGCTAAGGTAACACAGGGAAGAGCCTTAGAGCGACTCTCGGGCACCTGCCAGGTCAAAAAAAGCCACCAGCTGACTTCCAGAGCCTTGGATGGGGTCCAGAGTTAGAGCAGTGCCTGATCCCTAAGCTGCTGGGTAGTTGAGGAAGGCTTTGTGATTTAGGATGGCCATTGCAGTTTAAAGTGTTGGCATTATGTTGTAAATACAGTTTAGCCGGATGATGCATTTCCTATTTCAGTTTCTGATTTCAATTACAAACACTGACTGGCTCGATACCATCATTACTAAATTGAAGCCTTTAATATTCTAGGCAAAAAAAGTTTCAAAAAGTGAATGAAGTGTCACTCACACAGACTGAGTGTCCAACTCAGCTGTGCAAAGGCAAAAGGCAGAATAACCTGAACCTCTGGATCTGTATCTCAAATAACAGCAGCTGCCTAATTCCCTTTAAAGAGCAGCCATAGAAAATAGAACTTTATTTCTGATGAGAATTCAGTGGGAATTACTTGGATTGTACTGCAGGAAAATGAGATTGGGAAGACAAAAGTGTGAGGTTTTGGAAACAGAGCTGGTTGATAAACTCATATTGGATTTGTGCTTCTTTCTGTTTAAGAAATGTGGCCCTTACCATGCCACTGGTTTTTAAGCAAAGCTCTCCATTGATTTCAGAGGGGTATCCTGCCCAAAAATCAATGGCAGGAGATTCCCCTATGAATTTACCTACTCTGATTTGGTTATTGACTTTTAATAACTCCACAGATACTAACAAGGCAAGATGCCAGGACAGTTGCTGGAAATTTAAGTCAGGAATTCCCTTGGAAATCCCATGTGGCAGCGTCTAAATACCTCATTTTTCAGAAACCACCCCCCAAAATGCAAGTAGTTCTGCTCTCCAGGTGAACATGTACTTTTTTTTTTCCCTGAGTGATCACCCATCCATCAGAAAATTGGGAGTGGGAGGGGTGCAGGGCAGGCTGATTCTGCAAAGCTGCCTGCTAAAGCCCTGATTACTGTTATCAAGCAAAGAAGCAGTCCAGTTTAAGCTGCTAGGGTTTCTGACGAGCAACAGGTTATAATGAAGGGAGGCAGAGGAACGCGTGAATGAGCGACTACAGACCCTGGTAAAGAGAGGATTACACTGAAGGTACGTTCCAGGGAAGAGACTGCACATTTCAGGGCAAGGCAGCAAATGGGCTTAAAAATAATCTGAATTTTTTCTTTCCCTCCCAATCCAACAAAGATAGAGAGTGTAAGATGCTTGTGGAGGGCAGGTCAGCACATCAAACAGGCTCTGCTGGCGCTGCTGCGAGCGGTGAGGGAAGGATCCTGCCTGCCTGGGGTGAGTCAATGAGGTTAAAATGTGCGCTTTTACCGAGCTGGTCCTGGTGGTGTGGGGGCGTTTGGCTGTGTATCTGCACAGCATCTCCCCCAGGCACATCACTGCTGTCTCCTCCTTGGCCTCGCTACGTTTTCTGGTTGCAGTGGATGTTGTCTCAGCAGTCCTCTCATTGTTTTGAGTCCCTAAGTAAGCCAAAGGAAGATGTTTTGGATACCTTTCTCCTTTTTAGGATTTGCTGGAAATTTACTAAGAGGAAAAGCTACAGCTGACATTTGTAACACGGTGGCTGCTTGGCAGCAACTGCCTGTGGGGGGGTTCTTTCCCTGGGATAAATGCACGGCCCCTTCCCTGTGGCAGTTGAATAACCCACCTTGTATCTACTGTAAGGCAAAATTGGGTGCATGGAGTATGGAGTGGGATTGCCACAGTTGTGGTCCAAAGCCCATTTTAGCTGGAGATGTCTGTTCTAACAGCTGCGATCCAGGAATCAGTTTGGTTTATGGCAAAGAGAAAAAGCTTCAAAATGGTTCAAAATCCAGGAGAAAGGCTGATTTTTGCTCTTCTAACACCATGAGGTGATTGTAGCAATGTCAAGATACACCCTTTACTAGCCAGAGATAAGGCAGTGCCCTTTGCTGTCTGAAGATTGTGCAGGGCTTGTGTTCTTGTCAAACAGACGAGGGATGCAGCATTCCTCTTTCCACCGAGCTTTTGAGCAGGCACTGATACATTTATAAATGGCATGTGATAAGCTCTAAAAATGCCACTTTGAAATTGAACCCAGAAGAGTGTGAACCGTCTCAAACAAAAGTCATTCGCCTTGGTCACTTGACAAGTGCGGAAGGAATTTCTGGCGACAGGATGAAAACCGAGGCAGCGCCAACCTGCCAGGCTCCCCAAAATCTCGGGGGGAGAGGGAGCCCTCCTGACCCCCCTGTCCCTGCAGAGCCCTTGCTCCTGCCTTGGCTGTCTCCCTCGCTGATGGGAAGGATGGCTCTGAGCAGGAAGAGCTCAGGATGCAGCAGCAGAGTCCAGGGCAAGGCAGGAATCTGTGCTCAGCTGTGCCAGGTGTCGATCCCCACTCCGGGCATCCCTGCTCTGCACAGCCCTCCCTCCTCACAGGGCAACAGGTGAGAAGTGCCCTGCACACAAACTGTCAGAGGCACATGGATGGCAGCTTCCTCATGAACTGGATGAAGTTTCAGCTCTGCTGCAGCTCTGGGTACTGCTGGTGCTGAGCACAGGCTGTGGCAGCCTGGAGAAGCAGGGTTATAATGCACTCTGTGCACGGTGTCACCCTACTGGAAAGAGGCTCATCAGAACATGGCATGTCAGTTGTCACTTCACTGGGAACAGGTGAAACCCTATTATCAGTACACTGTCTACAGACTTCTGCTGCATCAGAAAGCAGCTCGTCAGTGCTGTGTGTACAAAGATGTCACTGGTTTCTGCTGAACTGCACACAGGCTGCTCCTGCAGCTGCCTGATGAGTACAAAACGAGGGAGCAGCAGGTGAGGGAGCAGCCTGGGGCTCTGCTGGGAGCATCTGATGTATGTGGGGGGACAGGCAGCAAAGGGTGGGAGGGAATGGGACAATTTCCTAAAGATCAGGATTTGGTTGCCTCTTTTGTGCCAGATCAGGTGGCTAAACCTGGACAAACTACACTGTGGAGGCTGAAGGTGGCCAGAGACCCCCCCAGTGTGCTGCTTTGTGGGGGAGTGGTGATGTTACAGAGAGCAGGGCTTGACCCATGCCATGCAAGGAGAAACACAGTCTGAGGTCCAAGACTGGCTGGGCCATTGCTCCTGCTGACTCCACCAGCAGCAACTCAGTCTGGTGCTGGGACCAAATTCCTCACTTCAGGAGTAGCAGCCTGGACTCTGAGGATGGCATCACTCCTTGCACCTTAGTCCTTCTGAATTCTGCATTCCACCCTCTGCAGACATTCTCCTTCCTGTCTGCTCCGCTTCTCCCCCAGCACCACTGGGCTAATTTCTCGAGTGGGATACTCTTATCCCATATTTCTCTGATAGTTACTTTCTCCGAAGCTGTCTTGGAAACCCAGGTGCCAGTTCCCCCCCGCTTCTTCCCCGACCAGGGAAAAGAGATGGCGAATGGCTTTCTCTTGATTGTGTCGATGGGAGATGATTTTCAAGGTGAAATTTCTAGTTCAGTTGAGTCACTTTCATTCAAGGCGATGAGCAAAATGTCACCCCCACACTGAACCACACTCAATGCGCTGTTCTCCTATTGCATTTAAATTTACTCCACTTTTCCTTTCTGACACCTGTTTAAATCAATATCTTCCTCTCCAGGTCGTGGGCAGAATGTGCCTGGTCTCTCCGCACAGCGCTTCTCAAATCCACTAAAATCAACACAATAATTGAAATATTTTCAAGCTGATTACACCGCTGCCTGAGGCTAGGCTGGTTGCTAAGGGTAAGCTCCCTGGTTGCTAGGGGGAGTAAATCATCTTGCATTATTTGATTTTTGTTATAGATATGAAACCGCTACTCCCTCGATTAAATGTCTCTCAGTCTAACACCTATGGGACCTGGGGAAAGAGAAAAGAAAAGCAGCAACCTTGACCCTGTCAAATAAATATCTCTAACTTTTCCTGTCCTCCGGCTTCCAAACCAAACCTGTCTACTGATTTTTTTTCCCATTTATTTATTTATTTTTTTTTTACCTGACTTTAAATAACAAAGCTGTGGGGACAAGAAGATGAAGAGAGGAAGAACTGTCTGTTCCATTAGAGGATCTCTCAGCTTGGCTAAACACTCTCTATTTACTCCAAACACAGCATGATGGGGAGCTACAAGGATCTAATAGCCTTGAAGATGTAGAATTGCACCAATTACAGTTCCTATTCAGCCCACAGCTCATGAGACATCAGCTGAAATCACAGGGCCAAATCCTGTTCCTAGGTCTACAGAGTGCAGATCTGGAGCATCTCTGTGGCAGAGAAGGATTTCTCCAATTTTTTTTTGTGGTTGCACAGGAGCAGAATCCTGTTGGACACTGCTGAGGCGAGGTGTCCAGGAGCCTGAATGTGTGCTGGGCACTTTGCTGGTGGAGCAGGAGATCCTGATGTATTATTAATAGGAAAGCAGTATGTGGGGAATATCCCTGTGCCTTGGACATTTTAAAGTGCCTCAGCTCCTCCTGTGTTTTCGTTATTCTCTTACTACAACCATTTCCTGGGCAAGGGCATTATCCCCGTAGGGTCCCCTCCAAAACCACTCAGAAATTAACGTGACCCAGTAAATCTGTTACAAGCCATGGCAGGGCCAGAGGTACAGGAGCCTCTTCTGCCATTTGTGCTGAAAACAGCCAGCAGCCCAGCGTGTTTCTGAGGCACAAGGTTACAGAGGGAGCTGACTTGGCATAAAGTCTTTTTCCATCCCTCACACCTCCTGTTAATCCTCATAAATGCACTTGGCCTTCCCAGCACTGCCCCAAATCTTCCTTCTTAGGTGAGGAAACTGAGGTACCAAAATCAGAGCTCTGCAATTTGCCTCAGGTTGTGCAACCAGTCCCACCCAGACTTTTCCAGCACCTTTTCCCCCTTCAGCTGCTGCAGCATTCCCTGGAGAGGACAGGCTGCAAACCCCCAGCTCGTGCCCATTGCAGTAGTCCATGTCCTTCCCTTCCTGAACCTATTTCTCAAAGGGCAGCTGTGATTCACAACGGACAGGAAAAACAGCAATGTAAATATTGAAAACCCTTTAGTTACAGCTATATGCAACAGCAATATCTCCTCTGCCATGTCACCTGATCCCTCAGCTGGAAACAAGGACGCAAATGTCATGAAGTAAGTGATGTCAAGAGCTTCAGAAGCTGTTGATGAAATAGGTGCAAAGAGAGGTACTCACTGCAAACCCTGGCAGAGGAGAGGCTGGAGGTGAACAGCATCATTAGCACAAATGAGCCAGGCCAGGCTCAGCCCAGCCCAGCCTGTGTCCAGCAGCACCTTCGACTCTGCTGCTCCCTCTGAGCTATGCCAGTCACAGTGGTGCTTTTTGGGGTTATTGGTCAACACGTGTGGAAACACGCAGGGCACGGAGAAGTGGGGTCATCAGGAAAGCCTTGTGAGCCTGGAGGACACACCTCTTCCAGCCTGGCTGTCTGTTCTGTCCTTGTTTCTCAAAGTTTTCAGGCAGGATCCCTCTGCAGGGCACCTGCACCTGTGCCACACATTTAGTGGGAAATGCCTGCAGCATTAAGAGCATCACAATCTAAATGATTAATTGTTTAATATATTGCAAGCTGGTTACCCCCCCAGGATGTGCCATGTAACAAATGGAGTCGGCAGAGATCTCACAGTTGTGAGCTCCTTGTTTGATTTTTAGCCAGGCAGTGCTGGTGGTGGGAGCTCACAACCACAGCCAGGGCTGCCATCACCTCCTCCTCACCGGCCCGGGGCTCGTGTGAGGCTGGGAAGTGCTGCTGAAGGATGGGAGCCAACCAGTCCTTCAGATACAGGTGTGCAACAGGGGTCAGGGCAGATGCTTAATTCAAGCTGTTACTTATTTTTATCAAAGTGTGGAGACTTGAAGGGAAGCCCAAAGTATTTAACTGAGTGGAATGCACCACACCTGACATGCAGCAAACGCAGGGGATGGGATGTGGGGTTTCACTTATGTATCTAACTTACTTAAAATCCATATTAAATACAATTTCTATTTCAATACTGTTGAGGTCACAGTTTATGTTAAGGTTCCACTTATAAATAGTTTATAAAGATTAATAGATATTTAAATCAATAACTAATCAATAGTTTAGTGACAGGAAAGCCCAGCAGTGGGGATTGTCCCAAGCGTTGTGAGCATTTTGCTCTGGTTTGGTGATGTTTGACCCCTGTTCTGGAGTGGGACCAGCACTGCTGACCCTGGTGGGATGCAGTTCTTCTCCATCACTGGTGGTAGGTGCCCTGTGGTCATGGAGGGGCTGGGCTGGGCTCTGAGTGTCCCACATTGTGACCACTGGGGAAGACAGCCCCAATTCTGACCCCCTAAACTCCCAAGAGGGCTGTGGTACAGGGTCCAGAAACCCTGTGGGTCTGTGGGGCAAGTGGTCCTTCCTGAACATCTCATCACCTGCTGGAATTTCTGGGAGAGATCTGTGTTTGTACATGAGGAATATATTTTGTTGAAACATAGTTACGGTTTTTTAAAAGATTCTTCTGAGGAATAGTTCTGTATTTTTTAATACATCTTTTTATCATATACTTTAAGATTTGTGTCCACATGGGCACTAGAAAGAAAATGTAATTATCTCTTAAAAGAATACAGTCAATTTAAGGAAGACAAATATTAATGTTATATAAATTGATTGGTCAGAGGTTTCGAAAGCACAGAGGTAGATGCCCATTCCCCCAGTTATCCAGAGGAGTTGGGTGTCTAATGCCCTTATGAGTAAAACTCCTTATATAAAGCTTCCAAAACAGATCCTGTAATTGAATATTAAGTGACTTTTTCATGAGTTCTTCTTTCTGCACCATGATAATTCATGTAATTCAACTGATAATGCTCAAATGACAAAACAAGGGCTCAGCAGCTTGACCACTTTGGAAACCAAGAGAAGCCATTCAGCAAAGCCCAGAGCCAATGTCTTTGCCTCCAAAACCTCCTCTGCACATGAATCTTTGAAGAACTTTTCCATTTTTAATGGCCAGAAATATCTGCCTGCTAAACTTTAACTACAACTGTACCCAAAGCCCGTCTGTCTAGCAGCAGGTGGGCTAGTGAGAGTCACAGTCCTGCTGGGATACAGCCAGCTGTTCCCAGGAATGAATCTCAAGTAAATTAACAAACACCACACAAACCTGTCAATTGAATCATTCTTGATTACTGTAAATGTGGGGCTACCCATTAGGGAGCTTCTCCCTTCGTGCAGAGGGAGTTTCTCTATCCCTGAGTGTGTAACTGGGGCTGTGACACCCCATCCTCTGGACAGAGGGTCCCTTAGGATCCATGGGGGAAGTTCACTCAGACCAATGAGTTTGAAGTGGTGGAGGTGTCCAAGATGGTTTCTCACTTCTCTGAAGGTTCTGTGGTCTTCCAGAAGGCTCATGAGTTATTTGGGTGTAGTCAAAGCTTCTATTGTCCAGGCACACCTCCCTCTTTTTTCCATTTGGAGGCTTCTCCTGGGTAACAGCGTGGCCACTGAGTGGATCAAAATCCAGGACATCCTCACATGCCCCAGCCATTTCCCACTTGACAGGAGTACACTGCGGGGAGAAACATCACCTTTGTGGAGATGAGAGAGCTTCAAGCACATTGTATTGAAGGCAGGAGAGCTCCTGGTACCAGGAAACAGCAGTTCACAGATGCCTGTAGGTCATACAATAATCAGGGCACTGGGTGAGAAGCAGAAGGTCTTGGCTCAACATCTTTCTGTCTGATGTTTGGTTTTGCACTTGAGCTTTGATGCTGTGCTCAAGCCTACTCTGAAATTACAGACCTCCTCTTGAGGGTGGATGGCAGCCAAATCCCTGACTGCTGGCAAAGCCATGGCAAAATTCAGCTGAGGTTTTCTGCCTGCCCTGCCTGTGGGTGAGGGTCTGGAGTGAGGGTGTGGAAGAGCTCCAGATGACTAAGCTGCCTGAGCAGCAAAGAAATGAGGGTTTGAGGACAAATTGTGTGAAAGTGGGTAGTGGAGAAACACAGAGAGAGGAGAGACCTAAGAGGGACAGAGCTGCTGATTTGTGCCAATAACAGCGACTTTGAAACAATAGAAGGGAAGACAAAAATGCATTAAAGCAGGGAGAAAATGGACTGTCAAGAGATAACAGGCAGAGTGAAGAGAGGATGTGATCTAGGAAAATGTAGAGGGGACACAGCAGGAAGAGAAGGGAATTGCTGTGAGGTGCTTGAGGATAGAGAATGCAGGGGGCACCAAAAAGACTGTTCTAGAACTGGACTAAGAGCAAGGTCTGACTGGCACCTTCCCCTGGTCAAGAGCTGTTCTTGTCAGTAGCCAGTGCTCTTTCTGAGCTGTATGAAATGTGTGCCTGCAGCCCCTGGTGTGAGCTGGGGGCAAAATCTTGGGCCTGTGCAGAGAGGTACTGGATGTCTATGTAAGACATCACTCCCATCTCTCAGACTGTTGGCAGCCCTCAAACTAGAAACATCCTTAAACTGGTTCATGCCTTAGTTTAATGGTGTTTGCTCCGTGTCCCTATTTGTTCTTGCAGTTGGTGATGGAAGTGTAAGGAGTAGTGCAGCATTGCCTTGATCCCATGCAGCAGAGCGCATTTGGATAAGGGAAGGTCCTTACCATGGAGGAAACATCCTGTTCCATGCACACAACAGATGCCTGGGCACAGTGGGGAGCCCATGCAGGGTTGAGGGCCACTCCTTGCCTGCCCTCCATGGGGCCAGTTTTGCAGGATGGTTGCTGTCCCACCGGTGGCAAAGGGTGAAGATGGGACATGCTTGTGATAAGTGCAAAGCTCTTGGTGCCTGTCCCCAAACAGCCTCCACGCCTGATGCTTTGCTGGGTCTCTGTAGGGAGTTTTGGTGCTGGTGCTGGTTCATTCAGCTTTGGGCAGCCTGAGAATATGAGCTCGTCACATTCCTAAATGACAATTGAACCTGAATTTAATTCCATGCAAATCAGCAGAGACAGAGAGAACAGGATCTGAACCACACCAATGCCAAGGACTCCCAACCAGAGCAGCCCCGCTGAGTTCAGGGAGAGCAGAATCCATCCCAGGCTGGAGCATTTTGTTCGTAAGGATGAGTGGGAGAGGGAGTGTGGCCATAACCTCATCAGTGGTAAACCTCTGTTGACGTGGATATTAGCAGTGTGTTTCCCCAGCTGTGTCAGTGTGTTTGTGTATACACACTCAATTTATGTCATTTTGTAATCAGGTACGTCTTCGTGCCAGCCTCCATGTGGTTTTGTGAGAGGCGTGCTTACATGTTTGGATAGATTTAACAACAGCATACACGTGTGTGTGTTTCTATTTAGACAGGCTCATGGGAAAGGCTTAGCACACATGAAACAGCATCAGGATGTCCTGGCTGAGGGGCGTTTCTGGAGGCTTCAGGATGGCAACTGTGTCTGCTCCTGGCATTCCTGACCCTGTGTCCCAGCCTGCTTGAGTGACTGATGATGGTCTCACACACGGAAGGAGAGGATTTGTGTGTGTGGTTTTGGCACTGGAAGTGACACACATGCATGTGCCATTTCATTTTGGTGGGTGCCTTGGGAAGTTGTATTTGCAAGATTTCCAAAGGGCAGATACAGAAGGGTGATGCTTGTGGACCCATAACAGTATCCCTTCATGTCCTGCAAAATTCAGTATAGCATGGACAGTGTGGCCAAAGGTGCACAGCTGGGGGTGCATTCCTGATCTCTACAGCATGAGCACATGTGTGATTTTTGTGCCATTTCTGACTTGCTCCTGCAGCATGCAGCACATCCCAGGTGCAGGGTCCTGTCCCACACATTCCAGGATAACTGATGCCCAGGGCACCTCCCAGCACACCCCACTGCAGCTGAGGTACAATTCACAGAGTCAAGCAGAACCGAGAGGGTGTCCACAATCAGCCTGATGTGCACCAAGGCCCGCTTGTGGCTGGAGCCAGCAGAGTCTGGTTAACGTTGCACGTGGTTTCACACCTCGCAGTAGGTGTGTTGCACTCACAGACACATTTCCATTTCCATTTCCATTTCCATTTCCATTTCCATTTCCATTTCCAGGATGTATCTGTCTGCATTTGAAATACCTGTGCTCACCTCAGGGCTTTTTGCACACGGCGGCCCAGCAGGGCTGCAAACGGGGTCTGCCATGGGCTGGCCTCGGAGTGTGTGTTGCTGCTGGGCTGTTTTGGGGGCAGAGATCTCAGTCTGCACTGTGCTGGGGACACACGCGTCTCACCGCCGAGCCCCGCCACCCTCTCGCTCGGACACCGCCCTGACTTTTGTCCTGCCGTTTGACATCTGTGATTTTTAAGGCGACACATCGGCAGCACGGAGCCCTGCCCGGCCCCGCCACCGCGGGCTGCCATCCAGCAGCATCTGCCATGGCCGGCCGTGTCACGGGCGCGGCCCCGCCGCTGGCAGCCCGTGCCGCCGGCGCCCCGCCGCTCCTCCGCGCTGGCGGGCAGCGAGCGGGATCAATAAGACACCTCCGACTCCTCTATTTACAAACTAGCTGCCTTCAGCAGCCAGGCTGTTTAAGCACTTCATTCCCATTCAGGAGGGCCATCTGCTGCCTTTTGCTGTAAGTCTCTCTGAAAACCTCAGCCTTGACAAGCTCGAGATATGTCAGCGCAGTTATCAGCGGAAAGCAACATCTGCCGTGCCTGACACCCACTATTGTAGGCCATTTAATCTGTCCCCCTCCTCCCTTTAACTGCAGACAACAGCTCCCTATATTATATTTTCCCACTCAATTAGCACTATCATCCTGCTGAAATAGAGGCCAATTTACCTTTAATGACATCATTGTTAGGAGAGTGGCAGCCCTGGCCGGTGGCTGGCGGGAGGCAGCGCGTCTCCGCGGCTCGCGGGCAGCCTATCCGCGCTGCCTTCACCCCGACCGCAGACATTGTTTCCGACAGTTCGCAGAGGCAGTGTGGCGGAAAATTGAGTCCAGATTCATTAGTTTTTTTTTTTTTTTTTTTTTCCCTCCCTGCTCCCCCCTCCCCCTTTTTTTTTTTTTTCTTTTTTTTTTTTTTTTTTTTTTTTTTTTTCCGCCGTGCACTGCTCAAGTCAGTTAAATTGATACATTTCCTAACAAAATTGAAGTGCTTTGTGCTGCCAGCGGAAAGCCTGGTGACCCTGCGCGGCCCACCGAGCAGCCAAAACGAGTTGATGGATCCATTAGGCCGCGCAGAATGCCTTCCCCCTCTGCCTCCGCTCCTGAGTGACACTGTAAATCTGAACCAATTTCAGTCCCTAATCATCATTACAAACCCCTCCACTGTTCATTTATTACTCTACAATTCTAATACAGCACACGGCTGGGTCAGCGCACGGGGAGCTGGAAGGCTGTGGAGACAGGCTTAAAGAGACCATAATCCTTTCCCAGGTTTTATCAGGGAAACAAACCTGATTTGGCCCTCCCTGGTCCCCACATGCTGCCCTCTGCCTCTGGTCCAGCAACCAGATGATGTTTGCCTGTCCCAGAGATGGGAGCACAGGCTCTAGAGCGGGAGAGCTGGGCAGCAGAGGGAAGCACACGTGTGAAGGATGCAGGAACCATGGTGTGCCACATGAACCCCACAAGGGATAGGGCTCTGCTGGAAGGCTGGCACAGCTGCTCTGACCCCTTGGCTTTAGGATAGACAGGTGTCCAAAGGGTGCTGCAAGCCTGAGGCCACGTACAATGGCTGTGCAAAGAGGGTGTTTGGGTAGATGAGGAGCTGGCACATGCCTGAGAAGGACCATGAGGATGGGAAATGTTGAGAACTGGGGTTTATTGAGGTTCTTTATCAGCTGGACTGAAAAAAGGACACCTTTTTGGAGTTGAAAAGCCCCAGTGGATGCAGGGATGCCTTGTCCAGGTGGAGGCTGGTAGAGAAGCTGGTGGGACCCAGGTGATGCCAGCCCACAACTTCTTCCCACCTGCCCATTCCTCTCCAAGAGGTGCCACCCCTCTTATGCCAGCTTGGCAAAACCTTATCCTGGCTGCTGGCTTCCAGCATTGAGAGTGGATGCTGATTGAGTGCTTGACCTGCTAAGTGTGCTTGTGTGCCTAGATTGAACACTTTTCCAACAGGATGCAGAAGAATTTATTTATTTGATTCGGTGTGGCTGGATTTTTTTTTCTCCCCGCCTTTTTAGCAACATGCATAATAACATCTCTGTAGGTGCAGAAGCAATCAAAGGATTTAAGCACATACATGGTAAATAATCAGATTAATGGCATGATCAAACATGACTGGTGGCAATGGGATTGCTTTGAGTGAGATCAGCAGAGGCTGGGGCACTTGTTGCTGGAGTAGGATGCTCCTGTTTGAGAGACGGGCTGGAAGAGCAGGGTAAAAGGGGGTGAGCAGGGTGGAGACAACAGAAGTCCAAAGTTTAATCAGAGGTTGAGCAGGAAGATAAACAACTAAGAAGCTTGTGGCTAAAATATCTGTTTTCTTCCCACATGGGCTTTACTTGGCAGGGGGATTTTATGGAGGGCTCTCCTTGTTTGATGAGAGAAGGGAGCAAGAACAGTGATCTTAAAATGGATTGATGGTCAAACCCCTCATTGCAATTTGCTCCTTCAATGAAAGTCTGGGTAGCAAGTCTGCATCTCATGTGAAAGCCTGGTGCCTTTGCTGGGATGCCGAAAGCCGGGTCTGTGACCACGGATGTGCCTGGATGCTCAGGAGGATGTCAGCCTCCTGAAAGTGTCAGTTTTTCTGCTGGCGACAACAAAAGTGGGCCTTTTTCCACAGCTTATGTGCCAGACGTGTTTTGCTTCCTGCTACAGGGTCCCAGGCTCGAGGTCAGCCTTGTCTGGTGGGGAGATGTGACAGCTGCCAAACTGCACCAGGGCCAACCAGCAACCCCTGACAGCCCCAGCCAGCCTGGCTGCCTCAGCTGCCTCTCACACTCACAGCAAAACTTCCCAAAGTTTTCTCTGCCCGTGGTCTGCATTACAGAAATTGCTGTAAAAATGAAACAGCATTAAAAATATATATTTTTGAAAGAGCAGTCCTGGGGCCAAGGGAGATTGATTGTTGGTTTTGCAGTAGGGATTTGGCCAGGATGAACAACTCTTTGCTTCAAAAATAGCCTTGGTGACCTCCATCTCTTATCTTTGGCCTAAATCAGCCATGGGGCAGGATCACCTTATTTCCAAGGCAGAGAGGAGACCAGCAACTCAACAGTGATGGCACCACTCCCTATGGACATATTTTTTTAGGAAGGTCCCCGTTTGGGTCCTTTCAGGTCAATCTGCAGTTGAATTGCCCTCATCAACTGCAGTTGAAGTCCCCATCACCCCATGTCCCATATTTCTGTGCAGCTGAGCCAAGGCTGTCCCTGTGATGAAGCTCCTGTCCATCAGAGTGCTGCTGGCCCTTGGTGTCTCCTCTCTGTTTACAGCCCAGCTGATGCTTTTCAATCTGCACTGCTGTTATTGCCCATATCTAAGGCAGTCCGGATGAGTTTCTCAAGTAGCATTTTGCAAGGATCAATATCAAATGCTCTGCTGAAGACTGAATGTATTACACCTTCTGTAAGACTTTTCATCCACTAATTTTGTAATTTGATCCAAAAAAAAAGCTATCTAGTTGGTCTGGCGTGACTTGCTCTTTGTAAAGCGGCGTTGTTTATTGCTCGTGGTTCGGTTATCCTCTGGGTTCTTCCCAACATGCACCAGACAGCCTATTAATGCCTTCTGTGGCACTCTGGCTTTGAGGAAACCCAGCCGAACCTGCTGCTCACACAACTGGGTTCGAGCAGAGCTCCACAGCAGCTGCTGGGACATATGTTCACTGTGCACACCAAGGGTCTGATTCATCTCACACCAGCGTAAGGCAGGAGTAAGTCAGCTCAGCAGCAGGCTGGAGCATCCAGAGGCAGGTTTGGTGCAGCAGATGTTGTGTTGCTGTTGCAGGCAGTATTCCTGAGCTTGCTTTTACCTGCTGTTTCCTACAGTGACCCACGGGATCAGACATCAGGGTTTCTCTTGGGGCAGCGGGGTGGAAATCGCTGGCTGCATAATCGGGGTTTTATGCCACTCAACCGGATGGTTCAAACCTTTGGGTGACTCATTCAAATTCTAGTGTAAAGGAATTTGGGCTGTGTCCAAATCAGTCCTGGTAGAGTGCCTGCTATGGAACACTCGAGGATAAATACTTTGCAAGAGTGTGTTGGCATTTCTGTCTACTCTAATCACAAAAATATAGCCCTGGTGTTTCCTACAGCATAGCCTAGTGCCCAGGCCAGACCTCCTTCCTCTTCTGGGGTATTTTCATTCAATTCCAATGCCTTTCATCTGACAATGGTTATCCCAGGGACTCTGAATGGAGTCATTGGATTGTGTCTTGGCCTTGCCAAGATGAGGGCACCTCTCCTCCCTCAGTTCAGTGGAGCAAAGATCATGTCCAAGATGCTGATACCCAAGAGGCAGCCTCAGTGTTGAAGACCTGTGTTTCCACTGCCTGTGGGGCTCTGCTGCTGTATAAATTGTGGAGCTGACAGCACCTTCTGGGATTATGTTTCCTACAGTTTCATAAGACCTTGGGTGGCTGCGATGGTGCCTCGGCACCACCAGCCTCCCTGTGACCCATAATGCTGACAGCTCAGAAGGCTTTTGAGGGAAATGGGCATACAAGAGTGAATTTCCCAAGAATTGCATGGGCTTGGGGTTGTATTGCTCCCTGCTGACTCCCCAGGCTTGTACAGTGCTGCAATACTCTGAAAATCAACTCCTTTATGGCACAACACTCAAATTGTGTGGCCCAGGGGAGGACAGGATGGATCCAGCCCAGTGGGACTGGTTGCAGGATCTGCTGCTGGTACAAGCAGCCAGCCAAACAACCTTGCTAGTGGTCCAGATCTAGCACAGCCCTCCAAAGCCCACTATGGCTCACAGTTAAGCCAAGGAAAAGATTAATGGAACTTGTTGTAATCTCTTCCAGCATCCCAAGAGATTAAAATAGTTTGTTTCACTGCTGGAGCATAATCTCAAGAAGGAGAGAATTAGTCTAATGAGGATCACAGAGAAAGGTCCCTAACAGTGTGGTTAAGGAAGCTAACCCAGGATGCTGATGATCCTACTCTAGCTGAAAATACTCTGTGAACCAAACCACTTATTCCTCTTCCCCCATTGTGCTTGAGAATTTGGATAAATTTCATAGAAATAAAAGGCAAATGAAACCTATCCATGGGCATTAGGAGTCTATACACTCCTCTGAAAAGCTGGAAAATAGATGTTTTCTGTGCACTTTCCCTGAGACCTGCACTTTCTCCTTAGGAAGAAAGGTTCACTAAGTCCAAGCTGAGCTCATCCAGAAAAACTGGGAACCTTTCAGAGACCATGAATTTCTGGAAAGCAAAATCTGCATTTATGGACACCAGCACATCCAAGTGTCGCATGACAATGGCAAGCAATAACCAGTGTCTCGCCTTATAAAACAGAGGTGAGGGAATTATATTATGACCTTAATATGACCTTATTCATTCTTAACAGTGATTATCATGTGTTAGCCCTCAAACAGTCTCTACAGGTCATCCTTTTTCCCTGGGCAGTTGTTTTTGGGAACACTGCTTGGTGTTGGAACACCCTGATGCTGAAGCAGCTGTGGATGGAGCTCTCAGTGGTGTCAGGAGAAATGCAGTGGGTGATGGAGGGTGACTGCATGGCGAGCATGGGGATGTCTCTTGGAGCAAGTCAGCAAGTGCAGAGCCCAGGAGGGATCTGCAGAGCGCTTAACATGACCAAATTAACCCCTGTGGACAGGCAAACACTTGTTTACAGAGCTGAGTAAAGCAGAGATGGAAATTTATGGTGTCACTAAAAGAACTTCTCACCTGGAGTACAGAGAAGAGGAAAGAGATAGCAATATTTCCCACTGAAAGGAGGAAGAAAGGCTCTTAACAAATCAATACCCTTATTTAGTCAATAAACCCACAAAACAACCCCACCAGGGGATAAACATGGAGAAAATTCACAGCTTGCAAAGAGGCAGGCTCTGACACTTTGACAAGGCAGTCACAGTAAATGTGCCAGGCTCTCTTGGTCCCAGGAGGTCAGGAGGGGCAGCTCTGTTGGGAGTGGGTTGGTCAGGGGGCTGCAGGCTGCAGCTGTGCACTTGGGAGCCATGGAGGAGAGGGGAAGGTCTTGGGAGCACCCTGTAAGGAGAGTGAGCTCGATAACTCAGGCTATCATCCCTCCCTGGAGTGGCACATTGAGCACTGCTGGCTTTGGCACCCCTGTGGGGAATGGGAAGGAGGAGCAGTGTCCAGTCCAGGTAAGCTGGGAGCATGCCTGGGGCAAAACTCAGCAGGAAACACATGAAGCTGCTCTCAGCAGTGGCTCAGCAACATCTCAGGCAGAAAGGCAGAGGCATCTTAGCATATAGAGGCATTTACCAGGTTGTGACGTTCCAGCAGACAACAGCTGCAGTCTGAAACCCATGACATGGCCCTGTGATGTGCAAGACGTTAAGAAATTAATTTCAAATGCTTTTTTTCCTTTTTTCCTCCTAAATATATATATATATATATATATATATTTTTTTTTTTCTTAGCCTGCAGGCTTCAGATCTTCAAATTTTCTCCATAACCATGAACTAGAAACTTGCTTGGAAGAAATCCAAATTGTTCTCTTTTTCACAAGATTTTGAGAGCTTGAGCTTTGAGGAAAAAGACATCTCTGTCATAACAACACTCATGGTAGAGTCCCAGGAGCCACTACACCAGAAGCACAGCTGAGCAGCACCACAGCACGGACTCCCAGAGCCTTGCAGAAAAATCTACCTGCAGCAGAGCAAGCACTGGACACCAGCTATCCCAAAACAAGCCCAAAGAAGGAGTTGCAGTTTTGTTCCATCCAAAATGAGTCTTTGACCCATCTGAATTAATTTTCCATCCATGGAATGGGTCTGACCATGGGACAGCATCCTGGCTATTATGCAGTGTCACTCTTTTCCACCAAGGACATGGAAGCTGAAATACTGGGCCACACTTTACAAGGAAGCATTTTAGGTGGAAAACTGGAGGAATTCAGACAAAGCCAAGGCTTTCCAGAGTAGTATCCAAGACCTCCATGACTTGATGGAGCACAGGATTATTTCCTTCTGGGTCTATGATTTTCTCCCAGCACAGTTGAAGACTGTTAGGTGTGTTAAAAGAGAGACATGCTCAGTCAAGGCTCACCAATATTGCTTCATTGAACTGTGAGATGCTCAGATTTATTCCAGCCAAGTCCTGGCCCAGTATATATGTTCCATGTTATATTTCTTTATTTTCTTCTCCTATTTCCTCTGATGCTGTTCACTACCCAGAGCATCCATCAAGAAATGAAGCACTTATTAGTGTAGGATAGCATCTGTTCTCTTGTGTTTTTGAGAAAGTTCATGCTTGAAATGCAGCCAGAGGTTGAGTTAGAGGCAATACCTGACTGTTAAAAGAGTTCAAAGCTGGCTCCTAATTATGTTTAAGAGCTGGATACTCACAGCTGGGAGAACTCCTGACTAATCTTATTTATACTGTCGGGAAACACCTTAGTCCCACTGTAGCTCAGTACTTCTATTCTGGCTACTTGCAGAGAGTGGGAAGTTTTTTTGGACTCATTTAGCTAAGGCTCAGCAAACCTGAATTTAGAAATGGGGGAGCCAGGTATGGATGCAGGAGAATTTGTGCTGAAAACTGTCTGTCTGCTTCAGGTGCCTGAGTTTGCATCATGAAGCTGCCAAGAAAAATCACCAAGAGCTGATGTAGGATCTTCCTGCCTTTGGAGAAAAGATTTGGAAATTCAGGCAAGGACAAGTCATTTAACAAGTGTGCAAGAGGCTTGGAGTAAAAGTGAGGATTGCTTTTATATCTTGACTTTCTCAAGAAACCCAGATGTCTCCAAAATGAGGATCTGGTCCTGGTCACCTGGCTCCAAAACCCTGCCAGACCTTGGATGTAGAGGCTGCAAACTCAGCTCTACTGGTGAATCCAGAACATTTCTATCAAAATGCTGAGATTTACACCAGCATAGCTGGGATTGCACCAGGCCCCTACCAGTTACTGCTCTAGTAATTGGATACAAGTGTGCTGGGGTAGGCAAGGTGGGGGGGTTCAGGAAGATAAAGGCACCTGAAATATGCTCAACAGTCAATCTTTGTTTCCCGAAAGAGAGACGTCTGTATCTCTAAATTTAGAAATTATACTCTCTTTCCAGCAGGTAATAAACCAGCAAGCGCTGTACATATTTTTTTCTATTTTGAATTCTGTTAACTGACAATTTAACCTAAAATCTCTCGTATTTTCTACTTGTTCAGCTGTAAATAGAGACTGACAGTTTATTTTCAAACATCCTGGTCTAAAAAAAAAAAAAAAAGAAAACCACACCACCATCACAACACAACCCACCAGCATTTGAAATAAATACTTATGGGTCCATGACAGACTACAGACGTGCAGTCAACGCTCCGCAGCAATCTCTCGGAGCTGTCACACTCCGTGATCGGTCTTTTACAAACACAAACACTGTTGATTTCTTATCAAATGTAAAACCTCCACAGCTCTTTCGTAAACGGTTACGGCGAGCATGAAATCGACATTGTGAATCACATGTGACACTGCCTTGTCTGCTTGTAATTGAGGCGCGTGGGGAAGGCGCCGGGGCTGCCGCAGCCGCGCCACCCGCACCCTGCGAGCAGCGGGGCGAGCCCGGGCTGCTGGGAGCTGGGGTTTGCTCCTTTTTGTGGGGCAGGAAAGGCTCTGTCCCACCTGCATGGAGGGCTCAGTCTGTGGATGAGGTGCTGGGCTGTTCTCTTTTTTGTGGGGCAGGAAAGGCTCTGTCCCACTTGCATGGTGGTCTCACTTTCTGTGGATGATGTGCTGGGGTTTGCTCCTTTACATGGTGCAGGAAAGGCTCTGTCTCACCTGCATGAGGCTCACTGTGGATGATGTGCTGGGTGTGCTCCTTCACAGGTGCAGGAAAGGCTCTGTCCACCTGCCTGGGCTCAGTCCGTGGATGAGTGCTGGGTGCTCCTTCACGAGGTTCAGGAAAGGCTCTGTCCCACCTGTGTGGTGGGCTCAGTCCCTGTGGGTGAGGTGTTGGGGTTTGCTCCTTCGGGAGGGGCAAGAAAGGCTCTGTCCCACCTGCATGGTGGTCTCACTTTCTGTGGATGAGGTGCTGGGGTTTGCTCCTTCACAAGGTGCAGGAAAGGCTCTGTCCCACCTGCATGGAGGGCTCAGTCCCTGTGGACGAGGTGCTGGGCTGTTCTCCTTTTTGAGGGGCAGGAAAGGCTCTGTCCCACATGTGTGGTGGGCTCAGTCCCTATGGGGTTGGTGTGGACGAGGTGCTGTGGTGTTTCTTGGCAAGGCAGGGTTCAGTGTGGGAGGCTGTGTGGGAAGGGGGTTTGGGCTGCCTGTGCCACCCTGAGGAAAGGGACACTGGCATGTTGACACCTAAAATACCATGTGGGAACCAGCAGTCTGTTGGGGTGTCCCCACCAGATGAAGCCTGAGGGTCCCAGGCCCTGGACAGGACCTTCAGGTGGGGCAGGATCCTTCCTCCAACAGCACCTGGGGTCTCTCTCCATTTCTGACCATGCAGGGGGGATGGCATGGCATTTTCTGGCTGTTTAGTGGCCCCAGATTGGACAGACAAATGTGTGTGCCCCCTCATGCTCTCCCTTCCCAATTCCTGTTTGTTTGTTTGTTTGTTTGTTTTTGTATAATCCAGAGAGTAATACCCTGTTTGAAGTCTCCTTGGTGTCCCTCCAGGACCCAGCTTTAGTCCTTACTCTCCCACATTCCGTACATGAGGTAGATCTGCTCTCAGAGCATTCCCTGTTTTGGGTCCATCTGGACTACCCTGAAGTACTCTCCTCTTTGCACCAACATATTACCTAGCTCAGACTGGTACAATTGGGGCGGCCCATTAAAATAAAACACAGAAATACAACAGAATTATGAAACACTTACATGGAAACATTTCCTGCATCTCCATCTATAAATAAAACTGTGTCCTATTAACCAGGAGGTGGAAGATGAGTAGAAATAGAGTGGTCTATCTATTTATATAATGATATAATCTATCTAAATAAAACTAATCTATTTTTCATGCCATCTATTTCTCCAATCTAAAATATACTCGTTACCATGGAGCAATGATGTCACTAAAATGAATGACACCCATAAATGCAGACGAGCTGTAGTTATTCTGATGATCCAGGACTTCTCTCTTTGCTCATTTGCTTAATTTTACACATGTGAGGAGTAGCTTGGAGCTAAATAGTATCACACCAGCAGCAAGCCAAGCAATGTTCCTGCTGACTGCAGACCGAGGGCCCCGCTCTGTGATGTGCCACCCTCTGTGTGATTTTGTGTGCACGTGGAGGTGCCTGTGCCCATCCACCACGAGAAGTGCAAGCTGACTGCCTCTCACAATTCCCTGCCAGCGTTTGCTCAGCCTGGGATAATTGCTGGTTTATTTATCAGTGCTCAGGAGCAGCGCAGGGTTGGGTGCTGTGTGTGTTCTCCATTGCGAGAAGTTTAACTTAATGCAATGTTGCAGTTAATTTATGGAATGTAGCCCGTTGCTATGGCATTGAGCACATAAAAAAACAATCAATAAATAAGTGGAATTGGTGTCAATGGGAATTTTGTACAAAGATGTGCAGTAGAGTATGACTCTTCATTTAGAAAGGCAAAGATACAATTTATTTCACCCTTTCTGGAGGTAGTTTAACCTCCCCCTCATTGGAGAGGTGCATTTCCTGACGAAGAGTTATGTCTGTTTTGATTTTACTCAAGAATAATAAAAAACGTTTTCCTTTTGGTGGATTTATTGAGACCTTTGGCATTCCAAGACAGGATTTTCATATTCAAGACTGGAACATACGGCCTAGAGCATCCAAAGGAAATGAAGCTGTGTATCAGTATGACACACACATTTGTGGGAAAGTCCTTCGAAATGCAAATAGTGATTATTTGGTGAGCCAGGCAGGCTGAAGTAAATAGGAAATCTCCAGTACGCAGCAATCACAAACAGGACTGGAAAATAATCTGTCTCTTCAAAAACACAAAAGTGTCTTGTCATGTTGGTGCGGCCTGAGGACAGGGGTGGTTTGCCCATGAGGTCACTTCTCCTCCACAAGTCTTCCTAAAATAGGAAGGTCTTCCTAAGATTCCTGTTTTTTCAGCAGTGTTGCATTGGGTTTTGTCTAAGTAAAAATTGGAGCATAAATCTAAGTGCGAAAAGGAAAGTTCTCCAAAAAACTCTACATCCTGTTGGTTTGTTGTTTTTTTTTCCAATAACATCAATCAATTTAATCACAGGCTCAGGTTAAAAATGGTGTTGTGTACATAGCAGTGGGAAATGGACATACAGCTGTGGCCATTTGAGCTGCCAAAACATTGCTGCATTTGGGTGTGGAGGGAGCCAATCCTGCAGGAAGAGCGCATAAATAGGGAAGTGAGATCTTACACACTGATCTTTTAAACAGAACTACAGAAATACCCATCATTACCCAAGTTCACCATTTCTCGTCTTCTGGGCAGCAGCCTCACCAGCTTCTACTGAATTACCCAAGTGGGGCAAACCCTTGCACATCTCCTCCTTTTGCCACAGAGCTGCAGGAGAATTTGGGCATGTGATTCCCAGGTGGTGAACAATCAATGTCCCTGATGAGACCAGGAGGATGGAGCTGGTGGAAGCAGCACAAACCCAAGGTACTGCGCTGTGTCATGCTATCAAAATAATCTGTACCCTTGGCAGCCAATCCCTGGCACCTGGAGGCCAACAAGCTTTGCCACTGAGCTCCATATTTACATTTTCCTGCAGTCTTTATGGCAGCCATCCTGTTGGTTCTTCATCCTCCCCTTCCTCCCTCTGTGGAGGCTGAAGCTGTGACAGGTGCATTTGTTGGCTTCATTCAGAGTCCACTGGTGCCAGCAGAAAACCTTCCTAGACTTAACAGATTTTGGGATGGACTCCTGACACCTGGCTCAGACGTGGTCCTAGGGACAGCCCCATTGTGCTGACCTACATTCAGCCCTATGCATTTCCAACTTGGGAAAGCCCTGGGAGCTCCCAGGGATGACTGATTTTAGAAGACTGGTTTCCTGAAAGCTGCTGAGCTGAGGATGGCAGCAGGCTGAGAGGCAGCATTTCCCCATCCCCAGAGGGTCTCCTGCCTGCTCCCCATGCCTAGGCACCTCTCTAGGGATGTCACATGGAGGTGGCAGCCCAGGTTCACCCACCCCGTGGGAGAGTAGAGCTCACCAGAGACCAACAAGCCCCTGGCCAGCCCTGGCTCTCCCTGAATAAGAGGGGAGGGGAAAAAAAATCAAAACTTTAAGGTATATGAACTGTGAAATTAAATCGAAATACTCAAATAAAGAATCACATAACAACATAAGCAAAGATGTTTACCAGGGCTTGAAGTTAAATACAGATTTTTTCATAAACCCTAACACCAAATGCAATAAAGTTCTCTGGAATGTTAAATATAATTTACAAGGGAAAAAAAATGTGCCCTGCTGCCATAAAGCATCTTGTGCGGTGTCCCTTTCCAGGGATCAGCCCAGGGAGCAGAAGGAAACCTGCCCTTGCTCAGGATTTCCCCATCCAAAGTGATCATGAGCACACTCGGTGAGCGAGCAGCCCTTTCTCCATCTGCAGCGCGGCCAAAAAACGGGAGCCAAGTAATCGGAGCGGCAGCTCCGGCAGAGGGGCTGCCCGGAGCGGGGGGTCCCGGGGTCCCGGGCAGGCAGGAGCAGAGCCCAGCGCCTCCCATCGCCCACCTGCACCTGCGGTGCCTGTGCCCCGGCCGGGCAGCTCGGCACAGGGAAATCCTGGTCTCGCATGACGCTTATTCCTTGAGTGCTGCCCTCCCCGCTCCCCCGGCGTGGCTGACATTCACACCCCGAGCTGACAGCACAAAGGCAGCATCTGGATAGCATCGCCTGTGGCTCTGGAGTCACGGCTGGTGGACTTGTGGTGTATCCAGATATATTCATTAAAACACTAATCAAGCAGAAGCTCATTTGTGGAATTGTCTTTGAATTTAAAAGGGAAAAAAAAAAAAAAAAAAAAAAAAAAAAAAAAAAAAAAAAAAAAAAAAAAAAGATGGTTGGACTACAAAGCCACTGCAGGCCAGAAGTGCTCTCTCCATGTGAGGCATTTGCCAGCCCAGGCCAGTTAATGCCAGCTGCAGTCCTGGGTGCCCGGGTGGGTTTGCCAGGTCCTGTCAAAAGGGCAGGAAGGGACAAACCAGGCATGGTGGTGACAACTGGGGATGAAGAGCTCCTCCATGAGCTGGGAGCTGCTCCCACGTGTCTCTGCACAGGGGCAGGTCTGTGTCCACATGGATAGATTCTCTCCTGTAGGTGTGTTAGCATGTGGCAGCTATTAGAGGATTATATTTAAAATGGCATTATATTTAAAATAAAAAACTACACACAGAGACTATTTCACTGTCATCCCCCTCTCTTGTGATGGCTTTAAAGGCTTTTTCTCTTCCTTCTTATCATCAAAACTCTGAGGCTGTGAATTTCTCCCAAAACTGAATGTCCCTCTGCAAGTGTAATCTTGAGAGGAATTTTAAAATTTCTCAGTACAAGAAATGGTCTGTTGTGTGTTCCCAGTGTCCAGAGCAGCTTTAGAAACACCCCCCAGTTTCTGGGAGCAGAACCAGCACACACCAGCCTCTGTTCTCCTCAGGATACAGGCAACAAAGAGGGAGGGATGGTGCTTGCATTGGGTCCAAAACCTAGACCTGATATGTCTTGTCCTGGATTGGTGGCAGATTTCAGACTGGGATTTGGCCCAAGGATAAGCCCTCCTCCAAGAGAGAGGAAGTAGGGGTGAATTGCTAGAAAAGAACTTTTAACCTCAAGGGAACTTTCCCCTCTACAGACAGGTCACTGGGTCTTGTTCCTAATGCAGCTGGGAAAAAAACTCCACCTTGGCTTCAGGAGGGTGTTAGGGCTGCCTGAGCAGCAGAGGTATCCTGGCAGCTGGAGAAGATCAGGGTCCAGGACTTGGGGGCAACCAGATTTCATAAAAAACTCAACCTCTGTAAAAAACCCAAAAGCCAACCCCCCAAAACCCCCAAAGCTTAGAGGAGAGAAAGGGTCCTCAAGACTAGCTCCCCTCTAGCAACTTGGTTGGGCAAGGAGATATATATGTGCTAAAATTAAACTAATTTTCAGCCTCTTGGAGGAAATGAAATGACTGTTGCTATCATGGTGTAGCGTGAAAGGCTGGGTCACGGGGGGACGGGAGACAATCCTTTGTTCCAGTAGTCCCAGGTGCATCATGTACTGGGCAGAACTTTAGCTTACAATTTGGGATTAAAGTAAATCCTAGTATTTTTCTGCATGCCTGCCCGCTCCCTGGCTCCCAGAGACTGCTGGGTAACTGCCTATTATCCCGTGGTTCCACTTCAGTGCCCTCCCCAATAAAACTTTTCATATCCTTATAAACGAACTAGATTGCTGTGTTATAAACATTTACACTGTGCTAACAGATCATCTCCGCACATCAGAATTGGCTAAATTCCCTTTTCCAGATGAATATATTGAAGGAGATTAGAGATATGATAGCTTTTCAGATTGCTGAACCCAGAGAAATTAGTTTAGTGAGCATTTACAGAGGCTAAATTGGAACCATTAAATAGTGGATTAAATTGATGGTACTTTCATTGTCTGTCCTTCGGTACTGCTGTAAAATCAATTAGCCGTCACTATTCCATTCTCCATATAGTGAGATTGTCAGCCTGGCTAGGAGCTGCAGAGCCTCACAGCAGTAGCAAGCAGTGTGAAAATACACCTATTAGGTGATGTGGCATGAAATAACATCATAGGGCAGAATGTCCCAGTGAGATTTATCCCAGCCTTATCTCTACTTTAACAGAGAGGGGACAGACAATAGACTCTGGTGACACTCTTATCCTCCGAACATGTGCACCGGGATGCTCTCTGGACTGACAATTATTACATTGCCTCTCCACTGTCCTGAATTTTGCATTGGAAATCCCTGCTTTGCCCCCCTCTTAAACTGGCAGAGTCCCACATTAAGAGCGGAGGATTTGAGCAGAGTAGGTTTGCATCTGATTTGGAGGGAAAAAAAAAAAAAAAGAAAATCTATCAACTTTCTCACGCTTGATTTTGTTACAGCAGCTCTAAGTCCTGTTAGCTGGCTGATTTATAAGGACAGCTCCAGCCTGTTTTGGGGGACAGCACAGCTTTGCCACAGCCAGGGAAACTGAGGCACAGGCATCACTGTCCTATCACTTCCCAGAGATGTCTGAGTTCTGCTGACGAGGACAATGCCAAGTAATTGTGAGCCCTTTTCAGCTCCAGTTTGCTTGGTTTGCACCTCTTCTTACATGGGAGAAAACCCAGAAAAGGGTGAATAATCTGCTCCCAGGTTATGGGGTGAGCTGGAGGTCTCTTCACTGTTGAGGATGAGGTCTCCTCATCCTCAACCCATCAACCTCCCACCACCGCTCTGCCAGGAAAAGAGAGAAACTCTGTAGCCCTGGCTACATCCACTACATGCAGCTATCTCCTAATGGGGAAAATGGAAATATCTCCCAAATTTGTGCTATTAAATTCTTATCTTAAAGGGTGAAATTTAAAAGTAATGAAGAAAACAAGTTCCCTAAATTTCAGCTTTAACCTTTTGACCTTTTTTCCTGCTGTTTTTCCTCCCAGGAGAGGTCTCAGCCTCGGTTTGAAAAGCTATCATCCCTCTTGTCTGCCGTGGGTGAACTGGAGGAGATTTTCCATCCCCAGAGAGCTTTCCTTTCAATATTTAAGTTTTCTATTGAACATAGAAATGGAAAAAAGCCCTTACATTTCCAATAAAACTGCATCCAGTTCCAATTTCTTGCATTGATGCGACAAAGTTTTTAAATCTCTTGTCAACGTCTTAGTTATGCTTCACGAAGGAACTATCTGGAGCTGCTGGACTTTGTATTAAATGTTTGCTAGGCTGGTAATAGGGACACTCTGTGTTCTGTTCTCAATAATTCTTCTCTTTGCAGGGGCGAGATGGGATTCCAAATGCTCCTCAGTTATTTTAGTGTCCTAAACTTGGAGGATGTACAAATCTCCCCTCCTCCTGAGCAGAATGTGGGGTGAAGTGGTGATTTCAGTGCCATTGTATTTCAGGCAGTGCTCCTCTGCCTGACCCAAGCCTCCTTCTCTCCTGAAATGAATGCAGAGCAGCATCCCCACTGATCTGCAAAACACTGTGCACAGTCACTGAGAGAGTTTCTTACCCAAATCTCCATCTCCTGAGTCCAGAGAGGTGTCCTCTCTGTGGAGACCACGCAGCGAGTAGGGGCTGAAGCTCCCACAGGTTCTCATGGAAGTGGGGGATCCGGAGGGTGACAGGCAATGTCAGCCCAGCACTTCAGCCCCGGATCTGGCCATGTTTACAGAGACACCCTCCACTACTCCCCTAATCAGGTCTCACTCTCCTCCATCCCAGGCAGCAATCAGTGCTTCGTTATCACTGGAATCTCATTGCTAATTGAGGTCTGGGAGCCTTTATTTCCTGGACATCTCATGCATGGTGAGGGCAGCACCTTCTGCAAACAAATCATGTCATCATCTGTTTGGCATCGCTCTTCATTGCAGAGGGCTGGGGACCACAATCAAAACACTTGGTTTCTCAAAAACATTCTTAGACCTTCTCCTCTCCACCCTCCACAACTACCTTGGGATTTCTGGCACCTCTCTATAGACAGTCAGGCTATGAGTAGCTGCCACATGGAACAAAAATTTCCCTAACTAAATTCATTTATAGGCAGCATAATTTTTTTTAATGTGCAGCATCTTCTGCTGTTCCTCGTCTTCTTGTAATTCCTACAAATTTCTTTCTGTAGGAATCATCCTGTCTCTTCTAAAATATTGCATCTCTGGCTTTTCAGGGATTTCTGTCTGTAACTACTGTGGAGTCAGATTGAGTGAGCCCAGGTCATCTCCAGGATGATGCAACACGTGTTGGTGCTAATCACAATTTTCCATTTTCTCATAGTCCACACTTCCCTCCCAAGGAGGGAAATACTGATGTGACCTTGAGAAAGTCACACTGCCCAGCTGAGCCTTGGTGTCCTGCCTGCTGGGACTCTGATCAGGTACATCACACACAGATCTCTCCTACGTGGAAAGAATTTTTTCTTCTCTTCTTCTCAAGTTAAGTCTATGCTTGCCCTATATTTTTCTATTGTATGGATATCTTTTAAGACCTTCTGTCTTAGTTCCTGTGACACTGTTATTTCTTATCTCACTTAAAATTTCCACCTCATGGCTTTGTCCCCTGATGTCCTCCTAGCCCAGGTGCATCATTGTCCTACTTCAACCTTGCCTGTGGTGTTCACCTTAACAGGCAAAGCAGAGACACAATTTAACCCTGAAAAAGTACAGATTGGCAAACTACTTTCTTAAAATTGCCCAGCCTGGTGACATGGCAGTACTCATGGTTTGCCCTGGATCCCATAGCTGGTTGTGGCAAGTCACACTTTCCAAATTCACCTCTTGGTGCTGATGGAGGATGCTGTTCCCAAATCAACAGGGATCTTCGGCAGTCAGCCTGCAAGACAGATCTAACTGCTGCTGCCATTGCCCCATTTATCTTCATTTCCATTTTTGCATTGATGGGTATCATACACCACAAAGAGCCAGCCCAGCCGTGAAATGACACTGGACTGGCAACCTCATAATTATCCAGGCTCACGTATCAATTCTCTTCAATCCCTCCGTGACACTCCATTGCTTCCTCATAACTTCCTCATCTGACAGATCAGCACTGTGCGCCCGAAGCGCCTGAAAGCCCCCGGGTAATGGCCTCAGGGACAAAGTTAGCCCTGGCAGAAGTGGGCAAAGGCTCCTGCTGGCTTCAGTGAGACTTTTGCTCGCTTTGTGCCAAGCCTGAAAACTGTCCAACACAAGGACCTCACGTCCTTTATCGGCTGCAGGGCTCTGCTCCCTGGGTTTGAGGTGCAGCACTGCAAGGACACACCCTGCTCCAAAGCCATAAGATCCCTGCTCATCCAGCCAGCCCCAGGGATGGTTTGCCCTGACTCTTCCTTTTTCCTCTTCTTGAGAGGAAGTTAAAACTCTCCTTGCAAACCAAAGCAATTGTATCACAGATATGGATGCAACATGAAGGTGTCAAGAGCGGGAAGGGTGGGAAGCAGTTGCTAACAAATTTCTTCTCCCACATGGCCGGGCTGTTTCTGCCAGAACACCTTCCCTGTTTCGAGGCACAGTGATTGCAGCATGAGCTGAACTGTGGGAGCATTGATGTGAGCTTTGCAAGAGGACTTGGGGACTTGCCCCTTTCCACTCAAACTACAAACCCCAGAGCAAAAACCCCCTTAGTATGAAAATACACCTATTGGGTGATGTGGCATCATCATCTCCCCCACCTCAGCACAGAGGCAAAACACAATCTATAGACAGGAGAAGGGATGTCGAGCAGAAAGCTGACAGGACACCTTTGGAGAATGGGGGACGTTTACTCTTGCTGCCACTTGCATCCCAGGGAAGAGTGGGTGAGGAATCCTCCCTGGCTTCCCCAGTGCTGGCAGAGCTGTGCAGGCAAGCTGGGCAGTGGGTGTTGAGCTGCCTGAGCCCCTGCTGCTCCAGGCAACTGCCTGCCCTGCCCGCTCCTGGGCCCCTTCTGCCCATGACAGAGGCACAGCGTGTGTCCCAGCCGGGCTCAGCCAGACCTGCCACCCGGGAGACACGGGGGCTGCAGCGAAGCTCAGCCCAGTGCCAGGCTGCTCCAGCCAGGGAAAGCCTCACCACTGGTTTTTAATTTGCTTTGGATCGAGGCCATTATCATTAGAATAATCTCAAGCAGGTGATAGGCAGGAGTAAATTAATTCTGAATAAAAGCATTTGGGGGTGGGTGCCAAGGAAGGGCAGGGCTGAGCATCGGGCGCTGCCTTCGTGGGTTGGTCAGAGAGGACATTTGGTGACGAAATGGACTTGAACTTGCTTTGGAAGGACTGTATTTCCTCTGGTGCTACGTTGTTTTTTCTGCTGAAGACCCCTAGAACTGAAACGTACAAGCCAGTGTTTAACGACGAATGCAGAGAGTGGTGGGTTATTTACGCGATTTTATTTTTAATTCACCTTGTCCACTGAAATCATGAGCATGAAAACAATTGAAAATAAATTATCTCCCATCTCCAGAAAGAACCTTTCACTGTTGTTCCTGGAGCCACCCGGACACACGAACAATTAATCCTCGATTCCAGACCCAAGTGACTCAACCAATAAAACAGCTGTCAGCTGCCGGTCCTGGGGAGGTGCTGCCTAATATCCCAGGAGAGGATAATTATTCTTATCTGATTTGGCTCTGGAATGAAATCATAAAAAGCCTCGTCCCATTCTGTAAATTCAGTTCTTCTTAGCAGGTTAAGCAGAGCCCAAATGACTAACATTTCTGTCAGCACCGACTCTGGCTAAGGGCTAATATACCATGAAGAATAACCCAATAATAAATCTTATTATAGGAAGGAAGGGAAAAAAAAAAAAAGCAAAAAAGAAGCGAGAGTATGGAAGAGTGTGGAACCTCAGAGACAACCTAAGAGGGTGTGAGGCAGTTTCAGTGGCTGACAGAAGTGACTTCTGATTGTCATTCAGAGGGAAATTTCTGAGCAATTTTATTAAAAATTTTTAATAATATTGACTCAAATCTGAATGTTCTGCGTGGAACTGTTTCTGGAGCCAGGACTCATTTTCTCATTCTCTGGGAGTTTTTCTCTGTTACAAGTGATACCTCTTGGTGTGCAATGAGTAGTTATTGTAGAAATCTCACCACAGAGAGAGACACTTCTTTGAAAGCATGACAGTTTTGGGAACACTGAAGCACCAACAAGCCTTAAATGATTCCTGGGATGGAAAATCCCTTTGAGCTTGGAGGTGGAAAAAACTGAGGCTGTATCCACATGTCCCTGCTTCTGAGGCAGCTCCCTTGAGTTTTCCTCTGTCTGGGGTGTCTGTAGCACACCCCACCCAAGCTTGCCAGCCCCATCCCCGAGCCCTGCTGTGCTGCAGGCACAGCTCAGTGCAAGGCCAGGTCTCCCAACACCTTGTGCTGGTGTAGAAACGGGAGGTAGAGGCTGAGCTAAAAGTTTCAGATGCAAACCTTTGTGTCTCTCCCTGGGATGAACACAGGCTCGGCTGCTGAAGGACCTGCTCCCTGGGAATGGAGCTCTCTCCCTCATCACGGAAAGATTTACTGCCTGGGTGGAAAGAGCTTTGCTGGGGGATGGGAAACGGTGTTGAGTTTAAAGTTCAGGATGCCCTTTGTTGTTGCCTTTCATACCACTGATCAAGAGGCTCCTGGAAATAATGACCGTGCAACTCTATCTGCTGTCCCTCTGTTTGCAGCGGTTCCCCCAGCAGGCAGTTTCCCAGGGCAAGCTTGGATGCTGCCTGAAGTGCTGTGTGCTGGCAGTGCAGCAGGGTGTGGGGACAGAGCTCAGGGGCCACAGGAGGGCCCAGAGCTTGGGAAACCACTGAGAGGTCTGGCAAGGGGGAGTCCTGCAGAGGATTGGTGTGAGACTGGCACCACCAGCGTTTCTGCAGGGCAGGGCGATAAGGGAGAGCAGGACACGCTGGAGAAGAGGAGCTCAGAGCTCAGCAAGGACACTCTGGTCACAGCCATGTGGATCATGTGCACTTCTGTCTTTGGTTTGTCTCTCTGTCTGAAGAACCATCAGTGGCAGGGTCAGGGACAAAGAACTCTGGAGGGAGTGGGAAGGAAGTGTTACCCAGTGCCAGAGGGATTTGGGGCTCATCTCAGCTTCCCAAGGCTGCCTGGGGCTGCCACTCCATGACATTGCCATTGCAGGGCATGAGATTGTCCCAGGCCTTGCTGAAGGGGCAGCCAGATACCATTTCCAAGAGAGGCAAAGCCAGGCTGGGGGTGTTGTTGGGTCAGTGATGCTGTCTCTGGGCTGGGGAGGAGAAGTGAGGGGAACACTGGATTGCAGCCACACTGGGGAGGGTGGTGTGACCACAAGGCAAGAGGGGGTTCACCGAGGGTTCTTCATGACCCCAGCAGCATGGGCCACTCCAGCAAGTGGCAGGATAGCAGATCAACAGCAGGTATTTAGAGCAAGAGGGACAGAGACCACAGGTGTCACCCAGATGTGAGATCATCTTTCATCACTTCTGGGCAGAGACATCAGCTTTTATGGCTCTTTTCTCTTTGGAGCTGCCTATGACCATTGCCCAGGGAGCGAGGGCGCAGGGAAAGGCAATATAAATACCACACATCACTGCTCACATCCAGAGTGCCTCTGAGTCAGGCAAACCAAGTCTCTAAAAAGGTGGACAAATATTTGCTAAGAAAGATTCTTCTGGGCCCAGATCAGGTTCAGGCTGATGGCTGAATTGTAGATATAATCTGGAGAGACAAGGCCTGGAATCTGGATTATTTAGAAAACAGATTTATCTGTTTATTGAAGAAATTATAGGATACTACAAAGTGCTGCGATCCCTCATAAATTGAGACAAATCCAGGATGGAAACATAGTATATTAATTTCTATAAATCTATAAATTTACTACAATCTGGATACAATTAGATAATGCCACACTAATGAAGCTTTATACATTTAATTTTCATCCTTAGAAACCTTTTGAAATTATGTTTGTGGAATCACTTTGATTTATGCCTCATTGTCCTTTCTAGTGATCATATCTCCATCTGGTGGGAGTGAAGGACTGGTAAGATCGACCTGCACAGACCAGCTAAAAGACCTGTGGGAACAAGAGTCTCACTCAGAGGTGAGTTCATATTTACTATATGAAGGTCTAAAGAGAGAGAGACATCTGGGACAATAAATTAAACCACCCCAGAGATAAAAAAAAAAAAAAAAAAAAAAAAGTGAACACTGACCACATCAGGGATCACGTCTCCATCAGAGGGAAGCAGAGAGTGATCCAGTAGTGCTGGCAAAATCAAAGATCCCTGGTAAAGAGGAGTGTCTGTTATGGGGAAGCTGAACTGTTGCGGAATGGGCTCAGGTGTGCTGTGGTGTGATGGAGGGAGAGGGTGGCCAAGGATGGGGAAGGCTGAGTGAGCCCTGCCAGGATGGGGATGGCCTGTCTGGTTGTGTAGTTTGAGACAAAGAAACAAGGCCAGAGAAAGTGATGGAGTGAGAGCAGTCACACGGGGAGCAGAAGCACAAAAATTGCCTCCACTGTGAGTTTCAACACAAGGCAAATAACTTTTTCAGCTGGATACATAACTTGATGAGCAGGCATAACTGGTGCTTGGAAGAATATTCCAACTTCTCCTGCCTGCAAAGGCAGACATTTGCATGTGCCTTGATTAAATTTACTCATGAGAGATCTTGGTCCTGTGTAGCTTTGAAAGCATTCAGACCTGATTGCCTTATTAAGTCCAATGTTCATTTTTAAGCCACTATCTGTAGAAGACATCATGCTCCAAATTGTACCTGGCTTAGCTTTTATCTCAGATGCCTGCTTACCATAAAAACCTGGAAAGGCAGCACAGCAACTTCTTCCTGTAAAAAAATTAAAATCTGAGATTTCTCTGGCCAAAGGAAGCAATCAGTCAGTGATATTGAAAGATCCATCATCAAAGTATAAGGCAAGGAATGAATAGATTCTAAATCAGTCAAACATTTTAAACATCCCTTTTGTAATTGACAATTTTGTAATATTTATTCACAACAGATCTGATTGCTGGATTCCCACTGGCTCCCCTCAGGAGGGTTTGCGTGAAATCAGTTTGAAATGGTGTGTCAATTTTTTTCTGAAGTCACCATCTGGCTGATAGACTTGAGTCTGTTCTAATACACTGACCCAGTGAATCGCTGCTAAACAATTCCCAGGGGTCTCCACTCCTCTCGCAGGCAATCCGGGAGAGAGAGGGCCAGACAGGCATATTTTAATGTGTTATGTTGAAGGATTGTAAAAGAATTTGATTTATGTAAAGAAACAGATCTTGGGATGGTCTTGTCCACTCCTGTGTCCTCGTGCTGGATTCAGATGTGAGGCGAGGTTCATGAGCAGTATTAACGATGTGAAACGACCTGAAATTGTGTTGGGGGAGGGAAAAAACCCCAACAAATAAAACCCCATAAAGAGCCCTCCTCCCCAGCCAGCAGCAAGGAACCCAAAGGTTTGACAGCAGCAGCCCCCACTGCCCAGCTGGCAAAAATAAATACCGGATGAAATACATGGCACATCTATTTCAGATATGTGACAGTATATACCTGCCACTGGGGTCCTGCAAAATCACCTCCATTCCATATCACCAAAAATCCCTAGGATGATATATGTTCAGGCTGTCCACGCTTAAAGCCAGACTGGTTTAACTCAGTGTGGAATGAGGCCTCAGCACTGGTGTTTTGTGTGTTTTCCCTCACACCAGCCACAGTTCGTGTGGCACACGTTGGTAATTAGATGCTTCCTCTCATCATCCCTCAGCAAAGCACTGCTGCCACCCTTGTGAATTATATTTTCTACTGTGCCAGAGACTCTTTTGTCAGTGTGCTGCCCAGCCCCAGAGCCTGTGCACGTGCTGCTGTCACAAATGCACCCTGGCCTGTACCTACACACGTATGTTTGTGCACATATCCCCACTTACACTCCAGCTTCGACTAATTCTAGGATGACTAATTTTTTTTGACAGGCGAGTAAATCATCATGATAGCATTTGTTTTTTTCCATTACCATCAATCATTATTGTATGTGTGATCAAGCAGAATTTGTCTTTGGCTGCTTAAAATGTTCCTGATCATTTTTCAAGGCTAAATATCTTCTCTAGATAAAGAATACTTACTGTAATAATGTGTACACTAAAGAGTTGATCCAAACCCCACTGAAATCACGTGAAGGGTACTGGCTCAAGGAATGTTGATTTAAGTCCTAAGACATCATTTATTTCTCAATAGAACCCCAGTAAGAGACTGAGCATGGAGAATATTTTATAGGGTTTGATTAATTCCATCTTCAACCAATGGAGTAAGGCTACTGATCAAGACAGGAGAAGAAGTGTATATGTAAAGTCTTGACAATATACAGAACATCACAAGTGAAACATTCAGGAAAGTCCTCTGTAAATCAAGTCAATTCTTAAATGAATTTGTTTCATCTATGTTGGGGACCATTCTGCAGGGCCCACCCACTGAGAACTCAAACTCAGAGAACAGAAGTGTGTGGGAAGATGAGCAAGAACAGCAGGAACAAAGGAGACCAGGAAGAAAACTGAAGTGGACATTCAGACCCATAGACCAAGGTACAGGGAACAGGAAAACAAGTGAAGACTGGATCAGGACACCTCCCTCCAGGATATCTTGTCTTACTTGTGACCCTTGATTGGGGTCATCCTGGGATGCTCTCAGACCTGTCTCTACACCCAGAATCCATCAGGGGCTTCTATCATCAGAGGACATAAGACTACCCCCAAAATACATCCCACCAGTAAAACCATGCAGGAAATTAAAGCTTGCCAGGCCTGGGTGGCAAGCGCTCTCTGCAAGCATCATAATTAACAGTAAGAGTAATTAAACTTTTAACACCAGCTAGGCTCAATATCTAAGATCGGGGGGTTAATGTAGCAGTTTTCTAAAGGACAGGAAAATAAAGCAGCAATAAAATAAAATGAACGTTGCAAGGAGCCTGAGGCATGATCATCCTCTGCACATTCCAGTGAGAGCCTGTCCTGTTCCTTCGGCTGCAGGAAGCCTCAGTGCTCCCTGCCTGCTGGGTAATTATTGTTATCACAGGGCTGGGCAGGTTTGGTCATTGTGTGCATCACAGACCACTGTCAGCCTGGATGACAGGAAGACAAGCTCTGAAGCAGCTGCAGAAAAAAAGTGTCTGCATGCCACTTTCTCTCCCCACTTCTGGGCTTGCAAACCAGCAAGAAGCAGATGGGAGGGAAATAAAATTGACAGATGAACATTCAAAGTTTATCCTCCTTTTTAGTGGGTTGTAGTGGAGACCATTGTGGCAATGCTGTTAGCGTGGTTCTTTTTTTACTTTCTTCTTCTAAGAAAGTTTGGAGGTTCTTGGGTTACAAAAAATGATGAGAAGCAGAAGCAAAGGTGTCCTGTGAGGCTTGGGCAGGTTTGGGGGTGATTGGCCTTTTCCAGGCCTTTGAGACTGGTGAGAGTGAGACTGTGCAGGGTCCTGCTGGATGGAAGCAGGGTGAGGTGCCCTGACCGGTGCTGGTAATTCTCAGTGCAAGCCCACACAGGTAAGGGACATGAACCTTGTCACATTCAGGTCACTTTGCCTTTTGTTTTGCTGGTTTTTCCCAGGTTGGATCTAAAGAGAAAATAATTTTACTCAGGAATAGGCTTTTTGCCCTTGAAGGATTTTGCTGTTGTCTCCTTACATCTCTTAATTGTATAACCCTAAGGTATGCCTCAGATTTACACAGCCTAAATCCAGCCTTATTTGACTATATTTGTCATTATTCCAATTAATTGTGCATCAACTAATTGTGTAACATGGCTATTTGCATGTCAACCCAGGGTTCTCATGCTGCTTTTTGCAGTGTAATTGCTCTGGCTAAGTGAATACCAGGAATATTCCTGAGCTTTCAGCCATTAATCAAGCCCCATTGAAAGGAATATTAGCAACCTGGGAAAATAAAAAAAAAAAAAAAAAAAAAAAAAAAAAAAAAGCAAAATAACATTGAGATTTTTTAAATTAAAAGGAAGCCTAAAATGCAACAACAGGATAAGTATGAAAGCCAAACTGGCCAAGCTTACAAAGCCAAGTACTTTGGAGATTGGGAGGGCTGGAAGATACTAACAGACAAATGAAGGGGCAATGGCTGGGCTTTCTTTCCTTGGTGCCCATTTTGGGGGTGTTTGGGTGATGCTGCTAAGCAAAGAGTGATAGGATTCTAACCATGTACAGGAGCAGAGAGTGTGGATGTTAGTGGAAAGGTCTTTCTAGAGTTGAATATCTTGAGGAGATAAAGTAAGGGCTTTGGGACAACCCCACGAAAGCAGAGAAATAGCTGGCACTTGTGTGTGTGGAAAGGAGAGGTGCTGCTGCAGGAGAGGCTGGAGTGGGGGACTGGAATCTGCCACTGTGGGGAGCATGGTGGGGTTTGTTCACCATGGCACAGCAGCCTGGGAGCTGTGCAGGGACATCTTGGTGAACAATTCCTTCCTGGATTGGAGAAATTGCTCCCTGAACTCTCCACTCACTGCCCAGGTTGTAAAAAGTCACCCAGAGGACTGAGACTCACACCAAAGCCCTCCAGGCTTTGAGAGTGGTGAGACAAATCCAGGCTGTGATTGCTCTCTTAAAACCTCCTCAGGAAAATTTTGGAAGGAATGAGAGGGATGAACCATGATCTGCTTGCAGCCACCCATGTCCCAGGAACAGCAGTGGCACCTGGTGATGAACAGTCCTTTCCCTTTGGGGAAGGCTGGATTTTTATTGTCAGCACTGCTTGCCCTGGTGATGAATATAAAGTTGCTGTGGAAGAAACCAGCTGAAGACTGCAACAATGGAAAAGAACATTAATATCCTTGATGAACTATCTCTAACAAAGTCAATGAGTAGTGACAGACCTGGTGCTGTAACTCAACTACTCCTTGATCCCAGACCAGCAACTGGTCCATTGCACTCTGCTGTCCCACATTGCATAGCTTAGGTGTCTCAGGGAAAAAAACAAATCATGTTCATCATCAAGGACATCATCAAGGATGCTAATCAAGGATTATCAAGGATAATCAGGATTCTCAAGGATGCAATCAGGATCCTTTTGCCCCTTCACATGAGGAAGGCTGGCAAAGTGTGGAGCCCACAGTGATGGAACATTTTTGGTCATGTTTGAACCCTTTTCCCGAGCTGGCAGGGAGGCTTGTGAATGCCTGTGGGTCCCACACTAGGCTTGTTTAACCTGGGCTCCTCAGGGAGCCAGGGCTCTCCTACTCAGCTGTTTCCCATCCCTCATGCTGTGGATGGGCTGCAGCTCCAGTTTCTGCAGCTCGCTCTGCCGCCAAGGATAAAGTGAAAGCAAAGCTGGCCCTGGGCTGCTGTTTGCAAATAGAGATGAAGACAAACAGATGAGTTCAAGCTGCTGGAAGGAAAACAACCCTGTCAGCTCTTCTGCTTAATGGTGGGAACCTGGAACTGTAAACAAAACCCTGGGCAGGTCCTGCTCATTCTCACCAGCCCTTTGAGTCCACGGGTGTTTTTCAATCTTTACCTCCTAGAACCAATCAATTTTGTAACTTTTTACTGATGTTGTGGCTGTTTCAGTTAAAGACAACCAGGTGCTGCATCATTCCCCCCACCCAGGGCTGGGATCTCTCCCATGCCTATTCTCTCAGACAAGCAGGGATCCCCAGATGCTTTTTCATCCCCAGGCTTGAAAAGTCCTGACATTGTAGGTGTACACTCCGACGAGCACGGCCAAGGAAGATGCACATGGAGTGATTTACCATCCTCCTGTTTCATCACTGAGTTCCCAACACCTTTTGAGATCATCCACTCTTTTTAAAGCTCAGAGAAAGACAACATTACTCCAACACCTTGTGGTGTTTCTGAGTAGAGAGCAGGAGGGTAAGGAGGTGAGAGCCCGTCAAGGCACAGGCTCCTCAAGCCCCAGCAGCACCTCCCCAGCAGCACTTTTCCCTGTGTGCCAAGTCAGACAAGCAAATGTAGTATCTCAATCTCAAATTATTTTTTTTTTGCCTGACAGTCCCTTAATTAGCATGAGATTTCACAAAATCCGCCAAGGCAGCCATCCATCTGTTTTGCTGACTTTCAGTAACAATATTTATCATTGCAGAAGTGTCAAAACAATAAAATCGGATGACATTTATGCAAAGGGTTCCTAACTACTTTAAAAAAGGCCCAAACCTTGAGAGCCTCCTGCAGTATACTGCTGGGAATTGTTTGCAGACACAAAGCTGAGAGTAATTCCTTCTGTACCCACATAAATATTTTAAACAAGCCGTCAAAGAATCTTCCAAGGGAGGTGTAAGGATGGCATATGCTTCTCTTTACCAACTTTGTTCTAAGACGTAAGACAAGGAAAAAAGGAATCTTACACCCTGATGTCTTTTAGTTTCATCCCACAAAATACCATTTTTTGTGAGTCCTTTTCACATTTCAAAAGAGTGCTATATAAATTGGTTCATGCCAGTGACAATTCTTAATAAATTTTACCTGATCTGCCATGCAGTAAGAAGGGGGAATTAGAAAAAAAAATCTGCTTATTTAACTCGAAGGTATTTAAGCCAATATAGAAATGAGAATTAATAAATCTGCATTTCCTATTGTCAGCACTAGTTGATTACAGCACTGTGGAGCCCTGTCAAAGGGTGCATACGGCACACTAAGTTCTGTAGTGTATTTAAATTATCCATAATAAATTTACCTAACAAATTCGAGTGTAGCTGCATTTTCCCCTTGTCAAGAGTTTCTCTGCGTGGGAGCACTCAGAGTTACGCTCTGGCTTAGCAGATCCTGTGCAGCAGGAGAGGATGAGCCCCTGTAACCCCGGGTTTGATGGCTTTTTGCAGGGAAAGTGGCTTTGTTCAGCTGAGCGATACCTTCAGCTTGATCCCTGGTTGAGCACTGCTCCTCCTCTATCTGATCTCTGGCAAGGGGAGCTTTTAAAGCCATTTTGTGCTCACAGCACAATGTCTGAAGGTTTTTCCCCCACAGCTCCTGCATGCTTGGCTTTGAAGGGTTTTCAGGGCCAACAGCATAAAGGAGCAGGATGCTGGAGCGAGGTGCCCACCGTGGGTTGGTACCACTGCCCAGTCTGAGTTTGTGCAAGAGCATCCCAGGAAGGGCAGCAAAGGCAGGGGGGAGATCTGCTCCTGGGGGAACTTCCCAGGCAGCTGCTCCAGAGTAAGTCACTGTTTTCCTCAAGCCAGGGGTGGGGAGCTGGGCTGAGCTCCATGCTGATTGCAGGCATCTGTCTTCTCCTGACAGCTCTGCCTGTTAGTGCAAAGAGTCTGCTGTTTAATTTACCTGACTTGTTAACAGCTCCCTGTTTTGAAGTTGTAGGAAGTAGCTGATTTCACGTTTACAGTTGAAGCATTGAATTCCCATCGGGTGGCTAAAATTCACAAATAATCTGGTAATTTGTCTGCTGTCTTGGGAGCCCGTGGGGATGTTTCTCAGTGTATATCACAGTGTATATCACCATGTTTTGGTGAAAAGATTGATGAGCAAAAAGGAGCATGGAACTGGCTGGCCATGTGCCAAGAGGAGCTATCAAAACTGAAAGGAAATCCCTGCCAAAGAAAGCAGGGATGGGAGTTTTGCTCTGCCTCCCCTTGCAGAGGGGTTGCAGAGGAGGGTGGTGGGGAGCCCACAACCTTTGGGGATGGTCTGCTTGCAGGGAGGAACATCCCATTGCCACTGGTGGTGACCAGAGGGAACAGGAACATGGAGATAGTTGAGTGGGTTTGTCTTGGCATATTGCAGCCTTGGCCCCTCAAAACCTCTGGAGTATCAGCTCAGTCCATACAACACAGGCACAAGGGAGAACCAGTGCAGAGCTGAGCTCAGCTCTCCATGGTGCACATCCCAGAGGGGAAATCTGCTCTCAGGAGCACCACTGCAGGCAGCTATCACACCCAATATTTGAAATGGAACAACAAGGCTTTAGAATTTCTTATCATTAATGGCTCATCCCCATCATTCAACAGATCAGTAACTAGCAGCAAAAGAAACTGAAGGAGAGGAAAACACCATGTGAGTAGCCTATGGCATCCCAAAACTGCATGAAGGTGGATTTTGACAATCAAACCCTCCCTGGTCACACTCACAATCCCTCACCTAACCCACAGAGGCTCCTGCAGGGACCCCTGGGAAGGCACAGACCCTCTGCTGCACCCAAATCCCTTCCCCAGCTGCTAAAGCAAGTGGGGAGTGAGGAACCTCCAAGCTCAGGCTCTGACTCTGTGCATCTTCTCAAGTACAGATCATTGTGTGCCTGCTCTGAGGAAAATGCTGCAGCTCCCCAGAAATCAGGCATGCTGGATTTGTAAATGAGTTTGGAGTTAGGGAAGGCAGGCTGCAGACATCCCAGCAGAGCAGCAGGTAATCAGTAGGCTGTCCTCTACGGGGAAGGTGTTAAATCCTTCTTGGAGTGCTGACAAAAAGAGTTACAGCCCATATGTTTATTGCCAGAAAAATAATAAAAAGAGTATTGGTTTAACCAAGTCTAACAGCCATCAGAAGGTTCAGGCATGTGCTCTTGCCTGGAGAGTCGGTGTGCAGGGCTGGGAGGAATATCTCACCCCAGCCCTGCCATCAAGTGATCAAAGCCAAGCTAACAACAGCCACCAGCCCAAACTCCAACCAGGAGAACGTGGTGTAAAACTGAACTTGAGGAAATCCCTCCTGCAAACCCTGATGGCCCGTGAGGTGTCTCCCAAGAGACAGCTGTCCCTGCCTTCCTCCTGCAGTGCTCCTGCTGCATCTCCATCCCTGGCTGCCCCTGCTGAGGGCAAGTCCCTGCACTGGGCTGCTGGTGATGGTGCCCGGGTTTGCTGCAATGGGTGCCCAGCCCTGCTGCCCTCTGGCAACTCCAGCCCCGCTTTGTTAGGTTCTCCTGGTGCTTTTGGGACACAGGTTGGGGTTGGGTGCAAATGGGCAGAAAATTTTGCTATTTGAGATGGACATACTGGTCCAGTGAAGTCTGGATGTGATGAGATGGGAAGACCCATTTTAAACTGAAGATTATTATATTTAAATGACCTCTCCAACAGAAAAAAAATAGGAAGGACATCGTTGAAAAGCTAATGAGTGCTTGAAATCAGAGCTGAGGGGAACAAAACAAAACTGAGAAGGGGCCCAGGCAGTGTTGCTTAACCAGGCTGGAGGCTTGGCAGCTCTGTGTTCTTGTTTGCATTAACTAATGCTGCTTGGCATCATGTAATGCGTTATTGTTTTTATTGTTTTTGTTGTAAATACACCTAGAGGCATCTTATAAATAGAATTAATTATAGTTGTTTAATTCATTAGTTAAGTACACAGCACATTCTGCTCGCTGGAGAGGCTTGGATGGCTGCAGTCAGGGCATGCACGTACAAATCTATGTGTGGTCACGTTCTCTGTGCCTGGGCTGGTGGCACCAGCTCTCCAGACCCTCTGGTCTCATGTTTCCAGCTTCACACCCACTACTGCCCTTCCTCTCCAAAGCTCTTGTCAAAATTAAGTAGTTGCAAGGAGAGTTTGGGAAGATTGGTCTACAAGAGGGCAGCACATCAGGAGGAAGAGGGTGGAAAATGTGGGTGAAAAGCACTTGAAACCTTCTCAGGTTTGGGTGTGGGTCAGTCTCTCCATCCTGGGACAAGTCTGGAGGTGGGAAGCCAAGGATGCTCCTGAACAAGGTGGTGGTGGGTAGATTGTGTCACTCTGTCCTGGCTCCATCTGAACCCAGCAAGGGCCAGTTTGGGATGGGAAATGCTCTATGCCAAGGAAGCTGGAGGAGGAATGCAGGTGTTGAGGCTGTTTTCTAAGAGAAAGGGGTTCACAGGGGAAAAGGGACAACAAAGTGCACAGGGCAACCCATGCCTGATGTCTGGCAGCTCCCATCTTTGAGCAGACAGGGCAGGGAACACGTGTGAGGATGAGGGTACATCCCCTCCCATCATGTGAAAATAGCCTTTTCAGGAAACAAGAGTTCCCCAGTGTAGGAGAAATGCAGGCAGCGGTTCAGGGAGGATATTCAAGTCAGCCACTGTCCTGCCTCTCCTCCAGCCCAGGAGGCAAACCTGGCCCTTGGGAAGCACTGCAGAGAGAGAAGGGGCTTTAAACCAGGCCATGTTTTGCTTTGTGACTTTTGCCTGTTCAAGCTGGCAGTGCTGGTACCAGCTCCACAATCCTTGTGCAGCATGGAGAATTTCTTCCTCCCCTCACCTATCGTGGCTCACAGCAGAGTTTTATGAGCTCCCCCTGCTCAGGCTGACCCAGCTCAGAGCTGCCTCTCTCATAGGAGCAGAGCTGTTTTTCTCCAAACCACAACACAACTGAGAAAACACAGCGGGTCAATACATCACAGAGCAAACACTTGAAAGGGAAGAGGTATAAAACTCATGTCATTGATGCAGGGCAAACCTTGCTCCCCTTCCCCTGATGCTCTGGAGATTCCCAGGGCTGGGAGTGTCCTTTCCTGACCTAAGGACGGTAATGAGAGCTCAGGCACTTGCTAAAGCTGGAGAGAGGTGAAGGAAAACCCCCATGCAGAGCAATGGTTGTGACCATTTGACTCAGGAAGAGTCGTGTCTGGCACTGGCTGTGATACTGCATGTGACATCCCCAGGGGCTGCAGCATCCCTCAGAGGCAGAGACATTGGCAGGGGACATAAAGCCCATGTCAGGACTTGAGCACCTTGCAAAGAGGCAGAGAGAAGTTCCTCTCTCTGGCAAAAGAGCAGGCTGGTAGAGATTTACATTCAGTCAGGGAGGAGTTCCAGCCCCTTGTTGGTCACCAGACTCTGCATTAACTCATCTGGAAGGAGTGGCAATGCCAAGGACCTGGGTCACAGAACTCAGGCATGCCCTGGACAAGAGCAGTTGTTTAAAACATCCCAAAACTTCCCCCCTCCTGTCCACACCGAGACCAACAGGAGCATCTTTGAAAAGTGTTGCTGCATCCCTTTGCAGGCAACTGCCCTTCATTACTGCAGCATTGGGAGGCACTCACAACAAGATGAGAAAAAATAACAATCAAAGGAAACCCAGTGAAGCCCCATGCGATAATAAAGGCTGACTCTAACTAACAGTTGTTATTCAGACATTGTTAATGATATTATAAGCACTGCCATGTGCTAGGCAAGCTGTGACAGGCGCCCCGGTGGACATATGGATAATCAGATCACATGCCTGCTTCAATCAAAGCCATAAGTACCAACTTGATCAGAATCAGAAGCATGCCCAAGCTAACAGGAGCCGGGGATGTGCTTTGGGGAAACATGTTCTCACAGATAAGAAAAGAAATAAAAAGGGGAATCATAACTGTGATGCTAGAGCATCCTTGCTGTGCACGAGACAGCCCAGCCCGAGAGGGCTCAGCCCCTTGGGGCAGAGCCTGGCCCTGAGCTCCCACAGAGAGGGGCATCCAGCTCCAGGGCATCACGGCCACCACAAGGGATGAACGCACCCAGAATCAACTGCAGCAGGAGTTTTCCTCTCTGCTGCCGCTCCAGATTGTTGCCCTAGCTTGGGAGGAAGACTCTTGCCAGAGCTGCTAAGGATGGAGGTGGCTGAGATGCTTTACCTCGATTCACCTCCTCCATGCAGCCAATTGCACACTGCAGTGTGGGGTAGAGACACAGCTCCCACCAGCACACACCTGAGCACTGCCAGTCAAGTCCCAGGCAGCTCACTGTCATTAGAAACACTGAACATAATCACCAAATTTAATGCTTTTATCATTGCTCGATGGATCAGTGAACAGAGGAGCTAAAAGAAAGACAATTAGAAGCGTCAGTCTATGCTAATTTTTTTCCCATTGCCTTGCTTTTGTCTAAAGAGTTATTCATTTCCTAATTGTGAAATGTAATTTTGTTTGGGGGCTTTTGTTATATTTGTTTTGTTGTGTGGCTAATGCAGTTATTTGCTGCACACAGCTGCTTTTCTTCCGCTCAGCCCGTTTAATGGAATTCTTTGGCAGCTTTGATTTAAAATCATTTTGGTTTAGTGACCAGGCCATTTCTGGAAGGGGGAATCAGATTGTTTCCTGGATTTCTGAGTAATATTTTGCTCAGCAAGTTTCACTTCTTTAAATGTATGTTTTCATGAAGGTTTTTAATCTGGTCATTTTGGTTCCAGGGGAGACAACTCTCAGCAAAGAGCAGCGTCCTCCTCCCATCTGTGAGTAGGCCCACACCAAAACCCTCTTGCCACTCTTTAGGAGAAAACCCCAAGGAGTAAACCTTCTGTGTGCTGAACACACATTCCCACTAATGGCTACAAAATCTTGGACCATTCCAGACTTTTCCTGCCCACAAAGGATGCCCCAGTGGAAGGAGAGCCACTGCCACTTCAGCCCTGCTGGGGCTCTTGGCAATGGCTGTGCCCCAGGCAGACCCACAGAATCTGTTTTTGTTACGTCATAAACCACACCTGAAAGTTGTTTTTTCCACTCTTAAGTGTTTAACTGGAAGGCCTCCTACAGCTCCAGAGCCCTGCTGAGCTGGATGGCAATGCAGGGAGTGAGTAAATTGCCCTTTTAGCACGTTTTCTCTGGCAAGAGGATTTGCAGTACCAGCCCTCCCTCCATGTGAAATCCAGAGCGAAGGAAAACTGATTTAAAACCAATCACTAACACTTACACACAGCCCGTTATTCGAGCATCCCTCCCCACCTAAGCTTCATCTTGGACTATTGAATCAATCCTGTCTCCACTGCTGCTTTCCTGAGTAACAAACCAAATCAGATGATGGCACGGTCTCCTCTAATTGACTGAGCTGCACAAGCGTAGCCAAATACTGCAGGATGTGGGACATGAAGTATGTGAGGATATTGATAAACTCCAGGCTGAGGGAGGGAGGGAGGGAGGGAGGGAGCAGGACTGGACCCCGGCATCAAGGTCCAGCACTCACAAGGCTGGGGACCTCAACAGGAGAACTGCAGTTTGTCAGGAGCATGAAAGTTGAGGCGCTCGGAAGTTGCGTGTGTCCTACATGATGAGATCAAGTCAGGTTTGTGGAGAGGTGATCCATCAGAGTGTGATATGACAAATGTGGATTTGAAACCACATGCAGGAGAGGTCCTGCATTTTGGATGCATCTGTTTCACTGAAAACTTTGGGATTCATCTGGTTTTAAAAGTTTTTTTTCACCACAAAGCCACAGTTTTCATGATTTTCTGCTGAATTAAATTTATGACCCAGTTCTGTTGGGTTCAGTGAAAGCACCTTCATCCTCCATTTGTCTTCCTTTGGGTGCACACCCATTTCTCCCCAGGTCTTGCATTCCATATCCCTATGGTCCCATTGTTTCCATGGTGGACAAAGCAGGGCCATTTCCACACCAGGATTAATCCAGGCTCCAGCGATGTGGTCACTGGGGCAACCCTCTCACCTCTTTGCTCCCCATCACTTGTGCAGGTGACATGGAGACCATGGTGGTTTTTCTGGTCACCTCAGGCAGATGAGACCTGCAGTGTCCACAGCTGACAGCTGACATATGGAACAGGAAATTTCAGCAGCAAGTGCCAGTGGTCTCTCCCGCTTTGCCATGGAAATCACGGTTCAAAGCAGATTTACCCTGCAGGGCTTTAACCCTTGTGGGGTTGTGCTCTTCAGAAGCAGAGATACTTCACCTAGCTGCTAGGAGTGGAACTTAATGCCCTTAAGGGGCAGTGCCAGGGGCCTGGATGGCTTCCAAGGGACAAAAGACTCCCTGTTTAGTCCTTTGTAAACGTTTTCCTTGCTGCAGAATTGTGCATCTCTGCCAGGTCTTGCCACTGCTCCAACTTGGATGGAGCTCATCTCAACAATGCCCTGGCCAAGAAAAATCCCAACTCCACCAGGAACCACAGTCCTTCATGCCTGGCTCTGTGAAGCCCTTCAGAACCAAGCCCTGCTGCCCACGTGGGCTCCTGCCTGCTCAGCCCAGCATCCCTTCAGTGGCACTGGGGATTCTGCACCAGGCACTGCTGCAGAAGTGAAATCATCAACTCGTGTGGCTGGGCTGGGAACAGGTGTGTGAAAATCAGCACCCAGGCACCCGCTCGAACAACGTTGTTTTTTCCTTGCGTGCCATAAATCAGAGTGCTAATCTTTCACTGTCCGGCGAGATCTCTCACTGGGAGGGTGATAAATTGCCCTCCAGCCCCTGACAGCTGCTGGGAAATCACTCACAGCCCGAGACAAACCTCTAAATCTGACATTATAGAGTGTTGAAAGGAAGAATGTCTGTTTTTATAACCTACCTCAGTTATAATAAATATTTAAAATCCACATTAACATCCTCTTATAGTTACAATCTGCCCTCTATGGAACAGTGTCCAACTTAGATTTAATTAGCAACTGAACCTTTGCAGTCCAAGCTCCTATTTAGGCTGAAGATCCAAATCTCCAGTGAAATGCTTCTGTTTTCTTAAACTACCTGCACTGTAATAAATATTCGCCATGTCGCCAGGCAGCTCTGCTGGAGACAGAGCTCTTTTTGTCTTCTCAAAGGCTAACATTTAATTTAAATGATAGGGTCTTTCCAGACTCCAGGGGGAATTTGTTTCCTGCTCGCCATAAACTTTGCCATACTTCACCTCCAAGGCACCAGGAGAACGCAGGAATGGAAACACCTTGATGCAGGTAGGGGACTGGAGTGATGAAAATAAAATCTGGGCACAAATGCTCTGGCTTTTGGTCATGAGCATGTGCTAGAAACATGGAGCAGAGACCTCCCCGTTCTATAAAACCGTGGGGAATTTGGGAGCTGTATTCCAAACTCCTGCAGTTGGCTTCTGTTGGAGAGAGGGAACTAAAAATACCTGTCCAGAATTTTTTCCATGTTCAGCCTTTTTCCCACCTGCTTTTCTAGGGTGCCTTGTTTCCTCATTAATTATTTTATGCCAGTTTATTTCCAGAAGGCAGCATTCAAACTCACTTTTCTCCTCTTTCTGGTCTAGTGTTTCACCAAGGTCTTTTATTAAAAATATCACAGGAATAGACACTGGCAGAAGTGCTAAAAAACCAGAGTCTCCTGCATGTCCCTCAACTAAAAATCCTACACCTGTCCATTTTGAATTGTGGTGGTTTCTTCCCTGTCTTGCCTATTTACTGCTGCCCTGTGACTGTGTCAGGCTATGGCAGAGAGTGTTATATCCAGAAATCAGCCTGACTCACATGCCTACAGCCCCCTGGCTCCAGGGGTGCCCTGGAGCTGCTCCCCCAGCCCATCAGGACACCCTCTCTGGGCGGGCTCAGAGCAGCTGTGCATGCAGCTCCAGGGCCAAGCTGGTGGGAGGGTTTGCTAAAAACCCTGGAGGTGTCACCCACCCTGCCAGCACCCTGCTTGGGGGTTGTGGTTAAGAGGAGAGGGTCAGGAGGCTGCAGGCAGCACCCCACAGCTGTGCACATGCTTCCCCTCGGTTTGGGATTTGGGCGCCCTGCATCCATCCCAGCTGCTACTGGAATCAATAGCAGGGTATCAATCAAGGCATCCCAGAGGAAACCCGCTGCTCACGCAGAAATAAACAGACAGTTTCCTTCTGCATGTCACAGAGAGCTACAGACATCTCCTGGCATTGTCTGAACTGAGGGTAAAAGGGACTTTTACTGTCTTCAGCTGCAGCATCGGAGAGCAGGTTATGGAAATTGGTGTGTATATTATGTGCACTGGATATAAACATATCTGCAGACACATCTTGGCCTGTGTTAAATAGACAGACATGGGCACACGGGCTTGTTTAATTTCTAACTCTCCAAATGATGCAGACACAGTAAAGGGTATGCAGCTTTTAAAAGAGCATCCTCTAAGCTCTGGTATTTTGCCCCCTGCGTATGTCCTGCACTGGGAGCTTAATCTAGATGCCCCAGTGAAGGCAATGTTTGTGAAAGAAAAACCATGAGCCTTCTGGTGGCACTTGCATAGTGTGATGGACTGATTGGGAGCTTCTTATCTCTGCTCTTGCAACATACATCGGGTTTCCCTTTTCATCTCCAGTTTGTTTCTGGCTGTATCGATGCTTAGCCATTGCTGAGTCAGTGCTGTCCTGCCAGCTCCAAGGATGGCAGGAGATCAAAGTGTAGCTGATCAGCTCTCACCTATCATCCAAAGCAAAAGCAGAGCCAGCTTCAAACATCTCCTCACCCCAAACCACTCCTGCCCTGGTATTTGTTTGCATGAGCTGCCTGCTGTGACTCTTGCTTGGGTTTGTAGAGATAGCATCACCCCCCTTGGGAAACAGCCAGTGCATTTTACCAGGAAACCTGCTGTTTTACAAAGGGTTTACAACCAGGGGCTCCTTCCTCTGAGAAAAGTTACATTCTCGGGCATTCGAGGTTTGTTTTTTGATTATGCGGGAAGTGGTGTAAATGGAAGTCACAGAGTCCTCACGGGAGAGGGGTAACATGAATCCTCAGCAGCTTTCTTAACCTTTGCTTTTGCAGATGTTTTTAGCTTTGCACAAGGAGCTCCCAGGAAGTCTCAGATGCAGAGCACATGGGAAAAAAGAGGCTGAGACACCCACAACTCTCTCAATGTCTGCATTGTGCTGGATGGCAAAGGCATTAGGAGCTGCTGCTCTGTCCAGAGGTCCACAGAAGGATGTTTAGCATGTCTGAGATGAGCAGGGAAAGAGGCCTGGAAGAATCTACTCTCTTACCATTCTAGAAGTGTTTTCCAGCTCCTCCTAGACACCAAACTACTATTTCATGCTAAGCTGGTGTCTGAGGACATACACCTCAGGATAATCCCAGCCTTCCCTGGGATTACCAGCAAGCAAGAAGAAATCAGGAGGCTCCCCCAACAGCAGCACAGCGTGGTGTGTAGATCTTCATCACAGTGTGTGGGTGGGAAAACAGACTCCTCCTGGAGAGGGTGAGGAAGGCTGAAGGGCCACATCCAGGCAGCCTCAGATCCAAACCAGCTGCTGTGCTGAGCATTTGTCAGGCCCAGCTCAGAGACCCCCAAGGGGGTTACCTGGAGCCACATTTCAGGTGTACCTATCACTGTCCACTGAGGAGGAGGTTTTAAGTGGAGCACAAGTCTTCAAGCTATGTTTAAATTTCTTTAGGACAACAGAGGTGAACAGTTAGACTCCTAAAAGGATTAAGTTCTACAGCCTCCTCTCTACCTTCTTGCCCCAACTTTCTGCTCCTGCAGTTGGTATTATGCAGAAAGATGGACTAGATCAATTCATGGTCTTTTGGAGCCTCAGCCATCACCTGTGGAAGCTCAGGAAGGAGCTGAAAAAACAAAACAAAGGAAAATCAGCTTTCCTGGCAGAAGCACTCCTCCAGATTCCTAAGACCCAGTGCCCTGCTCAGCCTGAAACCATATCCAGCTCTAAGCGAGGTTGGTCCCCAAGGAGGAACGTGTTTGGGGAGTCTGTCTGGAGGCTGAAGCCAAAACACCAGGTGACAATGGGCAAGCAGGTGACAAAAGCAGGCAGAGATGAGGTGTGGCTTTGAAACTCCTGCAAGCCAATCGCCAGTTTTCTGTCTGAAAGGCTCTCGTGGCCAGTCGGGCTGGCTCTTTGTGAACACTGGTGCTCAGTCCATTTATACGCAGCCTTTCCCCACGGCCGGCAGGACGGGCTGCGCACCCTCATTAATCACCGTCACGCTTCGGGAGAAACGCTGAGTTCATTCTCATGTGTCTCCTCAGCCCTCTGGGGACTGACTTGTCTCTAGCTGAGGCCGGTAGTCACCTGGAACAGTTTTCCAGCCCCCCTAAGCAGCAGGAGTGTCCATTAACTACCACGGATCGGTGGGGATGGTTTGTAAACTCCGGATACATACGGAGGGGCCCGGGCGCTTATTGGCCGGTGCTTTCCGCTCTCAGCAATGGGTCATTTAAACAGAAAACTGTAAAGTGTTCATGCCTCTGAATGCAGAGAAACTATCAAAACAAGCTCCCGTCTCCGCGCCACAGACCCGGCATTCAAACAGAGACTCAGGGCATGTTCTACGGGAACGATCCAAGTGCTCCCAGCAGATTCCTTTCCTTTTTCTGATGCCTTACACAATAAACATTTCAACTCTCTGGCGCGAGAGCAGACCTACCCCAATTACCAGGACAGCTTGTTTTGTTTGGAGTAATAGCTAAGGGTCCAATCCTGCATCCCTGGAGCCAGTGAGAAAACTCTCCCGGCTCCCAGTGGGCCCGAATCCAAGAGAGCCCCACGGTACATTAGAGACACCACTGTTACTGGGAGGGTATTTTTGTCTTTCCTTATGGAAACAAAACCAGATCAATCGAGTTCTGTCATGGCTCCACCTACACAAGGGTGGAGACAGCATGGATTCCCAATGAGATGCAAGGCAGAAGCTGGCATCACCAAATAGAGCTGCTATGGGCTCATCTGTCTCAGAGGGCAGCAGGGCTTCACCGTGCCCTGCAGCTGAGGGACCTTCCTTCCATGGCCCTTGGACATCTGCAAGCCAGAGTGCAGCACCACAGTCCCTAAGGCCTTGGAAACCTCCGCCCTGCAGGGACACATCTCAGGAAGCCGGAGAGGGGAGGAGTCGGAAAGAGATGGGAAACCTTTAAGGCTTGGCTATTAATGACCAACCAAAAGAAAAAAGAGGAGTGAATTTAGTAACTGAGATCTGAGTACAAACAGCCAGTCAGTAATTGCAACATGCAGTGTGGGCGTTATACAAAGTTGGGCTGTTTGTCCCACCCTCTTAAGGGATGTACAGCTGGGAGATTCTATGACGTGGAGAAGTGAGCTCAGGGAAAGGAGATTGTGGAGGGACTTGAACAAAGAGACAGGAGTCCAGAAATGAAACATGTCTTGGTGAATGATTATCCAGCTCTCCTGGGGGATGTGTGAATAGAGAAGGTACTTTTGAAAGGCCATAATGCCAGAGTGAAAAAGTCTTGGAGTGCTTGGAAAGAGGAAATAGGCAGCTACAGCTGCCCTGAACCCAGATGTGTCATTTCAGCAGGTACAGTGAGAGTTCTTCTGTGAATAACCTCCAGGTCACTAAAACTCTAGGGCCAAGCAAACTCCATCTCTGCCTTGTCTGAAGGCTCCAGTGAAGCCCATCAGCTCACTCATTTACCTTGTTAAGTGCCATCTGTGCGTTATCAGCCACGTGTCACATCCAGTTATTCCTCCCAGCTCCATCACCGCCCTCAGCAAAGGTGCGTCTCTATCTGAATATTCACGAGCAAGATGAAGTCCATCTGCCCACACCAGCATATGTAGCTTGTCAAGGTGTCTTCTGCAGTATCCCATGTACATGAAGCTGATTTTTATCTTCTGAAATTTTTGGAATTACCCCCAAGCAATCTGATCCACCTTGTTGTGGTCTCCAGAGGGTAGGATCATGAAAAAATGTATTAAAAGAGAGTAGACAGCTCCATGCTGTCAGAGTATCTCAGTGCAGAGAGACTTCAGGATTTTCCTCCTGTCCTTTCAGCTCTTAGAATATCCCAAAAGTACACAAAATGTATCTCTTGCAAGATCTCATCTATCCAGAAAGAGAACACAGTGGTTGTGATGTGGAAATAGTCTATCACTGAGCGTCTCTCTGATCCTGCTCTGGTTTTGGATTTGCACCTGGATGGACAAATAAATAGTTATGAAGACATGATGCATCTAAAAGTTGACTGATATTTCAAAAACTTGTTAAAAAGAGTATGGCTGGTGGCTTGTTGAAACTACAAGCAGAATATCACTACCATGGGGCTGACCCTGCATCAGGCAGGAGCAACCATGCAGCCTTCAAATTCTCCAAAATCTGTCTCTGAAAATGGAAGGGGCAAGTGTATTTTAAAAGGGAAAAATTGATAGCAAAACAATTAAAAAATAAGAAAAGTATTTCCACCTTTTTCCAATGTTTTCAACATTTCTTCCAGGAAAGAACTATCTTTCAAAATTTTCCCAAAAGCCTAGAGTGTTTCTGAATGCCCTCCAACAACATTCTTTCCACTATTTCTTGGAAAATACGTGTCTTCAGAGGTTTAGGAAGCAGGACTTTCAATAGCAGGACCAGTGCTGAGCAAGGAAGAAGTGGGGAGCACAATGTGAAACCCTCTGGGCCTTACCTGGAGGAAACCATGCTGCTTCACTTTCTCACAGGAGCTTTGGGTTTAACATAAATCCCTTTGTAGCAGAGGCCTGAGCAAATGCCAGATGTGGGATTTAATCAGTGCATGGCCTCAACCCTGTGACCCTTGGCAAGATGTCCAGCTGGAGACCAGCATTGATCCTAAATAGCTAAAAGGATGAAACCATGGTGCGCTGAACTGGCATAAACCCTATTGCACGCACATTTCTGCTTATTCTCCACTGCAAAGCAATTCTCCCAGGGGTCTGGCTTGCAGTTTGCTGCTGCCTCCTTTCAGCAAGTGTGTTTTTGCAAGGGGCAGGAGCTGCTGGGTGCTTGGGCTGGAGCATCCTCCCTGGCACCTCTCTTCCAGCACCGTGCCAGATGACAGCGTGTTGATGAGTTCTGGCTCTGCAGCCTGTGTGGTCACAGGCAAGCAGGAAAGGGGCAGGGAATGATGGCTTGGACATGTCCTGAGACCCACTGCCTGCCTGGGCAGGGCAGACCCAGTGGCTCCACATTTTTCCACACTGTTGGCACCGCCAAAGCGAAGGGCTCCGATGGCTGCACTCCCCTGTGTGTGCTGTCAGTCTTTCTGTCCGCCCAGATCCGTCTGCCTTTGTGCACCTTCCCTTGCAAGCAGCAATTTCTGACAGCTAATATTTCACAGAAACCAGAGCCAGCTTTCTCCCTCTCTCTTTTTTTTCCCTCTCTCTCTCTTCTGTTTATGAAGCTGAGGGTAAGTGTTTAATTAGTTGCCTAATTGCCTGGGTAATTGGTAGACATACTCAGCTCTCCAAGTAATCAGTCTGAACAGGCCTTGAAAATATCTGGCCCAATATTCATTAGTGCAGTTAAATCGTTAAACAGTTACTGTGTTTGGTTCCTGACAAAGCCCCGCCAAGGGCTGTGCTGGCTGTGGCTCTCCCTGCCTGGGGGACATACCGGGGACACCCCACTTCCAGGGAAAGCTGCTCCAGCCACACCTGCTGCCAGAGGGGCTGGGGCTGCTGGAAGGGAAAACCCCAATAAGTGCAAAGGGCAAAGCAGGAGGTCTGTCCCCTGTGCAGGGGACATTGGCAATGGGAGAGGCGCCTCCTTTCCTCTGCTTGACCTCTTGCTCCAGCCTCCCTTTCCCGTGCTGTTGGCTCCAGTCCTCTCTGCGTGTGGGCAGCTGCTCTTCTCCCTCCCTTGGCCACCGCAGGTTTGGAAGCCGGTTTTGCCATTAGCCCGAGCATCAGTGTGAATATTGTCTCAGAGGCTGCCCTGACCAGAGGAACTCGTTATAAGGGCCCTGGCCAGTTGTGCTCTGGCTCAGAACAAAGTCACCGTTCTGCCAAGTGCTGCCAACCCGCTGCCTGCCCGCCCGTCAATCTGTCCATCCCTGTGGATGGCGTTGGCACAGGTAAGGAGGTGAAGCCTTGAGGATGGGGTCTCCAAAGGGCTCCCCTTCCCCACTGCTGAGCTTCAGTCAGGGTCTAGCAGCAAGTTCAGATTATAGGAAATTCCAAAGGCAAATTCCTGCACGACCCTCCAGGAGGCCACACTGCCGTAAGGAGGAAGGCATCAACACGTCTGGGTCTGGAGGCAAAAGATTTGAGACCCGAGCAAGTCACAAGGAGGAACGAGCTTCCCTCCAGCAGCTCGGTCCCTGTAGTGGGTTGATTGGGCTGCATAGAGTCCACAGCAGATGGGATTAAAAGTAAGCAAGATGCAGTTGTAGCACAGTGTGGCTGGACAGGCCTGCCAGCTGAGGGAGCTGCTCAGAGGCTCCCAAAGGGCTCCAAAACACATGGAAGGGTGAGCCCTGAACACTGTGCCCAGCTCAGCAGGCGGTCGGCAGGGATACGTGACCTCCAAGTTATTTCTAGCAATGATTCAAGGCAAATGCACGTGTTCTGAATTGGACCCTCGTTAAAAGGTTACTTGGCTGCAGATCCTGGTGCAATTAAGTGCAGAGGGGACGGGAGCCAGCGCTGCTTTCCCAGCCGAACCTCTCCAGCCAACACCCCCCTCCTCCCCTTGGTGCTGCCAGGAGTCTGTGTCCAGCAGCTCCATGTGCTTCATTTTGCACTGAGCTGGCTCATCCTCCTTTCCAGTGCTTCTCTGAGTTCACCTGCTTGGGATCTGAGCCCATGAGCTTATTTCTCCCTACCAATCCTGACACTCACAAAAATCCCATGCACAGGACAACTCAAAGAAGGGACTGAGGTCCTGGGCAGTGGCAGAGGGGGAGATGACAACATCCAGGACACGTAAATTCCTGATGAGATCTCTCACCTTGGCTTTTGCCAGGCGAACAGTTGGGTTCCTGGCAGACAGGACATTGACCTGAAATCGAGGACAGGACATGCTCTGCCAGGCCCCGGGGCAGCCGGGTGGCCCCGTGCCAGCACTGCCAAGTACCAACCTCCCTGCACAGAAGGCAGGGCGGGATTTGGGGCAGGGCAAGAGGGAAATTGGAGGAAGGCACAGAAAAGGTCCAGAAAGGGAACTGGGAAATAAAAAGGTAAAGAAGGGAGAATTTGGGTGTGAGTTTTGACCCAGGGCTGAAGAGGAAATTGGAGATGGTGAGTTAAAAGGGAAAGGATGCTGAAGAGATCAGAGAAGCTTTTTGTTCCTGTGGTAATTGGAGGAGAAAACTCGAGATGGTAATGTAAGGATTTAGGGGAAGGCAAAACACCCTGCTGTGCACATACAGTGGATGGCATAAACGTTACCTGACACCAAAGCCCCAGGAGAGCTGGCAGGGAGCACTTTGGTGTGCCTGTACCTGTTGGAGCAACCAGCCCCCAGGCAGGAGCCTCGTGCTTCATCTGCATCTTCCTCTGTGCCCTTCCTCCTTTGTTCGTGTATCTTCTGGGATTTTCAGGAGAACATCCCATCCCTTCTGGGGATGATGGAAGACAGTTTCTAGAGACTCCCTCCACTAGGAATGGGGATGAGTGCCTGCCTAAGGGAAGGTTTCTGGGCACTGGGGAGCACCAGGCCAGCCCCAATGAATCTCCTGGGGAAGAAGAAGAGCATGCAGGGGGAGGAATGTCAGAGGCGACTAAGAAATAGATCTCCATCCATTACTATGCTGGGCAGTCCTTTCGAGTCACTGGCTGGCTTTGTTCTCACCAACATCTGTAAGAGATTATGATGCCTTCCTGGCCGAGGACATGGACAGGATCTATAAATACCACGAGCCAGGGGTTGCTGCTGTCAGAGGAGAGCTCTGCCTGGGTGGCCTGGAGGCCAGCCGCACACAACGGGCCCAGGAATGCAGGCTGTGTCCCTAGCCAGGCACCCCAGGGAAGTCTGGAAGGACTAGCTCAAGGTGGTGACACCACTGGCAGGGTATTCCCAGGGATGTGCTGATTCAAAGCCAGGGACACCTGGGAATGCAGCCAGGCAGTGGGAGCACAGGACTGGGGAGTCCTCAGCACCAGCTCCAGCACAGATAACTGCTCCTCACTCACCTTGAGAAATTCATATAGTTTTTCACCTAAAACTAAACTCACCCCTGCAAAGTTTATTGAATTTATTCAGCATTTTTAATTTTTTTCAAAATTTGGCAAGGACCTCAATAGCCGTCTCCTGTAAAGCTGAGATAATACCTGCCCAGATGCCATGGCATGGGCACTGTTATACAACACAAACAGAGCAGAGCTGTTAATGCTCCATCCTCCCAACTTCCTGTGTCAACATCACTCCCTGAGACCAACCTCTAATTCCTGACTCCACCCCAGGCTCTTGCTCCGAGTGTCACGGGACTTGGTTTGGTTTATGCAACTCTAACACTGTCCAGCAGGAACTGAACTCTCCGGTGACTCATTGCTTGAGCATGTTTTTGTTCACTCAGCTTTTCCCTCCAAAAACGAATCCTGATTTTATAAGCTGTTAGAAGCCTGAAGATCCAGCACTACACTGACATGTTGTTAGCCACAATTATCCCCTTTCTGACAATGGATTCCTGATTAGGGCTGTTACATATTCATCGGTAGACTTTGCCAAGCCTTGCTTTGTTTTTCAAGGTCGAGGATTGCATTTCTTTGGATTCAATTCCCATCCTAGATGTAGATTACCAGGCAGGAGAGGAGGAGGCAGCTGAGGTTGCTGGAAGGGTTGAATCCTCCTGGTATTGCTCAGAGCACTCACCAGTCACATGCCAGAGCTGCCATGTGAACCAGCCTCCCTCCCAGGCTTCCTGGGCTTGGCCAGGTGAGCTGGGCAGCCTCAGAACTGGGCCTGGCTGCAGGTGTGATGTGCTGAGATCAGAGGGTGGGGAGCCCCTAAGATTCCCAGGTGTAAGGGGTGAGTGCTGGGCAGGGAGTTCAACTCACAACACACTCCCAGCACTGAAGGCTTCGTAAGGTCCGGTTCAACATCCTCCTTGAGGGACCAGTCCCATTGGCTACCATGGGAGAAGGGACAAAAGGGACACTTAGGCAGGATGGAATATTTCACAGAGGAACTTCAGCTGGTTTCCCCTGATGATTCTGGCACAGAAAAAAAAAATAGAAGAAAAGGAAAAAATAATTACTTCTCAGCCTCTAACCTTTCTAGCAAGTGACTTTGTAATAAATAATCCACATGTCTCTCCAGTGCAATCCATCAGCAGGAGTGCCTAATTACTTTAGACTCACTTTGAAAACCCTTCCAGTGACACTTTCAGATAAATAAAAAATTAACATGGAACTAAACCAGTAACCCAGAGAAAGTTTCTCCACTTCTCCCAGTTGTTTCCAAGTCTGGGCTGATGCCTGGAAGGCTCCATGCCCAGGGATATTTTCCCCTGTTATGCTGGAAGGTAAGTGTGAGTTGCAGTTCATGGGTAATGAGCCTTGGGGACACCCTACTCCAGACGTGCAGGTGCTTGGAGAAATACCTGGAGACAGAGTCAGTGCAGTTTCTGTGTATGAAGACTTTTTTTCCTTAATCCTTTCCTCTGGAAGTTTCTACTATTTGTTTCTAAGAGTGCATTTTGGAGGCAAGGAAGTTCCAGTTTCCTTCTTGGAGTTGTTCATTAATCCCCAGTCACGCTGTCTTCTGTGTCTCCCCTTTCCCTCTCATTCCCAAGATTACAGCTGTGAGGAAAGGCACCTCTAGGCTTGCCTAAAGTCTGGCTGAGATGGCTTTCACCCTTTGTACCCCACACCCAGCCTGCCAAGGCTGAGGGGCACCTGCTGTGTGATTTCTGCACTGATTCAGCACCTCTTGTCTTTGGCAGCTGAAGGTTGGTGCCTTCTTAGAAGACTTTGTCCGATATCTTCTTCCTCATCCTCACACACACTTCTGCATTCCCTTCTTTCTCTTCTCTCATCTCTGCTTAGAGCCTTGGGCAATACCCAACAAACATTCAGAAACTGAAAAACAAGCAAACCAAAAGAAACAAAATTAAATATCTGAGAAAAGCAGGGCCAGAACCAATAAGTTCTGATTTCACTGTAGGTTACTGCAGCCGAGGCAGTCATCTGTCAGGGGAGGAAGATGCTTAAAAAACCTCCACAGGAGAATTAATTAAACGAATTTCACTCTGCCAATTGTTTGTTATTTTTGCTGACCTCACCAAGTGGATTAATATTTAATTAGCCTTTAGGAGAAGTGGAAAGCACTTATTAACCTGTTATGTCAATCTGTCAGGCCTGGGGTCTCAGGACAGGCACTGTTACCATGAAACAATAGAAATATCAAGGTCTGTTTCTCTCTGTCTAGGCTGTTTTCCCTGTTGGAAAGTGGCTTTTTGGGGGAAGAGAGGGAGGGAACCTACTATGCCTAGCTGAGGGGTCTCTAAAAGTGAGTGTCACAAATCTAGGTGTCTTTTAGAGGCCAGAGCAAGAGCCATATGTGCTGTCCCAGGTGCAGGTGGGAAGCACATATGGATATATTATCCCCTTGGAGGTATTTTAGAACTCAGGCTAGATCTCATTTGGTGTGATGCTGGTGACTAGGGGGAGAGGTTTGGGCTTTCCTTCACTTTTCTTGCTTAAAGCACTGCTTCTTTTATACTGTGTTTACAGTTATCATAGTTTAAGAAGTGCTAAACTTGGTGTTGACACATCCTCATCAGTGGGGAGATGCCATCGGGCACCGCATGACACAGAGGTCTCGGGTGAGTCTCCATTAAAGCAAAGCTCTAAAACAGAAAACAGGATGAACACAGATGGCAGAACAAGAAACCCGTCCCCACTGGCAGCAAGGACCAGAAGGTCCCCGTCCAGCACCTGGGCTCACATAAAGCTGGTGAGTGCCACCCCGGGATAACGACCACGTCTGCTTGTCACAGGGTCTGGGTCTGGCCCAAAAGAAATAAAACCTCAAGCACAATTAAACCCCTAGGAAACATCCTCAGCAAAACAGGTACATTAATGCTGTGTACAGGTTAGCGAGGCTGGGAGTGCCTTGGAAGGAGATAATGCTGAAGTGCTAAAGTGGATGAATATCTTTGGTGGAAATTCTCCCAGATGCTGGGCATGGTCACAACCTGACATCTTCACTTACTGCTCAGAGAGGAACCAAAGTGTCGTCTCCAAACCTCCCCAAATCCTGATGGCGCTGAGCATCACACATTGATCTGGTGAATCAAACTAAACCTCAGGATAAAATCACCCACCAGGTCTTAGTCTTTTCAAAACCTCACCAGGAAACCCAAGCAGCATCCACACCCTGGATTTGCTGTCTAGCAAGGACACCAGAGAAATGCCAACTACCACAAGAGTCAACCTCCCCTCAGAGAGGCTTCAGCAGACAGTAAAAATGACAGATCATGATCAGGACAATATGGGGCTGCTGGCAGTGGGCAGGGACTCCTGAGTCCCCTTCAGTCTCTGTACGAAGAGGCAGAAGGAGCAAGCAGAGGCAGGAGTGCCTGGAGATGGGCGTGTGGCATCACACGGGCTGCCAAGGGTCACACCCTGCTCCCTGCAATCTGTGCCAGCCCTCCCAGGCTCTGTCCGAGCCTGGCCATGTCCTGCCTCATCCCACAGGGCAGGGACAGGGACAGGGACACTGCCTGCAGAGCCCTCCTGCCTGGACCGGGTGCCCTTACTGCCGCTCAGTGACAGGCCTTATCATTTATTATTATTATTTTTTCAAAATTAAAATCCTCCTGAGCTTTATTAAATAGGGATGCTGATAGGTAATTAAATCGCAACTTAATTAAATCTGCCGGCTCAATCCAACCACGGCATGCTGGCTACTCTGCAATCCCTGTGAGAGGTGCTGTCGGTGGAGGAGAGCACTGTGAATTAAACAACATCACGCCTGGCACTGCCACCTCCCTGCCAGGCCCAGAGGGAAGGGCACCGAGGGGCTTCTCCACTCATCCAGCAACCCACTGTAACAGGGGGAGCTGGGCACCCACGGAGGACCTGACCTGCCTTTGCCAGAGCTTTTCAGGAAGAGATTCCTCCCAAAGTGGCAGGACCAAACCCACCTGGAGACAGGTGAGGGTCGATGCCTCCCTGCCTTGGCAGTGCTGAGCATGAAATGGTGGGCAGGGGGGCTTTCCTTCCACTGGTATGCAGCACCTCTGTGGGGTGAAGGCCATGGTGACAGTCTGGGATTGCAGAGAGCTTGCAAAGACAGGAATCTGGATGAGAGAAGGGCTCTGGCTGGGGCACCGTTTCCCTGTGCTTGTTGTTCCTTCTGCACTTCGGGATGGAGCAGAAGGTGCTGTAGGATGCTGTGCATATTGATGTTGAGCCTGATGAGTGCTCACTCAAAGGGTCAAAGGGTCAGAGGACAAAAAATCCACTGGAGGAGGCTTCTGTGATCTGCTGCTGTTGCTGATGGGTTTGCAGAGACAATCCTGCCCTGCGAATGCCAGCCCCAGCCCTGGCTCTTCTCCCCAGACTTTGCCTTCCTGTCTCCCTGGCTCAGCTGCTCTGAACAAGGGGCCAAAGGCAGCGACATGGAAAAATAACCAGGCAGTCTTGCTAAATCATCAATCTGCTCGTCCCAAGGAAAACAGACCTTGGAAAGAATTACCCTTTTCTCTTTTCCCCCTTTTTCATTTCAACACAGGCTGAGCTCGCTGCCTTTCCCGAACCTCAGGTGCTGTGGCTGCCTTTGCCCAGCCCTGGCAGGCACCAGGCAGGTCTGAGCAGCCCCAAGGACAGGCACTCACTCTTCCCACTCCATGGGCTCCCCTTTGGGGAGGCACCACCTCACCCAACAGCAGAGTCCCCACAGCCACAGAGCTGAGAGAAGACCTTGCTCTCCACGCCTTGGTACCACCCACCCTCCTTTGCCAGACCTGGCCCGTGCCCTGCTCTACCACACTGGTGGTTACTCCTTCACCCTGCCCACAGGGCAAACAAGCCACTCCTGCACACAGAGCATTTTTTCCTCTCATGCAGCTATGGCCTCCTCAAAGTCCCAGCAAGATCCTTGAGCTCTCCTTTGGCTGTGGAGTCCCACAGCAAAGGAAACATGCTTTAGGAGGAGGACTCACAACCACTGGGGTTTCCCCAGATTTGTAGCATTTGAAAATGCTCCAGGTCCCCCTACAATCCCCCAAGAGGTCATAGACGAAAATCTAAAAAAACCCCAAACAAACAAACCCAAAAGTGTTTGTGTGTGTGTATGTATATATACATATAAACAGCTCGAAGGGCAGCAACATCTAATGAAAGACAAAACCCTAAAGAGGTGTACAAACTACAGGGAGCCTATTCAAGGGTGACTTTCATGCAGTAATCTTGGGAGATCAAATTCCTAATCTGCTTTCACCTCAGAGACAGAGGAGTGAAAGTCCTACTGGGATTAATGCTTAATGCTTGAGTTGGCAGGTGGTGCCCTGTGTCAGGATGCTTGGGTTCCCTTCTCTGCTCTGAGAGGGGCTGGGACCTGAGCTCAACCAGCATCCACCCCGGATATTGGGGATGACCCTCCTCTCAGGCAGAGGTCAGGCAGGGGTTGCCAAGTTCAGGATTCCCCTCCTCATTCCAAAGCTTGTTCACTGGGGCTGCAATAACAGATGAGTTGTCCTGTCTCTCTCTGCTGGGGCGTGTGAAACTTCAAACCTCCTAATTATTTTAGAGCCACTGAGGTGAACTGCTGGAACATGGCTTGGGGCAGGGCAGTTGTGAGAAAAGGCAGCTCATTCCCACTGCTGGGCCTGCCTTTCTGCTCCTGCTGGGGGCACATGTGGCAGGGAACTGCTCTGCTGGAAGCCCACACATGGCAGCCTCAGCTCCTGTGCTCCCCACTGGGAAGAGACAGGGGTTGAAGGAGAAATGGGTCAGCTGCAGAGGGACACAGCCTGGGAGACAAGAACAGACCTTAATGAAGATAAAGACTGGCAGACTCCAGGACACACAGACAAGCAGCTATAAACCCTGAGCAGCTCTCTGAAACAAGGGTCATGTTAACAGGGCCACCTGTGGAGAAGGCTTTATTTTCTCTTCTCTGCTGCCAGTAAATGTTCTCCCTTGGGACTACACAGCCTTATTTTGAGGGTCTGCTTTGAAGGCCAGACATCCACAGAACATGGTCGGATTTCCAAAAAATATTACCAAGGTTCCCAAACCCTTAACTCTGGGGCAGCAACTCACCTTCAAGTAATGAATGGCCAGCAGGTCCTCAGAACAGAATTACTTTTTTATTAGCAGCTGTATGTGACCTGATTTTAGCTTCTTCAGGAAAGCAGTAGGAAATACCAGAAGGTCTTCTCTGAGTAGGTATCCTACTGTGCTCAGAAGCTCTGGGAGACATTGATGATGAACCTTCTTCTATCTCTTGAGAATAGATGTGTGCAGAGTAGCTCACACCTCTAAGCAATGAGACAGAGAAGTTAGTTAATAGGCAGTAGATGTTTTCTGAACTTCACAGCCAAAAGCCTTCTTGAAAACAGGGTGCCCAAGTCACATTTTTGGAATAAAAAGTTATAATCAGTGTCATAATGTCACCATTACCCTATCACTTGAGAGAAAATCTGTTAAATCCTGATCCAAGAGTCTGGACAATTAGGGTTTAGGTCCAGAAAAGAATCTACATTTTGCAGTGCAGTCCTTCTTTTCTTTGATAGATTGTTTGTTTTGTATTCTTTCATGTGTCCCAGGTGATGCTGGGACATGTCAGACCACAGGGCAGCTGGAAGTTATGGGACAAACCACAGGTAATTTGGCAGGAGAACATTAAAAAGCAAGAGGAGGAAACTATAAATTCAGAGTGTAACCACCATAAAGTATTCCCTTAATTCCCAGCCAACCTCTTAAAAGCACAGATAGCTTTTCCCCCTACCCACAGGATGCCTTTCCCTCGCTGTAGGGTGTTATGTTATGGCTCAGACAACAGAATACCATGGGAACCCTGATGGGTTTCACATGTGTTGCAAGACCTGGTGGAGACTCTGCCCTTTCCCATGCTGGACTTCTCTTCTGCAGTATCCAACGTTTGTCCTCTCATAGCCCTGCTTCATTTCTCCCTCTGCTGAAGGGTTTCATCTCACCCTTCATCTTCGCATTGGTAAAGATGGGCCATCTGCCTTTAGAGGTGGGAATATACCATAACCCTGAGTTCTGAACAGGTTATAAATCCCATGGTGACATCTAGGAACATTTATGAGGTTCCTTTCTGAGAAAGTAGCACAGAGGAGCCATCAAAACCTTGCCTGGTCTCCTTCGTGTCTTCCCAGGGCTGTGGAGAAGCTGCAGGTGAGGCTGAGTTCTGCTTCCAGGAAGTCAAGACTGACAAAGCATCCAAACTTTGCTACAAGCAGTTCATGGAATTGTTCCTTCCACTTAACGAGAGTTGAATTTCTCCACCTAAAAAGCACTGAAATATCTAAATCGTATTTTCAATAGTCAGGCGTGTAGAAACCCAAATCTCATAGATTTTCCTTCCCAACTGTTACCCTAACAAAGCCTTTCTCCCCCAGCTAGACCAGGATCTTCTCATTTGCACTTTCCCTCCATTTACCTCCTTTCTGGTTATCTTTTAACCAAAGATCATTGCCGGATTCTCATTCTTGGTCATGCTTTAAGGCCAGGTTTTGCCCTCTGAGGAGGAAGAGGAAATACTCTGACCACTTCCATCTCATTTTAGCTGGTCACTTCCCCGTCCCATGTTGAGCCAAACCAGTGCTCTCCTGTCTTGCAGGCACATCTGCCTGGCCCTGTGACCATGGGGTCAAGTGCACAGCAACCAGTGGTTGGGAAATTAGCCACATTTCTTGTGAGCTTCATAGTATGAAACAGAAAATGAGTTTTTGATGGAAATCTGTTTGTAGTCTTTCTTCAAAAGGAAACGATAAGTAGCAACTTAAAAATGACACAAAAGAAACTGCAGTGGAATTAATTTTTAAAAAGCCCCTTTTTAAGAGAAATTTGAAAGATTTTTGCAAGAAAACACTCCACTGATCTGGCCATCTTATCTCACTTACTGAATATGACTGGTGAGCCTTCCATTTCTGCTTCAGAGCCCATTTATCTCCACTGCTGCCCTTAAAGGCAAGCACCTCTGATGAGGATTTAGTTCTAGTGTACCGATTGTTGAAGAGGAAAACTCACATTCGAAGTTTTCTTGTGAATATGTAGATGTTTTAAACCTAGTCATATAGCTGAGACAAGTTTTCTGACACCAAATATTAGCTAATGTTAAAGAGCTGAGCACCCACAGGAAACAGCAGAAGAATTTAAAAAGTCAGGGAAGACTAAACAGAAAGGGACTTTTTGAAAGCCAGAAACAGCTGGAGCCAAGCATGAAGGAGCAGAAAGATACTAGTGTGAGGAAAATGGAGTATAACACAAGAAATGATGATGGGAAATAAGAAATAGGACTGTCAGATTATGGGGAAGGTAAATACAGAGAGAAAGGGAGTGAGATCAAATGGATGGAGTAGCCAGACACAAGAAAACAAAGAGTAAATCTGGTATTTGTTATATTTGGAAAGCAACAAAGCATTTGCTTTCTGCAAAGCTATTTTCGAATGCAGGCATATTGCAGAAGAGTAAGAGAAGATATAAGAGAAGGCAATGTGTCTGAGTGCTGCCAGAAATGTGATGGAATTCTAGATGAATGTTCTCCACCTAGGAATTCTGTGGTCTTCAGGTTCCAGATTGTGTTGGGACCTTGTATCTCACCTTAGCTGGTGTGACCTGCAGCCATCAATGATTTGGTGTTGTTGAGCCTCTAAACCAGCTGCTGGCACAGGGACTGCCCTGGGTGGGGAGCACAAAACCTCACAGACCTTGAAAAAATGCAGAGGCTTCCCAGCTGCCCATGTGCATGCAGCATGCTCCTTCTCCAGCTGATCCCAAGGGAAACAGCCAGGAGGAGCTCTGGAAGGGCAGAATGCAATTAAAACCAATGAGCTTGTCTTAATGGGTGCATAGGAAAATGGCTCTGCCTCTTGGGTCATGCCTCTCCCACCCACTCCAGCCATCCCAGACTCTCCCAAGTGTTCTCTCCTTCCCTGTTGGTCCTCTTGTGGCCCTTCTCCTTCACAACATCAGCCCCTCTGATGTCCAGCTCCAGTGGCTGGGGGGACAGTTGGGTAGATGTGTAAGTCCTGAGGGGAGGGGATTTACACCTCCTGTTGCCCTTGCAATGAATTACCAGGGCTGTTAATGGGCTGGTGCCCCAGTGCCTCGTAAATCGTGTGACTGAGGCCGAGCAGTGACGGGTGGCTTTGATCTGGACACGCTGCCCTGCCATGGACAGGAAAAGGAAGAGGTGATTTTTCATGGGTTACTACTCCTGCCTCCAAGTTTTCCACTCTGCTGAAACTTTGACAGTGTCTAATAATCCATCAATGAGGTTTTCCTTGCTCTGCTTCCACTCCATTACCACCTTCGTGTTCCCATTTAGCTCCTTTCACACGGACCCGGAAAAGCTGGCTGTCTCCCACCATTCCAAAGCAGTTTGGAGGGTGGGAGTAAAGGCTGGGGTCATGCAACACACTTCCTCTGAGGAGAGGAATCAAAAGGTGGATGCTGAGATGAAGGGGAAGAGTTATGTCATGTCTACAAAGCTGGGAAGAAACTCATTGGTGAAACCTTTAAGGGACTCAGAGGAAAGCACAACAAGGCTGGGATGTCACTTGGTGTGAGAGGGTTGGATCTCCCAGGGTCCATTTGAGACACTCTAGAGCTCTGCCATGCTGGGAGAATATGGATTTTCTACAGGTCTCTTGTCACATCTTCCAGCCATACCTGGTGTCTTGGAAACTTTAAGATGTCTCAAGTAGTGCAATCCTTCTGGGTACCTGGGCAGAGTCTTTTGTCACCTCTTTTTCACCAAGGGCTGCTGTTCAGATTTATTCTCTGGGCTCATCATTTCTCTTGACTGTCCCTTCCTTCTGTCTCCTATAGATTAGACCGAGAGCTTGCATGCATTCAATTTTGTGTGTTCTGCCTTCTGAATGGAACTGAATCCTCGGAACTGCACTGCTTTCTTAGACTAATGAATTCTTTGAGGGGAGTAAAAACCACCTTGGTAATAAATCCAGACTGTGAAGCCTTGATGTATCTGTTTTTCTGTTCGTCTCCACTGCTGCTAGACAGAATTAGCCCTCACCTAATACAGAGTGCAGACTTGATACAACCTTGTTTAGCACAATTGGTTTGAATCCATTATATTGACAATATCAATTTGTGTAATTCCTGCATTAGGATTTTGTACTAAACTGTATTTGAAAGGAGCTGTTGACCTTGATTAGCTCTTTAATTGTGGTTAAAATCCAAAGTAATTCAGATATCAGCCTAGACTGTGGGAGGAAAGGGCCATGCCACGTGACAGTGCAGTCAATAACAGCCACGTTCCCCATGGACACATCTCCCCTGTTTTATGGGCTCTGGGTTTCACCACTTTCATAGAGCATCCATTTGCCTCCACTTTGACCGTACCCTTGGGGCTTCACCTCTCCAGAGCATGTGGTAGGAGCAAGCACTCCAGGTCTCCTGGACACATTCCAGCTGAGTTATCCTCGTGGCTCACACCACCACTGCTTCTGCATGCAGGTGGGACTTTTTCCTTCATTTTCCATCCTAAACAGGGCTGTATCAAGGCTGGGAACTACTGCTCAGAAAGGGATAGGAAGGGGCCTGTCAACAAACCTAAATTTCGGTGGCAAATATTGCCTGACTCCCTTTGTGGTCTCTTAGCAGCAGAAGAGAAAGAAGAGCATGATTAGTGCACATTAAGGAGTCCACACCTGCCTCTCAGAGCCCAGGGGTCTGCAGGGGATGGGGAATGGATGGGGATGGGATGGACAGGCCTGCTGGCACCAAGCTCTCACCAAAACTCAGCAGGAGCTGGGTGCCTCATTCTCTCAGGTCTGCAGAGAAGATCAGCTGTGTGCCCAGAGGTCTGTGCTGGTGCAAGTGTTCTGTGTGAAAAAATGCCAGGCAGGAGAAAAGACCATTTCCAGGACTCCCATGTGCTGAAAGGGAAAATGGATGGGATGAAGCCTGGAGGGGGGGAACCCTTTTAAGTCAATGAGGAATTCTGCCAGAAAACAGCAGAAGGAGCAGTTCAGCAGGAATTACAGAGAAGAAAAAAAATCTGGCAAGAGATATAGCCTGAAAGATGGAGCACTTCATTTTGGGCAAACTGAATGTTTCAATTAAAAATGACAGAGCTGCGATCCTTTAAGAGCAGTCAGAATTTAATAAATTTTTCATGAATGGAAGCAGCCCGTATCCTGAAGACCTGACAAACTCTCTGCTCTTTGGAGATCATATGTTCTCCTGGACCTATGTCTCCCTGGCATCAGATGGCACTGCCAGCCACGGATCAAAGGAAAAAAGCACAAAAAGGCCCACCAGACATCTTGTGCTACATATGTGTGCAGAATAGAGTGTGCAGAGAGGAGATGGATGCCTGGTGCTGCAGCAGGGAGGGAGAGGGTTCATGGGAAGGAAAAGCAAACCAACACTGGAGAACAGGACATGGCGACCAAAGAACAGGCTGTGAAGAAAACTAGTATCAAGGAGAGGAGTTTGTGAAAGACAAGAGTAGAGCCGTGGAAGGGGAGGGAGGGAGGAGGAAGAGGGGGAGGGAGGAACGTCCCCTCTGTGCCTGGGAAAAAGACAATAAAAGCTGCGGACTCTTGTCACGCAGGACAATCCCAGCACTATTTACTGTTTGCTCATTTAACCTGGTTAATTTTTAATAATGTTGAAATTTTCATTTTAATAATTTAGGTAAATTATTTATTAAACCACAGGATAAAGGAATCATAGCAATTATGAATTGACAGTGTTACCTGAGGCTCATGAAAAGGTAAGGGGTTTTGCAAAGTCCTTGTTATTGGATAAACATTAAATTAGTAACAACTTCACATCCAATTCAAATTACCTTCTTCCAAGTCTAAGATTGCTCTCTCTCGGTCTCTCCTGAGAAAGAGCACTTGGACAAAGAAGGTGGCAGGAGCCTGGTCCCATGTGGGGCTCAGATGTTTCTCCTAGATGTCCTGGAGGAGAGGATAAGGCAGTCTGTCCATCAGAGGATGGCAACAAGGTGACATTCACTGCTCTGACCATGTAGAAAAACCCAGTCTGGAAACAGAGATGACTGGATGGGTCTTGTCTGACTGTGACTTTCAGAGGAATTGTGGCTTTTCTGGTGGAAAAAAATGCCAACAGGAGCATGCTGGTATTTCCTACCCCTTGCTTATATAAGGGCTCCTTACAGTGTTTTGGTGAAGCAGAATACTTCCCAAACCAGCCCAGTGACCATGGGAACAACTGTCTGATGCCAACTCCCTCATGAAGTGTTCCTGAGCAAACACAGACTGGTTCTGCAGGATCCCAGGGATGTTCTGGAGATGTTAGTATAGAAATCCAGAGGCTGACACTCAAAGAAAGCAAACTTTTCTGAGCAGAAGTTGGTGCTCTGCAAAGAGACACAGCTCTCTGCTCAAGTAATTGTAGTGGGATTGCAAAATAAAGCTTTAAATATTTGGGAGGGTGAAAGTGATGAGCTTTAGAAACACCCAGGGAAGGTGGCATACAGATACTCTCAGAATGAGCAACAAGTTTGGCTTTAGAGTGGAAATCTAAATGGAGGATGGAAGAGGTGGGAAAGGGATGGATAAGAATGGGTCCTGAAGTCTGGTGGCCTCAACCAGGAAAGTCCTGCAGCATTTGCCCAACTTTCAGCACCCACAGAATTCAAACCAACCATCTACAACTTAATAGCAATCCCAAATTTTAAGTGTGACAATGAATAAGAGCCATGTTTGCAGTTTCATATTTTGTGATGTTTAATTTTCAAGCATTTTGTTTTAATTACCAGTTTCCAATCATTTTTATGTTAGCTCTGAGAACCTTTCCTACATTTTCTTCTCAATAATTAAAACTTTTTAATAACATTACTTTCAATCAAAGAATTTCAATTTATCTTCTAACTTAGTTCTATCCTAATAAGTTTTTTTTCCCCTGGAAATTTCCTAACATTCAGTAAAGGAAATAAGCATTTCTGAAGAGATGTATTTTTCTTTTTAACAAATTGGCAGCTCAGTTGTCTTGAAAACATTATTTGGCAAAGCAAAAAGACACAGAGTCCCAAGTATTTGTACACAAGATGGCTCAGATACAAATCTGTTCTACCTTCTCTTTGGTTTAAATAACAAAAGCCACTGACCAGTGTGTGAAACAAGCTGATAAACAAACATGTCCTGTAGGCTTGAGAAAACACCCTCTCAGTTTTGAAATCTGCTCAATCACATTTTTGTATCATGCCTGACAGGTGAGAGAATACAACCTACTAACTGAGAAAACAATGTTGAGCAGAGTATACAATAGTACACAAAGGCTTAATTCAACTGCAAAGCCTGCCTGGTTTATAATAAAATAAAACAGCCTCATTACAACAAGCCAAAAACAAGTGAAAACACAATTGTGCAGAGTCTCTAAGCCTCAAATGATTCTAAACCTGCCCATCTCCTGGGTTTATAAACTGCCAGTTTCCAAACTCTGGAGGGTTTAGCAGTCTCTCCGAGGGATGTTTGCACCTCACAGATGAAATCACAGAGAAACCTTAGAAACTCATAGGCACAGAAGATATAGGAGATAAACATGAACCATGGAGATCTCACTGATATGCTGAGGCACTCGTCAGCATTGTGGACAGTCCATTTTACCTGGATCAGCATATTCCTGAGAATATCACATTAACTGAAAACAAACAGAACACCAGCCATGGGCATCTCAGCTCTCCTTCCTTTGACCTCGATCTTCTCTTAGATTCTTCCTTCTGTAAATGAAGTGATACATTTCAAGTGTAAAAATATTTTTTTGCTGTGACTCAGTGACAAAGAAAAAAAGCTGATTAGATTTTCACCAGAAAATGCTCATTCTACAAAGCCATGGAGTTTGTTAGGAACCTAAGTGTGCTGAACATTTCAATGAAGATTTAGCAGAATCCTTCATGCAGGCAAAGTCCAAGTGTGTTTCAAATCAAGCAATGTTTTTCCTTTTTCTTGATGCATAAGGACAGTAATGCACAGGCTACTATTTATTTCACAGATCTTTTCCAAGATCATGATATTAAGGATCAGGTTATATTAAGTTGGCTTCTTTCATAGTCAGTTTTTAAATTTTGGCTTTTCATTCAGTATTCAAACTTCTTACAGAAAGTCTGAACTTTTCCTGCTTTGGAGCCTAAATTCACATTGGGAACAACATTACTGCCATGGAGCTGTGTAAGCAATTCCTGATCCAAGAAGCACCCACCAGCCAACCCTGTGAAACCACAGCTGATTCAGGGCAGGTAATTTACAGCCTCTTTAAATTCCTTTCTACAACATTTCAGTTCAGTCTAAATTGAGACAATTTGACACCTTCAGGTGTCACCCAGTGTTTAGGCAGCTAACCAGCCAGGGTGGAGTGAGGTGCCCTCTGCCTGGAGGCTCCCATCAGCTCTTGGAGGCTGGAGGAATTTCTCTTCCCCCAGAGCAACTCTGTCTCATGTGGTTTTGTTCAGAGAGTGTTGTCCTTCCAGGGTGGCTGCAGCCAGAAGATTTTGCAAGTTTTCAGCTCTTACCATAGACACAGAATGTATAGACATTATATTATCTGACATTTTCTGCTGCCCAGCAGACACTATCAACTGTTTGGTGTAGCACACACTAAGGTGAATGTGTCAGAGCAGGGAGCAATTAATAACCACATCTGATTACTTAGAGCAACTCTTCCTAAACTCCTCTTTGGCTAAGAATAACTAAGCTCTCTGTGCTCTTCCATCTTCCATCACTTTCAAATACTCAAGTCAGCAATTACTATTTTTCAGAGGTGGGGTCTGATCCAAAGCTTAACAGAAGATGAGAAGACTTCACTGGTTCAGTTGGCTTTGGTTCAGTTCATGGGCACACAGAGGACATGCAGAGATATTCAGGTGCACATTCAGGAGCAGCACACCTGGGGATGGCAGCAAGCCATGCCTTTCCTGCAAGAGCAGCCAGGGAGCTCCTGAAAAACCCCACGTGGCCAATGCTGCTGCTTCCCAATGCAAGACACCCCTCTGTCTCCATCCCCGCATGCTCTGCCCTGCAACCCCATCTTCCACCATCCCTCCCACCCGTTGCTCAGGCAGTGACACTACGTTTATCTTTATTTTAAGTTACCACCTTTTTTTTATTATTATTATTATTATTAATTTTTTTTCAAAATGGAAAAAAAAAAATCTCCCCCTTCCCTGTCCCTCCCTGCCATGTTCCCAAGGTGCCAACTAATCTCCGATGCCCAGCTTGTACACAGCCACCTCTAATTGCTCCTGCATTTTCATCTGGTGTAAGTTCAGCCATCGCTACAGCTGCCCCTCCTCCCTCCGGGAATTCACACCTTCATTATCACTCTTTACTGCAGAGCCGTCCGCAGGCTCCCGGCTCCGAACAGCAGCTCCGATAAAAAATAGAGCAGCTTTTCAGTGGTTTCAATTTTAATTACCAGCATCAAGGCAGCTCGCATTCTCACCAGGCTGTTTCGCACTAATTAAAGTGAGGAGGAGTTTATGGAAGGGACACCAACTCCACTTCACTCCCTCATCTATTATTTACAGACAGTAATACAAATAATTTCCAATTTAAACAGTCTGAGCTGGCCAGCAAAGAGGAGGGAGAGGTGGGGAGAACGCTAAGCAAGGAGAAACTCAAATAAAGAGCAGAAACTAAGTAAGAGAAGGGAATGGAAAATCGACTCCCAGTGCCCTCTAGTGGGATGATTTCCTGAGGGGTCGCAAGGTTGGAGGTGTGAACATGCCCAGGAGGCCCACCGAGGCGGCAGGCGTTGGTTTCTCCTTGCCTGGCCTCACCAGTGACCTTCAAGGTGTGATCTAGCAGCAGCCAAAGATAATTTACACGAGGGTGCAGTCTGCTCCAGCTCTGGAGCCGTGCAGGGGGTTTGGTCCTGTGCTCTTCATCACTGGTGGTACTTCATCTTTCCCATGGGCATGGCAAGGTGCTGTTGGAAATGGGCTCTGAAAATCCATCCTGGGTGGGCTCTGAGCTGGCAGACCCCACATTATTGGGTGCCCAGTCCAACCTGAAAGCACTGGTTCTGCTGGGGTATGAACAGAGGGTGAAGTTGGGCTGTAGATCATGAATGGGATTTTATGGGAGTCCTGGGAAAATCCCCTTATCTAGAGGATGGGCTACCCACAGGGATGATCAACTCCATCTCCCAGCAGAGAGGGTTTCCCAAAACCAGGATTGTTTTCCTGCCTGGTCCCTTTCTCCCTGGATGGGGAATGCTCTCCATCCCTCAGGCTGTCTCCGTTCAGCCTCTCACAGAGCAGCATGTGTCAAGCCTAGAAGTTTTATGGATTTGGAGGACAAACCCTGAGGATGGGCTGGCAGAGAGGTAGGTGGTTCTATACCCATGAAAACACTGTCTGTAAACAGGGAATGTGGAAGACCCCACTGCACAGTAAATTTTACCACATCTAGGAATGAAAATGCAATAGTGTCTCATCCTCGTTGTTTTGTGCTGGTCAGCATGGACGAGGGGATGTAGAACCCAGGGAACTTGGGTTATAGCTCTGCTCTTTACAGGGCCCTGAAACCATGTCATCTGTGGGTCACATTCAGATTTCATTTAAACCAGTGCTGATCAGGAATAACTCCAATAAGAGCAGTGTTACCCTGGATTTACACCAGACTAAGGCAGATAAGCCTGAAGATCAGTGACTGAAGGAGAAGAAGTTTCAACATAAATGATGTTACTACAGAAAAGTACCTTGATTGAAGCACAGCTGTTGAATGTTAAGCACTGTAGGCTTGATCCAGCATCTGTGTAAGTCAAAAACAATATCCCATTTACTGCAGCATCTTAGGATTGGATCAACAGCAGGTGAAAACTCCAAGACCAAATCATCTTTCCCTTGTCCCACTACTAGAGTGTCTGAAATGCCTGGGACTTCAGTGAAGGCATTCCTGATTTATGCAAAGAAGAATCAGGCCCTATCTCTGCTTCTTGTGTGTTTCCAGGGAATAATGATGGCATTTGGAGCAATTTTACCTTTAGATCTATTCAGACCTGGGCCAGGCTTGGTGCTAGAAAAGATTGTTACCAAAGGCCAGCTTCTGAAATTAGTGGGGTTCTGGGGTGTGATAAAATTTTCCATTGGTACAAGAAGAGCAGATATTTCACAGATCCTCTTAACAAGAACAGGTTAGAGATGACAGCTTGGGGTACACTGCTGTCTACCCTTTGGCAAAGACAAGACTTGGGTCAGATGCTTGACTTTTGTTAAAACTGTGTGAGCTCAGCCCTATGAAAGCTCCCTCTCCTTCTAGGGCTAGATCTGAGGAGACCATAGCTGCAATTACAGAGAGAGGATTTAACCAGGACAAGCATGGAATCAATTTCCCCAAACTTTGCAATTCCTTCATGCTGGCAGGGGTCAGGTTGGTGGTTGTCCCTGGGGCCCAGGGTGAGTCTCCAGGTGTTTTTTGCTCCACATCAGTCTGTGCCTGTCCAAATAGAAGAGAAGAGGCTTGCTCACATGCCACTGACTGGTCAGACCCAAGGCAATGCTCACTGCACACATGCAGGCAGAGCCCAGCTCAGCTCTGGCACCTGCCAAATGCAGCTGGAAGCACAAATCATTTCATAACTGCGGGTGTTCGTATGGCTGTGCCCGGGTACTCCTGTGGCCAGGCCTGTACATCTCTGTTATGGGCAACTATTTACACTTAAAAACCCCCCAAAATAAACCAATGTCATATTTGCTCTCATCTGGATTCATGAGATGGATTTTGTTGCGTTCTCTGTGGTGAAAACCGGTCATTCGTGTCTGCAAATAAACACAGCCATTTTGGCCTCCATCAGCTCCTCTCCAGCAGCATCAGTTAATTGTACTTTGAAATCCCTTTTTCTGTCCTAAAATGTGCTTTCTGATCACCCTCTCAGAGCAAATATGGTAGATAACTAACCAATGTGAGTAGCCACAAAGCCATAAACATTTTACAGCTGTTCAGCCAACATCCATGAACGCAGACAAAAACTCCAAACTCCAGCCATGTGCAATGAGCCTGGCTCGAGTTGGAGGGGGGATGTGCAGCTGAGTAGTTGGGTGCACTGTAAATGTGCTTGGTTAGTAAGAAAGCGCTTTTCACCACAGATCACAGGGAGCCCCTTCGTGGAGCTGAAATGCCTTTGCACCAGGTCTCTTGCTCCCAGCCAGAAAGTATCGCTCTCTCTGATGAGAAAAGGGGTTTTTCTAATTTATTGCTTTTATGGGATTGTTCCTCCACAGAGGCACAAATAGCAGCATATCAATAAAGCCAGTCGTTTGAAGTTGGATATTTCCACCTCTGTCACAGCAAAATAATTAAAAAAGGATTCACAAGATCATAAATTGCATGTCACCAAGGACGCAGCCTCCTTAACCCTTTAAAAGCCAGGCTGTGCCCACCCATGGCCCATCTTACTGAAGGCATGAAAACACATTTGTTATTTTTACCATCTCAGTCACAAGGGCTTTCTTGTCTGGAAAGATACAGTAAGAACCTGTCTGCACAGGGAATGAACTGGCTGGCTGGTGGGATCCTAGCCCAGCTCTGGCATGCAAATGCACATTTAGCTATGATTTGCAGCCAGGCAAACCAGGAGCTGTGCTGCAGACCTGCAAGAGCCCAGTATTTACTCACATGGAAGTTAAAACATGTTACAGGCACATCAGACATTGGGGTTAACCTTTCCAAAGGTAGCTGAAGAGTGGAAGCATGAAGAGGGCCTAAAATAATTTGTTCTCAGTTAAAAGCTCCTCTGGCTTCAGCTAGGTAATAGAAAAGGATGGAGGCCATCTGGGCCAGAAACTCCTGTTGTCTTGCTGATCCCTCCCCAGCACAGACACAGCCAGAACACAACCTGAATCAATAAAAAAAAAAAAAAAAAAAAAAAAAAAAAAAAAAAAAAAAAAAAGTGTTCCAGCCTAATTTAGTTACAGTCGACATTAGTACCCATTGTTAAATTCTGCAGGTCACCTCCTGCCCTCTTATAAATCCAGAGAACTCTGTGGGAGAGGCTGAGGGTGTAAATCTGCAGGTGTGAGCCCTGATGGCACAGGGATCTGGACTTCCCAGAGTGTCAGGGCTCAGAGAGGCACGAGAGTGAGCAATGTCTGTGGGCTGTGGGCAGAGGAATGAGCCAGGGGAAAACACAACCCCAGACAGGGCCAGGTTGTTGGTTTGGTGTTGCTTTCATAAAGATCACTCTTGAAGCCTGCAGAGTCTGTGGCATCAGGAGAAATCCCACTGGAGGTGGATTAGTGGGAACAACGGAGCTGAGTTAAGCGTGGTTTATCACAGGGCAGTGTAATTATATTACACATACCCCATGGCTACACCCACTATCACCAGCATGAGAGGGAGGCATGTGTGTTTGCCTCCCTATGCCCTCCCAATCCAAGACAAAAACCCCTGGAAAAGAGTGGGGTTTTTTTTCCTTTTTTTTTTACCTCAGAAGAGGATGGTGAGACCTATTTTTCCCAGCCTTTTATTAAAGGCTTGTGTAAAATTTTTTATTCAAGATTTCTTGTGTAAGCTCCTTAGAGGAAGAAGTAAAGAAATCAGCCATTGTGGTATCTGCTTTTGGTAGCACAACCTAAGTTTTCATAGGAAGAATGAGATTGTTACTCCATTATCAGATGCTCAGGTAGAAATGATGCAGGTGCAGAGGGTCTAAAGATGTCTTTTTCCTGAGCTAAGGGTTACTTGCTCTACTACAGACTCAGAATGTCAGAGGAGCTCAAAGTCTTTATGCCTAAATGGCTTCAGTTTTGTAATGATCACCAACAAACACAATAAAATTAAAACCTTAAGCCAGGAAAACAGATGCAGAGCAACAACACGACCGGTGGGTGCTTGGTTTTTACTAATACCCTCTCCCAAGCTCACACTTTGCATGGTTGTAAAATCAGGAGCAGACCCCAACCCTCGGGAGCCCTGCCCTGCCTTCTGGTCCTCTCTCAACATGACACCAAATTAGGACCCTTCAGTGGCAGAGCCACAAACCAGGCAGACAGGACTAAACGGCCCCTGGGTGCAGGATTACCAGGGCTTTGCTGGAGGATGGGGCAGCGCGGGGAATTGCAGCTCCCTCCTCATCACAGCCGGGCAGAAAGGGCCTGAGGAGGAGGCTGTGCAGATGGAGAGGGGCAGCAGCTGAGCCCCGCCTGGAGATCCCTGGGGACAGCCAGAGAGGGGTGGGAAAAGCAGAGGATGAACTGCAGTGGCCTAAGCAGGACCAATAAAGGGATGTGACTTGGGGAGAGAGAAGGTGCCTGGCATGTGGCTCTGGTTAAACAGAAGGAATAGAGGGGACAGAGAAGATGGCTTCTCCTCAGACTGATACCAAGTGTCTGCAGGAACAGCTGTTTTTGTTGACCCTCTCTGATGCCACCGTGGGGCAGCAGTTAGTGAAACCCTCTGGGTTTATTGAGGTGTTAGGAATCCTACAGAAACACCAAACCTAATTCCGTCTCCTGTTCTCATGGCCTCCAGTCTACCCACGTGTTGTGAACTGAGGTCTGTAGCAGGCCACGAAATAAAGAGATCTGTACTTCCACTGGAAACCTCCATTCAGCAGCCCACAGACTGGAATAAGTTAAAAACACAGTTTTATTCCTAAATGGTAGGACTAAATGGCTGCCCTTCTAGGCAATTTTTTCTATTATCTACCCAAAATAAAGCATATAGATAAATAATGAGATCTTACAGTACCTATCAGACTAGCTATAATAAGCATCTGAGCAGGATGAAATACTGTCTTATTAGGAGAGCTGAAGGTGTGAAGTTCGCCACCAGCTCCAAAGGGCAGAGATGCTCATATGACAACTGTCTCTTAATATCCATTAGCAAACTGATGGCTAATATAGGAAAACCCTTCACATTATCACTAATCCATCAATGGCACTCGTGGGGCTCCTATCACCATAATGCCCAAGTACCTCCAGCATCCCTGCAGCAGATTATTATCCATGGAGAACCCAAATAATTCTTACCTGAGCCTCTGAGCAAGTGATAAGGAGGTCTGAAGGAGAGGGGAAATCCTTCTTATCTATGCTGGACAAAGAGTCTTGATGACATCTGTTGGTCTGAGGGCTTGGTGACCTTCAAGCTGGATCCCAGTCCCACAGAAAGGGGTTTTTCCAGGGGAGAAACAACCTCTGTGCTCATGCTGCAACACCAACAGCCAGGCCCTGTTGGGAGAGAGGGGTCTGAGAAAACCTGCAGGGAGAGAGGTGGAAATGAAATTAAGAGAATGCATTTCTTCATATTTTTCCTAGCTGTCCTATTTGGTCTTGGGATGAGCTGGTGGTGAGGGTGTTTTGCTCTTGAGATGGACACTGGTCTAATGGAAACCCCAAAGAGGCCAAAGCAGGGGTGGAGGAGCAATGGCATCACCCCTGTGAGCCAGGAATGGGGCCAGAGGCTGAAACCTTGGCTGTGATTTTGAGAGCTGTGGGCACACCAGGTGGGGTGGCAGAGACCCTGCTGGCACCCACTGTGATGTCTGCAGCAAACCAGAAATGTCAGGGCATGGAAAGTGGGATTCAGACAGGGCCAAGCACACCACAAGCACGTGTGCCACTCTCCCTTTTAATTTAAGAACTGGGAAATGCTGTTGTACCACAGCAAACATCAATCAGCCCCTCTAAAAAATCGCTCCAACCTCTGTCCAACTCACAGAGCACACCTTTTCCCTGGCTTCATCCCTGGGACCCAAGGGAGGCAGCACAGGGTCCCCAAGGGAGCCCAGAGCAAAGCTCCCCTCACTTGCCTCGCCCCAGGAGAAGTCAGTGAAACATTCTTTTCTCTCTCCAACCCTTTGAACTATGTTCCTGAGTAGAAACAAAAGAAAAAAAGAGGGAGGAATTAATTCCAGGCAGTTGAGTGTGTTCTTTCTCTAGCTTAGTTTGAAGTAGGTACACATAATAATAACATTTTAATAATAATTTAATTTATAATACGCCCCCCTGCCAAGACACTCAAGGCACTACACAAACAATTAAAATATGATTATAATAAATAAACAGCAATAATTAAAACATCATAAAGCAGACAATATTAGAGGCAAACCAAATGCCAAAAAGGAAAACAAAGCAGCATCTTTGGAGGAAGGAGATCCTTGCACAATTCATCTTCCAAATCTCCTGTTGATGTTAGATTGAAATCCTCCTGTGAAGCTGTTTCTGCATCTGCAAAGATTTTGGCAGTGTCACTGTCATTAAAAAAATGGGTTTTATACTACCATAAATTAGCTAGAGTTTTGCAATGCTGTAATAACACAACATTCACTTTCAATTGAATAAATTCAGAACTCAGTTTGCTCAGGAAACTCAGTTTATGATGCTGAACTTGTGTTGACTGCCCTGAATTTGGGAAAAACACACACTCATCCAGTTTGTGGTTCGTAAAACGTGCCTCATTATAGAAACCAGAACGTATTAAAGATTTAAAACCAAACCCCAAAACTGAATGGCAGACCAGCCTTCTCCTGGCTGTCAGCTCCTCAGAGCCAATGGGACTGGATTGTCCCAGTTTACACAACTGGAACCGAAAGACCTAAACCAACAAAAGAAGCAATCTCCCTCCAAAACAAACGAAACTCCAACTTGTGCCAGGCGAGAGCCGTGCACTGAACTCTAATGATTAAAGGAGACAGGCTCTGTCAAGGCAGAGGTGGAACTGAAACACAGCCAGTTGGTCCCTCCTCTGAAAAAACCTGGCACCAGCCCTCAGACAATTGCATCCAGGATCCGTTCACTCGAGTGCCTCAGCTGATCTCAGTGGTTGTGGCAGCGCATGAAGGGAAAATCCTTCTTGCAAACCCAAACCACACAGGGATTTCTCCATACTAGGGGAAAAAAGCCCCCACCAAACAGAACAAAACAAAACAAAACGCATTAGGAAGATGAAGCTGGTGGTTTTCATCCAGCACAGAGAACCAGGAGGATGTTTTCCATCTGATTCCTCTGAGGTTTTGTCCTCCTGTGTTTTACTTTGAGCTTCAGAGCCAAGAATCTTAAAAATCAAAGGGGATGGCAAATGACACCACGTGGTTCTCATACACAAAGCCATCTTTGGGGCTGGGTTCATTCAAAAAAGAACCTTCAAAAGGGTTCATGAGCCTTAGTGCATGATGCCACAACTTTGGAGGCAGGTAGGAGGCCTGCAGTGGAGAAACCATCACAGAGTCTGGGCACAGAGCGAGTCCTTTCAATTGTTTCTATAATCTCCTATCAGGACCTTCTAAAAAATTAAATGAACCACAGATTCCTGGTTCCCTGCATAACCACCTCCAGGAATGGTCCCAAACTTTGCTGCAAGACTGTACTGGAAAGGGATCTCTTCTTGTCTGCAGGAAAAGAGGTGCTTTCCTGGAGGGGCCCACATTACCAGGGTTGGGGGTTGATTGTTTCTTTCCTCTGTTGAATGCAACCTCCTCCCCTTACAGAGCTCATGTCTGCATTAAGGCTTTACTGCCTTTCATAGAAATGGTCCTTCCTGGGTGCTCACCTTTTTGAAAAGGAATTTCCAAGGGCAAGGGAGCCTCATCCCAAGCTCACATTCTGGCATCTCCCTGTATCTGGGCAGCAAGGACCATTCATCAATCAGTATTCCCACAATTTTCCCAAATCCTTCACCCTGCATAGAAGTTATTGAGCAAATTTCCAGTTTCCACTCCATGGAGGTAACTGGGAATTCTTGGCTCTGCTCAAAGGATGTGGAAGATCCACCTTCTCCAGTGGACAACAGCATTTGGACTCAAATTCCACAAAAATAGTTTCTGTTCTCTGTGGAGGTGGAGTTCACTGAAACACAGAGAAACTCATCCAGATCTTGTGCTCTTCCTCATGCTGGGACACATTTCAGCTAAAAGATTCAGATTCTGGGATGAAACACAGAAAATTTGCACTCTGTTTTCTTCGTCACTATCTTTCAAGTGTCCTGTGTGACCTTGAACAGGTGAATCAGACACAAACTGTCAAACATGTCTGATGTCTCTGCCTTTGGGGTTCAAAATAGCTAAGCATCTCACACCTTGAAGGATGTGGATTAGAGGTCTGTGCCTCAGTTTCCCGATGTGCATTCCTGCCTTCCAGGACAGATTGGACATCAATATATCAGTAGTTCTTCTCCTCGACTTCCTCATTCACTCAGTCATTAGGTTCTTTTATTCAGATTTGTTCAATCATGAGATGATGATTCTGCCCATATCAACATTTCACCATAGCAGAAGAACTTGACTAGAGGTTCTCCCTGGATTTACACTCAGGGCATTCTTTCCAGAGGTCACTCAGGGCTCTGATTCATTTGGGAAGGCTTCCCAGATCCCCCAAGTTTGGGGCAGCTCCAGCACAGGGCTTTGGAGTCATTGGAAACTGCTTCAGAAGAGCACTCGCTGACACTTGAGACAGAAATGAGAAGACAAAGGTGGCAGAATTTATTTTATGACAAATCCTAAAAGGAAATTATGCAAAGTAATAAAATAAAGAAGAATTATAAATGAGGACAAGAAATGGGTGAAATATAGAATAAATTATGGGAAAGCAGGAAGGTATGGGGGAAGAATTGAAGGCAGAAGTGCTGAGTTAAAGAATAATTATTAGAAGCTGATGGATAGACTGAAGAGAAGAGGGAATTTGAGTTGGGGATTGGCACAAAAGGAAGCTGCACATTTTTGTGCACAGCAGCATTAGCAAAGCATCTCCCTGTTAGGTGTGCCTTGGGGATGCATGGGGTGACAGCCACTATTCATTATTTGGGTGCCAGCCCATAAATCCGGGGATAAGGTTGCTCCTGCTTTGACCTAGAGTCAAAATAATCCAAACCTCAGGAATAAAAGGCTGGGATGGTGGGTGCTCGGGTGGCCCCGGCATGGGCAGGACCATCCTCCCTGCTCAGCAGCCTCCCCAGCCCCAGCCCCTCCTGGGGAGGGGTCTGCAGGGAGATCTGGGCACAAACCCCCGGCAGAGGCTCCCCGGGAGAGCAGGAGGGGGACAGGGGTGCCGGGCTGCTCCGGCTCTGTCTGGGGAATCCTTCGGAGAGATGTGAGCCCCAGGTGCGGGGAGGGGGCGAGGGAAGCCCCTGCCCTGGGCAGAGACTCTGTCTGGGTGCAGCCGATGGCAGGAGGAGCTGGTCCCAGCCCCACGGCCCCAGCTGTCACTCCGAGCGATGAATTACATGCTATAAGAAGGTGTTGACAGGAGCAGCTGGACATCAGGGAGTGATGAAAAGGGAACAAAATTCATTCCGAGTTCAGACAGACTGGCTCGTTAGGGGCACCGGCGGCAGAGGCCACAGGAACACTGCTCCATCTCCTGGACATCCTCCGAACCGGCTCCGAGGATGCCGAGAGCCCCGCAGCCCCCGCCCATCCCGGGACACTCCGGAGTTCTCCCGGGCCCCTCCTGGGCCAGCCCGGCCTGGGGTGTCCCAGACACAGCACGGCATCAATTTGTGAATCTTCAAAAGGAACCTTTTCGTCCCCCTCGTTTGAGGCTGTAATTTGTGTAAACTGTATGAAGAGGGATAGGGGAGGCGGGACGGGAACATTTGGCATCGAAACAATTATCTCCATTTTAATGCAAACTAAACGACGTGCTAAAGGGGAATTGTTTCGTACATATGTACAGCAAGTGAACATTAAACCACACGGCTAATAATTAACCGGCTCGGCATTACCCTTGCCGTGCGAAATGCAAGGGTGTCCCCTTACATTTAATGTACAGAGAAGTTTGAGGACACGGAGGTCCCGTATGAGATTATTCCTAAAGCTGTGAAAAGAGATTTTTTCTTTTTCTAAGTCAAGCTACTTCTTGGCATTGAAAGAAGTTGGCAGAGAGAAAAAAGTGTCAGAGCTTCTCCCACTCTTTTCCTATCCCCCTCCCTTCCTCCAACTCTCCTCCCTTTCCTGACTTCCACTTCTTTCTGCCGCTAGAGAAAAAGAATAGCAAATTCAGAGAAAATTTCATTGACGTTATTCAAAGAGTTTTTCATGGATTATTTACACAAGTGCTGTTCAAACAGCCTTTGTCTGAACATCCCTTGAAATCTGCACCCAATCCTTTCAGATTCAAAGCAATAGCTCAGGGGAGACAAAGGGGAGCGGCTGACATGGGTTTCCTCTGCAAGTGAATGAGAGGTCTGGCTAAACACAGAGGGCTGTGGGATCACAAGCTTCCTTTCAGCCTGGAAAATAAACACTGATCTGAGGCCGGGCAGCTGTACCTCCGAGCAGCCTGCCCCACCGAAGGAGTGGGGCACAACCTGGAGACATGGCACCCCTGGGGCATGGCACCCCTGTCCTGCACCCACTCCACGTGTGCCAGCCCTGGGTGCACGATGGGGACGGGGACTCCCAGCACCCCGAGCCACCCGAACCCAGCCCAATGCCCAAGGGACACGTGGAAGCTCCCAGTGGCCTCCTGGCTGCCATGGAGTCAGGCTAAATGGGCTCCTGCAAAAGCCATCAGTATAAACAAATATACTCTCAGGCAGAGAAAAGAAAGAGGGATGGTGGAAGGAAAAGGAGGTTGAATGAATGCAGGCAAAGTCACTACATTAATGTTACAAGGTGCACCCATGTTCAACACCGACTCACGGCCCTCTCTCCATCCCAAAGCTTCTGCACAGCACTCCCTTCCCCTCTGGCAGAGGAACAGCACTCACCTCCCTCTGACCTGGGAAACCAGGCACCACGGGCTCATGAAACGCTTGAAATGCCCATAACAGGGTCAATTAAAATCAAGGGAGTAAGTGAAATATGTAAGAAAGGCCAAGTTCTGCCTTAAATTACCCCCACAGCAAAGAGCAGCTGCGAGGCAGGAAGGCAGCACGGCCCCTGCTCCTGCCGTGCCTGCCCATCCTCTCTGAACAGCAAACACAGCATTAGGTACCTCCTCTTCAGATATTCACAACTTTTGGTTGTCACCTCTTTCGGGTTAAAACATTAAACTATTCTACACACATAGTTTTATTAGTTCCTCTAAGTGCTCTCTGGACTCTTCACTTATATAAAATTTTTCTTATTCCCTGCACTCTTCTTCCCAGCTCCTATTTGCCTGTTTCTGCTTTCCAAGCTCACCCACCAGCCCAGTACCAAACATCAAAAGAATCAACTTTCCTGCTTTGTTTTGCTTTGCTTTCTACAAAAGACCTGCCCCAAGTAACTGCCTTTGGATTTCAGTGGGAGGTCCTGCTAGAACTGGCCCCTGCCATCCTCCCTCTGCCTGTCAAAATAAATCCTTTTCCTTCTCTACCTGTTTCTCCTTTCTTTCAGATATTCTCCTTCCTCCCTTCTGGCTTTCCCACCACCACAAACCCAATATTTTCCTTCCCTGACTTATTCTCTTCCTTTCTCATCTTCATCTGGGTTCTGGATGTCTCCACAGAACATGAGAACAGAAACACACAATGTGAGGGCAAACTGAGCACAACGGTCCCGTTTCCAGGTGCCCCAGAGGTCTCGGGCTCTGTCTCAGCTCAACCACTGGAGGCAGCAGAAACTGGTGGAAGAAATCCTTTTTTGAGAGTAATGAATTTCACTGGTTTGTGGAGACCTGGGGCAGGCGCACGGAGATGCTCTCCAGATCACCACCATCAATAATAAATAATAATATATAATAATATATAATAATAAAATGATATAATAATAATAATAATAATAATAATAATAATAATTAATAATAATAATAATATAATAATAATTCCTACAACTCTGGATGTAGTTATCCATAAAAATGCTGACCATCCTTTTGGACTCTGTTCAGCTTTCAGCATCACACCATTGCAGGGCAGCGATCTCCAGCCTATCTGGGTGTTCATGAAGATGTGATTATCTTTTATTTTTCAGCAGCTCTGAACTGATTCGGCTTTCTAGTTTCACTCATCACTAGGAGACGGGGGAAGGAGAGCCCCCTGCAAGGCTGTTTTATCCCTTTGAGTTCCACACAATCCTTGAGTCTTGTTGAATTACCACTTTTAACTTTCACGGAATGATGCTGCTGTGAGTCACCTTTACAGCTGAAGAAGTAGCCTCTCCTAGCAAGAAGATTAAAATCCTATTACTTGTTATTCATGTGTTATTTAATGATATTTTTTCCATTATGTGTTTATTTATTTTTAAGTTACTTGCTTTGAATCTCGAGTTGGTGTTTTTAATATTAAGTCTGCTTTCTAGTTTGTTTTTCTAATTGGAATAAAATAAACATGGAATAGAATTTTCTAGTGCTTATTTTTATATTTATTAAAGGAATGACAAAAGCAAACCTCAACAAATGATGACCAAAGCCAAATGCCAGTGATGCAGCTGCACAAGATAAGAGCAACAAGGCAGTAAAAAGCTCTGAAACTCCAATGTGTCCCTCCGAGAGGCTCATTGCCCCTCTCGTAATGATTTGGCATCTTGTGGTGGTGATATAAACTCTGGCTGGAGGATAATCTCCTCTCCACACACAGGTATCTCTCCATCCATGGAGGAGGTGGGATGAATGCATGTTCCATCAGTTTTTGAGGATGACAAACTCCACTTTGGGAGAGGACATGTATTTTTGATGATTGGATGGCTCTGAAGATGAAATGGCACATCATCCAACAGAGAGCTCATGTCAGTGAGGAGATTCCTCTAAAAAAAATTCTTTTCAGGGCCTGGAAGGAAACCTGAGAGAAATGGGTCTTATTGGTGAGATAAAGAGCCAGATGGAAGATGGATGAAAGGGAAATAAAGATGGAAGAAGAGAGGAAATAAGGTAAAGGCTCCAGAAAGAAAATCAGTCACTGAGAGAGGTGCCCATAAAGGTGGGTCCAAGCAGAGCCAGGGAAGTGGAAGGGGGTCAAATGAGAGACCAGAAAGGAAACTGCTGCAGAAAAGAGAAGACATGGTCAGGAAAGGAAGGAATAGAATGACAAGGAGGGAACAGCAGGAGAGATGAACAGGGCAGAAGAGGCTTGGAGAGACAAAGGAAGCAAGAATAGGAGAGAGGGGAGGAAAAAAACTGCCCCCAGAATGGGGTGCAGCACCCCTCCTGCATCTTTTAGATACTTTTAACAGGCACCTGGAAGAATCTTCATTTATCAGGAATTCAATTAAGTGGAATAGTCATTATTAATTTTATAGGAATTATTTGTAGAGGAAAGCCTGGAGCGAGGAAAGGCCTGCCGGAGCCATTTCTCCTGTCAACACCCTGGGTCAGGTAGGCACTGGCAGTGCAGTCTCACCAGTCGAGATATTAATGAGATGCCTCTAGGTGCAAATGATAGTTTAATAGGTGTTAGTTACCAGGAGTGCCCCTCGCCTGCACACGCCAGCACGCACAGCTCCTGACGAGCCTGCCTCCTTGTTAGAATAAGTAATTAGAATGTAGGAACACTCACTTTGACACTTTGATAAAGTGTCAGCCATCATCAATTTAGTATTTAATAAAAATAAAATTAAATATTTACTACATTTTTTAATAGCATTATATTTAAAATACATATTCCTCAAATTTGGGGGATTTGAAATGAGGTCCTGTTAGGACGCTGGTCCCTGAAAATAAGGTCCATGATTTCTTCTTGGGTTTTGTTTGTCATGTGGAGGAGGAACATTTCTATGGACAAGAAAATCCAGCAGCACTTGCAGAGTAGTGTTCTTCTATGGGAGAAAAGGTTTCCTCCTCCATCTTCTGAACCTCCCTGTGCTGCCTGGAGACTAAAGATGAACTGAACAAGCCCAGCCCAGACTGCCACTGCTGATGGCAGGCAGTCACTGCCAAGGAGTGGGGGAAAACACAACTTTGCTCCTCTTTCATTGGTAGAACAGTCTTCCAAACCAGATTTTGGAAGGAAAACAGAAGAAAATGCTGAAAATGAAAGCGTGCTTTAAGCCCGGAGGAAAGCTGAAAGTTAAAATAGCTCAAAAGAGTTTATTCCCTTCCTATCTCACCATCCCATGTTTGCCCTTCCTCAAGGTGCCCACCTGGCTGAGGGATGCCCAATACTGCTCTGCCAGGCTGGGACCTCCAGATGCAGGTGGCATCCTGGTGACAAAGCTGAATGAACTGGCCCACAAGATGCTCAGTGGTCCAGCAAAACAGTCCCTCCCCCATCTCTGCTAAAACAAAGAGCAAAGACCCAAGAGTCCACAGCAGAGAAGAGTTGTTCTGGGGTGCAGTCAGCCCTGTGCACATGACTGTGCCCACAGAGCTGAGATCCTCTGTCAAGCCAGGGCTGTTTTGGAAAACAGAAGGCGAGAGGAAGGAGCAGGAGGTGCAGAATGTCCCTCCAGTCAAGGTGCCTTGGCAACACGGGGCAGGGGTGTCCCCAGATAGTGCCCTGCCAACAAGGGATCCTGTCTCAGAGACCAATGAGTCACTGAAGAGAGCCTGGCAACAATTATTTAAATTGAAGCTGCAGCCTTCTTTCTCCTGGAGTGGGACAGTGGTGATGCTCCCTGTCTTTGGGGATTCCTGCTGGGCTGCCTGCAGGTTGTTTGCCCCTGGGGCATTGCTCCTGGGGGGCTGTGAGTGTTGTTGCACACACCTTAAAGTACCAGGAGACTTGTCCAGTGTCACCAGCCATCTCAGGCCAAGGCCAAGTTGAGCTTCTCGGGTTTTTTTAGAATGAAAAATCTCTTTCCTAGGCACAGTGCATATCTTAGCCCAGGCATCAAACGGATTTTCTGGGGAAAGGCAGCTGGGTATATCTTACCTCTGAGTTGGTTTGGTTGCATTTTCATTTTCTGGAGCCTCAGCTGTCACATCTGGATCCTAATTCAGACTAGGGCCACATCCACCATGAAAAATCAGATTATATCCCCCAAAACCAAGGGAAACTAACAGTAACACCAAGTCACGTTTAAACAGTTTTTCCAGGGTTAAAACCAAAAATTATACACTCCCCACTCCAAACTATTTCCTAGATGATCTTTCCACAAAATATTCATGATATACAGGCACACTCCTCGTGCTCTGAGCAGCTGAAAAGCATCCTCTGGACGTCATGCTGGGGCTAAGCCCTGGGGGTGGCAGGTCTCTGTGATGCCCAGCGAAGCACCAGCCTCAGGCTGGAGGGGCAGCAGCCAGAGTGGCAGAGTGGGGGGATCAGGGGACCAGGGTGGGGTGTGCAGGGAGCAGGTGGGGCTGGGCAAGCACCAGGGCCCTTGTGGCTGCTGGTGAGACCAGGGACGAGGTGTGGTGTGGAGACATGTAGTCTGGTTTTCAGGCCTGGAGCTTCTGAGTTTCTAAAGCTCTGTTTTTCTGATGTTTTAGTTTGCTGAAATTCCTTTCCCAGGAAAAGAACATAAACATCAGAGTTGTTTTTATAAGGGTATTCATGTTGCGAATTTCTTTCTGTGGGAGGGATTTTCTTTTGGGGTCCCTCTGGTTTGACCAATGTGGGTGAAGAGGTTTGTCTTTCGTTCACCAGTCACAGTGGTCTGTGGAAAATTGTATATAAGGGAACGATCCCTAGGAATAAAGATTCTTTCTTCATGCAGCCTTTGGAGAAAAATTCACAGGAGTATGTGTCCTGTGTGTTATCTCTACAGAGACAAGGCCAGGCTCCCAGGGGCAGGGGCACGGTGCCCTGGAAAAGGGATCCAGGCTGTGCCTGCCGAGGCCTCACTGCACGGTGTCCCTGGGGAGCAGCAGCTGGCTCCAGCTTCCCTCCATGATCCCAGCACCCCCGGGGCCCTGCTCCACCAGCAGCCACGCCAGGAACAGCATCCCACTGGGGAGAAGCTGTGCTGGAACCAAAGCCAGAGGAAATCTCCTGTGCTGCCCGCAAGAGCGAGCGATCCCAGTGGCTGTAGCAGAATTCCTGTGCTGCTGCTGAGGAAAGGGAGCAAACAGGGAAAGGTTCTGGTAGCACCGTGGGAAAGCCCTGCAAGGGACAACTGCTCATGGCAATAGGGCAGCAGAGAGACCTTGGCTGGCAGCAAATGTCTGCTGTGAACCCAGTATGGACCAGCTGCTCCTGCCCCAGAACACAGGGGGTCTGCAAGAGAGCCACAGAGGGACTTGAGACAAGGGAGGGAGTGACGAGACAAGGGGGAATTCAAACTGACGGAGGCAGGTTTAGATCACATATGGGGAATAAATTCTTCCCTGTGAGGGTGCTGAGGCATTGGCACAGAGTGCCCAGAGCAGCTGTGGCTGCCCCTGGATCCCTGGAAGTGTCCAAGGTGAAGCTGGATGGAGCTTGGAGCACCCTGGGACAGTGGAAGGTGTCCCTGCTCATGGCAGAGGGGTTGAAACAAGATGATGTTTAAGGTTCCTTCCAACTCAAACCGTTCTATGATACTATGCCCTTAATGACAGCTGAGTGAGGGTAACACACCAGGGCAGTGATTCACTTGCTTTCTCCTCCTCTGGGTCCTAATGATGACTGCCTGCCCCAACCCAAATTAAAAACCATGTCTGCTAGGGACTCAGCAAACCCTGTGCCACCAGGAACACCTGTCCCCCAGCAGGAGATGAGGCCACTCTGCTGCCCCAAACACCAGCAGTGAAATTCACTGAGAAGTTTGATAGAGGTGAAGCAATCAGGGAGCAGCTTGGAGCTGAATCTGATTTTGTACTCCACCAAAGGCTTCCTGGGAAGCCTCAGAGCAGATAAGAACACCCGGAGCCTCTAAGAAAACTGTAGCTGCAAACAAGTCCTTACTGGAAACCCTCACTCCCCACAACTAAAATGAGACCTGCAACGCTCCTATTCTGTAGGAGCCAGCCAAAACGTAACTCCTTGCAGAGTCTACAAGGTGTTGCTGGGATGCAGAAGTAAAGGGAGGTCCAAAGACACCCGGAGTGATGGCAGAGCAGGGCAGGAGGTCTGTGGGTTCCCACCAGCCTGGGCAGGTGACGGGGAGTGCTCAGCTCCTGGCCCCACGCTGGAGAGGTGTTACCTCGGAGAAGAGCTCCGTGGCAAAACAGCTCAGCAGCTGCCCACACTCGATTCACAAACTAACACCACGGCATTTGTCACCGAGAAAAGCACCCGGCTCTTGAATGGGTAATGCTGGCAGCCTCGCATCAATGTTTTCACAGGCAAATTCATACACTGACCTCCTCGGTGAAACATGCAGCAAATGCCTGGAGTCTGGTTTACATCTGCCGTGGGATCCTGTTACATTCAGAACAACCCTGTCAACGCTGAATCTGTAACAATCAATAAAGAGAGAGAGTTTGTTTGTTCGTGTTTTGTTGGTTTGGGTTTTTTATGTTTTCTCATTCCTAATTGTGTTATTTTGCTACTCCAAGTTTTGCAAGTTTTGCAATTGCCTCCCTCCTCCCCTTCTTGTTTTCTTTTAGGACAAGCTGTCATCTTTTCACATCTTTTCACCAGGCCATTGCAAATGTAAAACTGTAAATTGCAGGACTGTGCAAATAGCACTAATAGCATTTGCATAAAAATTGGTTGCAAAGAGCAATTAGCACTTCATTAATAATCAATGAAGGGCCAATTTACACATTGCCCAAAAGCAAATTGTAAATTCAATTTTGTCTATAACTGAGCATTTGGTGCTGGGCAACTGTACAATGGTGCCAGGAGAGACCAGCACGGCACTTTTAGAGTCAAATCTCCAGGAGCTCAGGTCCTCAGTGATCCCCAGCATGGCTCTTTCAGAGGCCAAGCCAGCACCCCTTCCCAGTGGAAGGGAACTCCAGGAGGTAGATTAGTTCAGAGGAAACTCACAGATGTCTGCATGCTGCCAGTCCTGCTCAGAGACACCCCTAGCACCAAGAACATGGATACAGCTTGGATGGAAGCCTTGGTCCTGCCCAAACAAACCAAACTTGGTCCTGTCCTGCCCAAACACACCTTGCAGTGATGCTGAGGGAAAGGGGAGATGCACAAAGGACTTCAGAGAGGTATCATCACCTCTGAACCAGGACCTGACCATCCTCCCACTGCAGTATCTGCTGCTGCTCTACAAGTGACAGCAGGACTCTTGTCTTTGCCTCTGGGTGAAGACCTAACATAATCCTCATGGGTGAAGGATTCCTACAAAGCCAATTCCTCCAGTCTCCCCTTTGTCCCTGCCACCCACAGGTGACCTTTTGGGGACATCCCAGGTTTGTATGCAGTCACTGAGGTCACCAAGACCAAACAGCCCCTGCTTTATCACCTTAATTTCGGTGTCACAGAAGGGTTCCTGGTCCTGATCTGGCCATTAGGTGATGCATCCCCTAGCCTCCCCTGGAGATGAATGGTGGTATCCAATAAACCAGGGCAGCTTAACCAGGGCAACAACTTTCCCAGCCCCAAATTCTTTGCTATCTCATCCTCCACTTAAAAGGCACAGCCAGCTCCATTTCATGAGCAGAGGCTGACTCTAAACCACTTGACATCTGAAGTTTTCTTATCACATTTAGCATGGATCTCATGAATCTGGTGAAAAGCTAGACGATCATTTAGCAGGGGTTGGTCGCTTTATCTATTTTCCATAATAATTTGAATATTATTACAATGGCACCTTTCATCTGGGGATATACATGCACTTTACATATGTTACATTAATTTCACCGATGAGCTGGGGAAGCACTCCTTATCCCTATTGTGCACATGAGGAAATGGAAGCACAGAGATGATATACTGCTTGCCCAGTATCACACAGGAAGTTTCTGACAGAGCCAGGAATAGAAATCACATCTCCCATGTCTTATGCAGAAGAATATCTTTATGTCCCTGCCCAGTAACTGAGCCCTTAATCCAGACTAAGACACCCACACAGGACCCACTTTGCTGAGAGCAGCACAGACACCCAGAAATGGCAGTGCCTTGCTCTGAGAGGAGACCTGACTGATCCAAAATTTCCCCCACCATGAAGGCTGGCTGTGCCCTTTGCAAGGAGCAGCTCTGGGGGCTCAAAGGGTGGGAGGCTGGCTCTGAGAGTGGTCTCCATCTGAAGTGGATGTTATTAGTTGGTGTAAGCAGATGCTCGATGTGGGATGCTCAGGACTTCTCAGTTTTCACCCAGCAACATCCCTGCTCCCTTTTTCCTGCCTGTTCAATCCACCTTTACCAAGAGATTGAATTTACAATGGACTTGAACACATTTAAATCCATTTATTGCAAAATTACTTTTCAATAATTACATCATTGTGCTGACTGTGTTGCATAATGAAATTAGCATGAGAGATATTAGAAAGAATATAAAATTATAAGACATATTGAAATACTTCTTTCCCCGTCTGCCTTAGTACAACCCATAGCTTAACTGGAAAACGAGCACTGCTCCTGGATGGGATTTAAATGCATCAAGTGTAATTTTATAATGTTTTTTATATAAATTAATTATAACGGTTATTGCTGCTTTACTTTATTAGATTGAAATTTGCCTCCACTTCAGTGCATTAAAAGAAAGCTGCACCCGTTTTGCTCTGCAATGCCCTGAAAGTTCTCGTGGCATGGAGCCATCCTGCCCACCCTGACACCTTCAGCACATCTGAGGTTAAAAGCTCTGGGCTTGTGTGGGGCTGGCACTGCCCACCATGGGTCCCAAACCCACAGCCAGAGCTTTGGCAGCAGGCACTGGGGTCCTCACAGAGATCTTTGCCTGGGATGGAACACTGCACCCCTTCCAAACCCTGCTTTTTCTGCTCCATCTCTGAGCAATAATAGGGATGCTCAGGCTGGTTTTAGCAATCCCTTCTCAACTGTGCATCTGAAAATAGTTGGAGGTAATAAATCCATTGCCAAATCCATGCCATGGCACGGGTGAAGTGTCTAACTCAGAGCAAGCACTGACTGTTATGTGACCATGGAATGCTGGGTGTGTGTGGGAGCACCTCTAGAAGAGCTGGGGCCACCCTCAGGAGAATCTCTCCTTTGCAAAAAGAGTTTGGACACCATGCAGTGATTCCTTTGTCATACCTCCACGCTGTTTTCCTCATCTAGTTTCTGGGCTGTTCCTGCCAGGCCAGTGAAGGAGGATGCAGTGCTTAACAAACCCCTGGCTACGCTGGACAAACCACAGTCATGCAAAGCACAATGAAGACACAGTGATATGCTTTTACTGCCTCTTAATCCTCAATAGAAGTCTACTAATATTCAATTTGTGACATTATTTGCACATTGAATTAATCCAGAAACTAAAGGGCTAATGAGTTATGGGAAGTAGCTCACGGTTTAATTGTAACAACAAGGGCCTGCCAGCCTCCCTCCAGTCAGGAATGCCTGGGTAAAAATAAAATTCTGCATGCACTGGTACACACCAGATGGGCAGGGAACAGCAAACTAAACAATGTGAACTATCTGAATGACTGTTCTTTTAAATGCCTTAAGTTTTCCCTTTTTTCCAGTCATGCTCCTCATGAAGTGACATTCATTAAGCATAAAAAATGTCAGGTTGACCAAAGGAAAAAAAATATCATGAAAATAATCATGGAATCATTTAGGCTGGAAAAAAAATCACAGAGTCCAACTGTTAACCCAGCAATTCCAACTTCATGACTAAACCAAAACCCTGAGTGTCACAATTTCCTTACAGAAAGACACAAGGTCTTTAAGGGATATGTTGAAAACAAGAGAAGTCAGTTGAAGAACTTAAAGAATGAATGAAAAGAACAGTAGATATTTTCAGCATATGATGCCACCAGCTGCTTGGCTGCTTCATTCAGTGTGCTCAGTCTTCAGCACAAGACTCACCCTGCAGCAGGACCACAGCTTTGGTCCACACTCAGATTAATAAGAATTAGGACTCAAAAGTGAAGCTGCAAAACCAAAACATTCATAAAACTTTCCCTGTCCTCAAGCCTTTTTTTCGACCTGCTCTGCAGGAAAGGTCTCTCCACTGTTTCACACCTTTCTGGAACACCTGAATTTCCCAGAATGGTCCCAGCTTCCAGCTAGCAACAGAGCACAGTCACATTCTGAGCATACACCTGTTTTAGGCCCACACAATCTGAAGGGAGAGATTGCAAACAGCAAAGAAGCTGATGGAAAGTATGAGGAGGAAAAACAACAGGCTCCCTGCCTCATTGGTTGCCATTTCAGATGATTTAAAGCTCTTCCCAAAGCTTTTTACTGTGAAGAAAAGCCAGGAAAAGCATCTTCTACATGGACTTGTAGAAACTATCCCTTCCTCAAATCCCCATGTGGCAGAAACTCAAACATTTCTGTTATGTTCCTGGTATGGAAAGCTGGCCTTCTCCTCCAAATCTGGTCTAAGAAACACATAAAATAGCAAATCCAGCAAACCCAGACAAAATACCTCCTTATCTCTGCCTGAGCTTTGTTAATGGCCAACCCAAGCCAGTAGCTCCTACATTTGTTTCCCTGCTGCTGCTTTCCACAGCTGCTGGAACAAAAGCAAGATGCAGCTGCCAGCAAAGAGGGTTGGAGACCCTCATCGCAGACAGAACCAGGAGCTCAGGCGTTTGCACGATTTAATAGAAAAAGTGAATAAATCTAAACAGCACTTAATTTATTGATGAAGTAAGAAAGACTGTTTAATGTGGAAAATATAAGCAAGATCAATAGCAGAGAGCACAAATAACTAAGGCTATTGACACTTAAGTATTTTAAGCCTAATTGCAGGCATATGCACTTTCTAAGGGTATCTCACCTTCTAATAGCACCCTTGAGATTATGGGGTTAATTGATGCAGCTGTTTACTCCTGGCTCACGTGGTCCAGATTGGGATTCCCTGGAGGATGCTATTAAACTAAAGTGTTTAATGAAGTGCTAAAGAGTGGAGTTTCTAATATTCTCTTCCCTTGAATGAAATTGAATAGGAATTGGAGCAAACTTCTCCTTCCCAGGCGGGGACTGCAGCTCAGTGTTGGAGTAAATCACCCTGTGCTCCTCACAGGGAGCCTTGGGGTGCAAGGGAGAAAGACCAAACCTGCTCTGGTACAATTTTACATGGACAGTGTGGGGTGCTTTTAGGGTTTTTTCCATCCTCAGTCATGGATAGAAGAGATCTACAGACATGCTCCATTTTAGCGCTGCAGCTGGACAAAGAATCTGAGGAAGCCAATGTCACTCCTATGGTTTTCAGTGTGATACTGGGCTTCTCTCTCTTGGGGTGGGCTGAAAGGATTTGATCTCCAGTTGGGGAGGAGAACAGATAACAGCTCCGTGGTGTCACTGGCCTGGGTGTTTCAGCTCAACAACAGCAGGGCAAAGCAGGACTGCCAGAAAAGAGGCTCTTTAACCAGTCTCCTCTAATTATAACTTGCCCCAGGGTGACTTGGTACCTTTCAAAACCAGGTAGATGCCTGCATAGCATGTGTTTCTAACTTCCCTGGTCAAAGGGTCCCTCTGTGCCCATCCTAGAGTGCACAGCACAGAGCTCAGCTGCCTTTGGCCCTGTAATGGGAAGGTCTTGGCTCTTCCACCACCACCAGCTTCTCCCGAGTGAGGTCTGGTAAAGCAAAGCAAGTAATGAAGGAGATTTCACCTCTGCAACCCTTCAGCACCACCTAGACCCTGCCTGGAGGGACCTTGGAGCCTCCTCTCCCAGGCCCATCCATCCTGCAGTGATCTCCCAGCCCCTCGCTGAGCAAGGGTGGTAATTGCTGTAAGGCAGAAATTGCTTTCTCCATTTGGCTTTTCCAGCCAAAGAGGGCACACAGACAATGAATCTGATGAGGACAGGGCTGTCCCTGGAGTGAAGGGCACAGGGCTGCTCTGCCTGGGTTCAGCACACTGGGCAGCACTTTGACCTCAGAGCCTTCAAGGTCCTGCCATGGAATCAGGTGCCACGCACAGACCCTTTAAAATCATCTTCTCCCTCCACAGCAGCCTTTCTACTGCAACTTGAGATTTTCTTCTCTTTTAAAATCAATTAGTTTGAAGCCATTTTACAAAAGCTTTTCTGCAGCATATCTATTCCCAGTGAAAATGTTCCTTCTATTGCCTCCATCCACATTGCACCTCCCTTGGGAGGGCCACAGAGATGCTGAGAAGGAAACATTATGTTTGTAGCCCAGATAATGTTAACAACTCCACTGAAAATGCTTCCAGGAACAAGAATGCTGACTGGTGTGTGCAGAAGGTGGCTGGAAGTGTGGTGGGTTAACTGGGTTGGTGTTTTCAACATGTTTGCCCACAGATTCCAGAGGGAACCATCAGGAGTTGTGGAAGGCAACCAAGGAAAGCTGGTTTACTGTCAGTCAGCACAAATTGTAAGTATGTGGAGAGGTCTGCACATGCCTTGTGAAAACCTGGGGGTTCTGTGAATCCAAAAAGGCTGCAGTCATGGGTGAAGTGGGTTTGGGGCTGTTTCTACTGTTTCTATCCCACCTGTCAGAAGGAACATGGAACAGAAAGAGGCTGTCAGTTCTGAGTTGGATGGGGATAATGTGTAGGAGCAAACCATAATCCACTTCAGAACAAATCTGAGTCTGCTTCCTCCTCCCCTTGTGTCCAGGACCTCGTGGCTTTAGGACAATGTGTCTGGAGCTGGAGGAGGGGAGAGTTTCCTGATAAGGCAGTGTGGCCACACTCAGGCTTCCAGCTCTCCACCATTTTGACCAGGCTCTTCAAATCTGGGGGAAATGGGAATGAGAACAGTGGAAATTCAATTGGCTGGAGAGTTTGGCTGTGTGCTGAGGGATGTGCTTGTTGACTCAGTGCCCTGCAGAGTTGGACACTGGGGGGTTAAAGAGAAAGGAAAAGGTCCGTGTCTGGTGTTTCCCCAACTGCTCCTCAAGTGTTGCTTCACCTCTGAATAAAAATTTCTAATACCAGGACTCCCCAGTTCTCACCTCTCACCCCAAAACCTCCCTGTTCCTTTCTGGGTTTATTCTTGCTGTTGTATTTCTGCCCTCTATGAAACTTCCACCCACCCTCCTCCTTTTGTGCCTTTAGCCAGCTGTGCCCCACTAATGCATCCCTTGCACATCAACCCTCCAAATCAGTGTCCTGGAGATAGAAAAGCTGGGTCATTTTAGGCACATCCTCATCAACCTGTGTCAGGGAGCGAGATCAGTGCCAGCTCTTCTTTCCCTGCTCTTTTGCAGCCCACCTAACTCTCACCCTGCCAGTGATGTTCCCTGAACTCTGCCACCATCCAGCCTCAGGGCACCTTCACCATCTTCACAGCTGCACCCAAGAAGGGGCCATGAGTTTATGCCCTGGACAAGGGCACCAGTTCTTGCTTGGTCAAGGTGTTATTCGCCTTCTTGCTACCAGCTTCCTCTTGCTGGATTTACTCACATTTGCCCATGCACAGTTGATTTCCCAGACCCAGTGGGGTCCCAGGCTCCCAGTTCAATGTCACCTGTGAGTGTCACAAAGGGTGTTTTTATCTTTTCTCAGAGCCAGGGTGGCTGGTGGGCTGTCCTGGGTGCCCCACAGCCTCCTCTGCTCTGGGGCTCCTGCCCACATACAGGCCTTTCCTGGGAAAGTCTTCATGTGGCTTTCCTCCCAGTCCAGCAAGTCACAGCCACCCTTCCAAACCCGCAGGACATTTCTGTTCTGCTACAACCACTGTAAGGGCAGGCTTAGGCTAAGCTGTTTTATTTCACAAATGCGGCCAGGCCAGCATAGTGCCAAATATCAAGGCTTTGCTGATATGTGCAAACTCATTAAAGCACTGTAATTTAATTGCTTGCAATTGTCCATCCATCCTCTGAACCCTGCACTCTCTGCAGCTCAGGGCACAGAGGATCTCTCATCCCTGCTGCCTCCTCCTGTCCTTGGCAGATCAGGACCTGTGGTGGCAGAAGGGACAACACAGAGTCCCCAGCCCAGTCTGGGCATGAAAGCCCCCAGCACTGGGAGAACGAAATCATTTATGGTGCAGAAGAAAAATTAAAATGGCCAAAAGGCCACAATAGAAAACCAGAGAGAGAGGAAAATTAACTAAAAAATATGCAGCCTTGATGTCAATTCACTAAAGAATATTTACTGTCCTCTCAAACATCTTGCTTGCTCTCCTAACAAATATAATATTTTTGAAAGAAAGTCTCTCTTTACCACTGCTGTCTCTCTCATGCCCTTTCTCTGTTTCACCAGCTCTCTCTCTGTCTCTGTCTCTCTGATACCAACTCTTACAAACCGTGCAATTCTGATGGAAAATTCATTAGTCGTCCCTTTTTTTTTTTCTTCCCCATTTTCCCAGTCAGCTTCGCGCCTGATCTGTCAGCCTCTTCCATCCTGATTATCTGGAGACGCCAATTTCAAAGAGACATCTTAATAGTGATGTCAACGAATTAATTAGATGTGTTAATGAGCTAAAAGCAACCCAAATTAAATTAATGCAGTAATAAGCACAGACAGCAAAATTAGCTCCAATTTCTGTAAATGATTCTGAACTGTACACAACATCTCATCCTGCTAGAACATTACCATCCCCCAAAGCTAATCAAGAACTCCAGTGCAATTAACTGCTTAATTACAAAACACACACACAGCTCATAGATCCAGCAGCAGGAGGGGTGCTCTGGGCTGCGGAGCGAGCGGGGAAATTCTCTCAACAAACCCTGCACATCGGCCCTGCCCCAGAGGCTCTGCCCCACCAAAAGCACCCCCAGGCACCTCAAAGGGGTGATCCAGGCAGAGGGCACGCACAGGGGCAGGGGGAGGGTGGCCAGCTGTGCTCCTCTGGAGCACCCTCAGTGCTGCATCCCACCTTGGGAGCCCCAGTGTGGCCAGGGATGTTCCCTGGGCCAGTGGCAGGGACGTGCCCATAGCCCCACGTTGGTTATTGTGTTTATGAGACTGGGGGTTGCATGGAAAAGCCTAATTGTCCAGCTCTGCTCACCTCCCCCTGGGATGAGAGAGGAGCCACTAATAGCTTTGCAGAGCTGCTCAGGTATCTGATTAGCTCTAATTGCAGCAGGGAAGACAGAGGGAAGGAGCAGGATAGCACTGTGGACAGAGGGAAGGGGAAGAGGATGGTGGAAATGGGGAGAAAGGAAGGGCTGGGGGGAATGAATGGAAATCCCTGGAGGCATGCAGGAAGAAGGAGAGAGAATGAAGAGGACAACAGAGGAATGATGGATGCAAACAACAAAAAAAGGGAAAAATCAGACAAACAAAGAACTGGAGGCAGAAACAAAGGGAAGGAAGTCGAGACAAAGAGGGCTGCATGCTGCCAGGCCCCACGGAGCAGCTGGGGCAGGAGACTTGGTGGATTCGAGAGTGGGTCTTGGACAGGCCCCATCCCAGCCCTGCAGAGCTGGAATGTGCTGGAGATGGTGGGAAACACAGCAGCCTCATCGTGGGACGACACAACCAATTTGGAGCTTGTGGAATCATTAGTCCAAGCAGTAAATGAGGAATATTCGCAATCAAGATGAGGGCTGAGATTCACTGTGACAAATAACATCTCTGTGTTTCCCTTTTTTTTTTTTTTCTCCACCTTTTATTGCAATTAGTTCAGTCTGTTAATAAGCAAAGGATATTTTTAGTTAATTTCAGTTCCAGTTAATTGATTCAAAAGCGAAACCCAGCAACTGAGTTAATTGATCCATGTGTCTTCTGCTGCAGCGGCGGGTACTCTCTGGGCAGCTGCCACGGCTGGGGCTCAGAACAGCACGGCGAGGAGGGGAGGCAGGGAAGCAGCAGAGCCCCTGCCCCGAGCGTGGGGGGCAAGCACCACCCCAGCAGCTGTGCCAGCCTCCCCGGTGCAGAAGAAGCTGCGGGGGGGTGGTCTTTGCACGCCTGCCACGGGGAGCGTGCCAGCCCCGTGCCTGCAGTGCAGCAGAAACGCCGGTGCCAGAGAGCTCGGTGAACGGGATGCCCTGGCTGCCTCCACCCACAGGGATGTCCATCCTGGCATGCTGTCTCTGATGAGCACGGCAGGAGGTGGTGTTTCAGAAAAGTGTGCTGCCCGTGCTGCTTTCCGTTTCCCTCGTGCTCCCCGAGCTGCCTTGGCAGAGATGCTGGTGCATCCCTGGTCAGGGGTTTTAGCTGCTTGTAACGCTGTTTCCTTGAGTTTGTCTAAATCCCCTTTTCTCCTGTGGCAGTTAGTTCCTAAAGTTCACTACCTGCCGTGTCCAGAAGAGCTCTTTTATCTATCTCAGACCTAATCTCTTACTGTTTTCAATTGAGTGCCTCTTGTTCTTGTATTTACAGGATTTGGCGAATGACCGTTCTGTGTCCAGATTATCCACTGCATTCAGGATTTCTTAAATCAAAACCAAATCTCCCTTCACCCTTTTCCACCTCTGCCTGGCAGTCAGCATCATCCCTTACCTGCCTTGTGTGTTTGCATCTTGTCACAAGGGCCTGGTCCCTTTTTCCCACTCCAGAGCTGGATCTCCTTACCTGTGAATTCAACACAAGAGTCTCCTGTTCCTACACTGCTGGTGCTCAGGGTGCTCACATCCATGAGCAGCCAATACTTAGAAGCATTTTCATTCATAGAATCAAAGAATAATTCAGGTGAGGAAGGACCTTTAAGATCACCAAGTCCAACCATTAACTTATCACTGCCAAGATCACCCTTAAACCACATCAATAGGTTTTAAATACCTCCAGGGGTGGTGACTGCAGGCAGCCTGTTCCAGTGCTTGACAACTCTTTTGGTGATGAATTTTTTCCTAACATCCAATCTAAACTTCCCCTGGTGCAACTTGTAGCCCTTTCCTCTCATCCTATTGCTTGTTACTTGGGAGAAGATACCCACACCCTCCTGGCTACACTCCCCTCTCAGTGAGTCGTAGGGAGTGAGAAGGTTCCCCCTGAGCCTCCTTTCCTCCAGGCTGAGCCTACCAGCCCCCTCAGCCACTCCTGATCAGACTTGTGCTCCAGACCCCTCCCTATCTCTGTCGTCCTTTTCTGGACTTGATTCAGCCCCTCAATGTCTTTCTTGCATTGGGAGAGCCTGAACTGAGCACAGGATTTGAGGTGTGGCCTCGCCAGTCCCAGCACAGGGGGATGATCACTGTCCTTGTTCTACTGGCCACATCAGTGCTGGTACAAGCCAGGTGTCACTGGTCTTTTTGGCACACTCTGGTGCCAGGTTCAGCCACTGTTCACCATCAGCCCCAGGTCCTTTTCCACTGGGCAGCTTTCCAGCCACTCTGCCCCAATTCAGTATTACATGGTCAGTCCTGACTGCTGCTTTTGGCATTTTTGGTTTCATGACTGCAGGCAGAGACAGCCTCCACCCTGATCCCACAGTCCTGCACACCCAGCCGAGGTCTGCACAGGCTGAGCTGGCCATGGCTCATACCTGACTTTATCAGCTGGGTTAGAGTCCCGTGGCCATCGAGTTCACAGCTCTGCAAGTTGTTTCCTCTAGCAACAACTCCCCTGATGCCTTTCTGAAATACCTGTTGATATAGGTCTCCTGAGTTTGCTACAGGCTGCTACTGTTCCTCTTGCCTATCCTCCTGATAGCTCCTCAAGTCAATTCACAACCACCTAATCATTTCCAGGGGAAAGACAAAACTCCTGGGGCAGATAAACCAGATCTGTCAAACACTCTAAGAGCACAAGCTATAAATTTCCTCTCGCAGTAATGGGCACAGTGCAAACAAGAAGAACACCCAGGCTACAAAATCAGGTTTGAAACAAGATATAAATTGTGCCAGAGATAAACAAAGAGCCTTTGGGCTTCCTCTGCACCATCTTGGGGACCTGACAGGATCAGACCATATCCAGCAGGCAGCTCAGCCTCTCCTGAAGTATGTAATGGCCAGCCCAGGCACAGAGGCTCCACATCAATTCACTTTAAATAAACAAAATTTACCTGGCAGCTCCATGGCTTCAGAAAGGGATCAAAATGCAAAACAACCCATCTCAAAGGCTACAGTTTTCTAAATATGACTTGCTTAAGGCACAGAGAAACATGGTCAGGACATGGCACAAACACAGCAGGGGTGTGCTTGGAGCTGCCCTACTCCCGAGCGGTGCAGGGGCCCCTCCAGCTCACCCCACTCCTGCTCAGTGGCCCCAGGGGACCATGAACTGGGCCACCATGAGACAGGGACACTCTCTGCTCTCCTCACATCTCAGCCTTCACGTCCATCTCCCCTCCAAAGCAATGGTGGGACGAGCCTTCCACACCATTCTCGGGCACAGGCATAGCTTCAGATCTCAGAAAAACTACAAGGTTTTTGTGTTCCCTGTTGGTGAGTAGAAATAAAGTTGGAATAAAAATCTGCATTGTTGAGCACACTGACTATTTTGTGCCTGGCCACTCCTTTCTTACTCTCACATAGGAATTACATTTTTAAGACAAGTAATGCATTTTCAAAGGGACAGTAAGGATGTTATTTCAGCCTCTGAGGGCTACATGCCATGGCATTGAGGACCAGTGATAGAGAGACAGACAAATTCCCTGGACTCTGCATCAGCAGTGTAACTAAGGACCTTTCTAATGAAAGAGCCTAATAAAAACAAGATTTTCAGAAAGTGCATGCTTAAACAATCTTCTGCAGCAGGGCCTAATAGCAAGCCCTCTGTGCCAGGAGCTCAATGTGATGCAGTTTCCCCTCTTCCCAATTTTTTAAATAGAATATTGCAATCCACTATCAACGAGGAAAAATCAATGGATGAAAAGCTGGGCAAGGAGCTGAGCTTTTTGAGTGTGATTGGCTCTGAGAGCCCCCAGCATGTCTGAGGAATGAGGTGCAGGTCCCAGCCTTTCAGCCAGAATTTGAAATAAGGGCAATCCTTCCCTTGTCAGAACCAGCAGGGACAGTTTGCTTTTAGTGCTCATTGGGAAAAGTTGAAGGGAGAGGGAGCTCTTCAATAATGCTGCAAATTACCCTCACTTTAAAATGCTAGTCCTTGATTTGTCAGCCTATTTTTGAATAATTTACAGTGGATTTGGCAGGTTGCTGTGATATACAGTGTAATATGCATGTGGAACACTTTCAAAGCAGAAGTTAATACTTTCCAGGAGAAAAAGGAAATAATTGTGTCAAAACAAGCCTTAACCATTGAGGTTTACCTGTTTTCTAATATATAGGAGTTTGCAAACATGACTCCCATTAAAGCAAACGAGACACACACATATGAGTCTGTCTGCCTTGAGAAGAAAATATTCTTCACAAGTGCCTTTCTTGGTGTTGGATGATCAATCCACCATCTGCTTTTATTTATTCATGATTTCTCAGACTACTACAACAATATTGACATTAAATACAGCTTTGGCTTATTAATTTTTTTCATTCATATGTACTTTAAGTCAATTTTATTGACTTCCCCTTGGCTTGCTCTTTTAGCTGTTTGCTGGTTTTCCTGGCCTGCTACTTTGTGCCTACCCTTACATCCATTTCCATTATTTTCTTTCCAGCTCCTTGCTTCTTTTCCAGGTAGCCACCAGAGAGTAATTTTCTGTTCCAGGTGCTGTGAATGAGCTGAATTCAGACCTGTTGACCAGACTGAGTATTTCCCCAGCTCAGGCTGCAGATTTGGGGCAGTCCTGCTTATCCCAGAGTTACTGGGGCTCCAGCAAGCTACTCTCAGACCCTGTAGCTGTTCCAAAGTGGAACATGGCATAAGGACTTCCACATCCCAAGCAAACCATCAGTCTCCCCCACACTGGGCTTATGCAGAAATGTCACTTATCAGCAGCATTTGTGAAACTCAGGACAGACAATTGTTAATTATATTTGTCCCCTTTCCTACCTCATTGCCCCCAGTATCCAAGGCCTGGCTAGGACTGCACATTTGACTGCACCTCTGACTCTGACCTGTCCCTTCTCTTCTTCATCTGCACAGCCTCTTCCTTCACCCCCTCATTGCCTCATCCCACTTTCAAGCAGCACAGATCAAACAGCTAAGCCAAAAAAGGCTCCCAGCTAAGAGCCAAGTCTCCTTTCAGACCTTAGCCATTAATTTCAAGGAAGATTTTACCTACAAACATTTTCAAGTTTTGGGTCTTGCTCCTAAGATGTCATCCTTATGGAAGGGGGCAAATCTCATTCTACCCCAGCAATTCACAACCTTACACTCTCCAAAAGCTCCATGTCCATTTTAGGGTGTATTGTTTCCTCGAAGATGTTTTCCCTGCCTCTCCAGTAATATTCCTTTTTCCTCTGATTCTGCAGCTTTATCTTGCCCGTGTCCCTCACGAGTCCATACTCGTTCCTCTTTGTGCTCTGCTCTCTGATCACTGCTTCCCCCTCTTGTCATATTCTGCACTTGTGGAGTAACAACCCGTCACATTCATAACCTCTTTGCACCAAAAATATTCTTTGATCTGTGCAAACTACATTTGATGCTGCAATCCTTGATATTAATATCTTTTGTTTGTGTGTCAATGTTCTCTAGAATCTAATTAAGCAATGTTTTGAGAGCATTGTATATGTTTGAACAATTTGGCGGAGCAGACAATATGAGCTATTGACCTGCAAGGATAAATTGTGCTGGCAGATTCTAGGAATTCATACGTGCATGCTTATTTATGCTGTTTCTTCTGAAATATGTGCATTCAGAACGAGGCCTTGCTTTGTAATAATCTCTGCAAGGCTTAATCAAGTATCTGCTTGTGCTCTTTACTGTAATTGCAGTGGCAGTTACAGCAGGGCACAACAGACGTAGGTTTAAGCTACCAACACACCCAATATTAAAATACAGCAAAGCACAACTTCTACCCATACACTAATAACAGAGATTATTCAATCAATAGCCTCTCGTTATGAATGAATAGGCTAAATTGCCTTTGAATGATGTAAAGATTGACGAGGCAGGGGTTAGCCTGATATAACTACTTACTCTGATTTGACTTGAGTGATTTGAGAGGTGGCACTGAATGGCAGCAGGGTCAGGCCTGTGGGGCTGTGCAGGTGCAGCAGCCACACCGAGCACCTCCTCAGAGGGGGCACAGTGACTCTGGGGGATGCTCGGGACCTGGCAGCAAACACTGCAAACCTCTTCTGGATTGGACCTGGAGAGGGGTTTTAAAAGGGGGAGGGAGGGAAGCAGAGAACAGCAAATTGTAGTAATGAGAGGAAGAGAGACAGCTTGGCTGGGTGAGGAACTGTGGTCGCACTCACTGCTGGCCCTGCTCTCTGGGACAGGTCTGGGGGCTTAGGGCAAGAAAATTGGGAAAATTGGGCCATTCTGAGCTTAGCCCACCTTGACACCTGCTCAGATGTAGCACCCAGGCAAGAGCAGCTCCCAGTCCTGGTTTGGGGCCAGGCTTCCCAATCCCACATGTTTGCTGTTCAGTGGAGGATACAGTACAAATACAGGGCCTTATCTCATGGCTTAGACCTCTTTAGGGAGCTGAAATCAAGGAAGACCAGTGATTCCCACCAGGTAGGACTGGGAACACTGGGGAATGGCTCCACAGGACTCCACAATTCTGGCCTGGAAATGAATTCGAGAGTCAGCTTGGAGGACAGGCACATTTTGGGGTGATGGGAGTAACTCACCCTAAACCACCTGCCCAATGCTGCTACAAGGGCAAACCTATGGCTGGAGCCATGTCTCTGCCCCTGGAGCAGCAAGCACAAACCTCAGGATGTGTGAAATAAAGAGCAATCTTGCACAGGGTAGGTTTGATGAAAAAACAGGCAGGGGGTTATTACCAGGAGCCAAGCTCACCATCCCTCACCTGTGTTCTGCTGCTGCTGAACAGCCAGAGACCCCAGGGCTAAAGCCATCCTCCAGATAAGGGCCACCAGCTGACCCAGCCACACTCTTGGGGAGCCCTGCACCTCCTGCCAGAATTATCAGCTCCCCACAGCTGATTTCCTCAGCTGGGCACTGGCACAGTCCTGAGGGGTCTGCTCTGCCTGAGCCTGCCACAGAGGCTGCAAGAAAAATGTTCCCTGATGAGAATCTGAACTTTTCTAACAGTGACCTAGTTTGCTGGAGGGTTTTGCCTCCTTTTTCCTGTGAACAGATAACCTCCCAGAGCTGTGTACAAATAAACCTGCTTTGCAGGGTGCTTTGGGCCACGGGCACATGAAGGGCCATGGGGCCTTCTCCACAGTGAGACTTTGTTTGTGCTTCTGCATGGGGAGGAACTTCCCTGAAGTGCAAGGCTCTTCCAGCATTCAGGCATCCCATCTCTGGCCTCCAGAAAGGCTGGGCTCCTCCAGAAACAGCACAGTGCCATCTGTTGGCTTCCTCACCCTGCGATGGATCAGAACCCTTGAAAGTCCTGGGAAATTGGAGAAAAGTGTGTGGGGGGGAAAGTTATATGCACCCTGGCTTTCTCCTAGCTCCTGCCTGCCCTTTTCACTAACTTCTGCAGGCAGAGGTGGTGGGTCAGGCATGGGAACACTTTGCTTTTCCATCTGCTCCTCCAGCCTTAACGGGGTGGTGACAGCTCAGTCCCTCTGGGGCCCCGGATAATTAACTACCACCACCAGGGCTCCTCTGCACAACTTCCTAGAGTTCTTTTCCACGTGGAAATGGGGAATTTATCAGGGATGCTTCATGACCCTGCTGGAAGTGCTGATGTCCAGAAATCCTGGACAGAGGGACAGCACAGGCAATCTGAGTCTGGGGCTCATGTATCTGCCCGGTAAATCCTAAAAATCTGACTTTGGCACAGCAAACTGAGCAGAAATGGCCACTTCCTGGAAAGTCTTCAGTCCAGCATGCTCCTGGGTGTAGGAATGAGGGTTGTCCCCCGTCCCTGGGCTGTCTTGCTGTGTTTTATGTGGGAGCACCTACACTGAGGTGGTGAGTGGATTTATTGTCGTGCATTGCTCTCACGTCAGCTTCAGTGCTCGGGGATGATTCAGGTTGAATGACTCTGAACAAATGAAGATTATATTACCACTGTACAGGATTAACGTGTCTCTGCTCCAAACATTTTTCATTGTGTAAAAGAAATAAAGGAAAAAATGCTAAAAGAAAACCGAAATTCCTAATGGGAGTTAAGAAAGGATTTTTTTCTAATATTTTTACCCCCTTTTCTTACTAGTGGAGAAGATTTTGTAGGTAAACTGAGAGATGGTGTCCCCAGAGAGGTACTGAGGGGTGCTGCCTGGGGCCAGGCAGGAAGTTCAGGATCCAATGCTGATCCTGCCCAGCCTCCTCTCCTGCCTTGAGTTTTCCACCTGAGAATGCAGAAGATAACATTGCCATACCCTTCCACCTCAAAGGAGCAGTCCAGGCCTCCATTGGTTAACAAGTGCAAATGGAATTTGAAGATGTAAAGTGTTCCATAAATGTTAAATATGATTATTCTTGCTACAAAGCAAGAAGTGGAAAGAGACAAGGATAAAGTTCAGTTGAAGAGCTCTCTCATTACTGATAAAACAGTGTCTTGAATGATGTATGGATAAAAAGTTTACACCATTTCCACAGAAGAATGAAATTGTCACCTGGAGTAGTTTCACTCTCTAGTTTCATTTGTGTTCAGACCAACCATGCTTAGTTTGGAGGTGGCCTAGGCAGCAGAGAGGACAAGAGAGGGTGCAGCTGAAGTGTCCCCACCCATATCTGTCCCCCCTGGAGCTGAGCTGGGGGCTCTCTCCCCATCCCCAGTGCCTGGTGTATTTGCAGCAGCAGCTCTTTGCTGCTCTCTACTCAGAAACGGCATTTTTCTACTCTGGAAAGAGAGACTGGGGATATCTCTGCAAAGTGCCACCCAAGTGTTACTTAACAAGCCAGGCTGGTGAGCTTGGCAGCAGGGAGGGAAGGATGGGCATCCCACAGATCTTGGCCCTGGCACCACTGCGGAGAGGAAGGGCCCTGAGCTTCCCAGCCAGGCACACGTCCTTGTGCTCAGGACAACAGTGCTGGGGCTCCAGTGGCCACAGGCCAGACACCAGGGAGCCAGCCCGAGGGAAATCTTCTACCATTTTCTACATTAACACTAAGTGGAGGGAGCATTTGAGTCACTGTTTCTGAGTGGAGATGTTGTTCATGTTTCTGTACTCTCCCAGGGGATGAGATCTAGCCACCAGGATGTGACAGGGGCTGTTTCTTTCTGGACTGATCTTAAGAATGTTTTGAACCTAATTAGACCTAAATTTTACAGAAAATAATTTCCTCATCTCCTTCATCATGAAACCCTCAAGTATTTTTGAAATACACAATGGGCAGCAGCAGCCAGTGGTCCAAGCTGCATTTTGGGAGGGAGGATGCTGCACACCAGGGTGAGCCTGAGTGAGGCAGTGGACAAATCTGTGCCTCAGTTTCCTTCCCATGAGATGCAGCCAACACCTACTGACCCATGTGCAAAACCACTTCCTAAACCACGCATGAAAGGCCTTACACAAGTAGTTATTAATATTAATAATAATAATTGTTGTTGCTAGTAAGCCAAGTATAAAAATAATTTTTCAGAGAAACAAAGTGCCCTGTCTCGTGGTGATAGATTACACGATGCTAGAAATTACTCACAGTATGAAGCTGGTTTCCAGTCTGGTTCTTTTCAATAAATTATAGACCGAGCCCCTGAGTGAGTACAGTTTACCAAAGTACATTCAGAATAGGCAGAAAGTATATTCTCCCATCAATTGTGCTCACGACCATTTGGGGTTCTGCTCCTGAGAAGAAGTTAAATATCCCCCAGCAGTTTCCCAGAACCTTTTGCTGGGGCTGGTGGGGACATGGTCGGGCAGATGGCCCTGTGCTGTGCAAAGGGAAACGGCGATCCTGGTGGCGATGGGCTCTGTGTGGAAGGGGACGCGTCCCAGCCACCCCTGGGTGCTGCTCTGCCCTCGCCCGCTGCTCCCCGCGACCTCACCGGGGACGGCTGCATCTCCTCGCACCGCCGCTTCATTTATTACTCCCATTTTCGGGGTTCTGGGCCCCTCGTTCCGCGCTCGGTCCCTCGCAGATGGGGCTGCGGCCGCTCCCCCGCGGCAGTGCGGGCACAGCGCAGCATATGCCGCGGTTTGGCAGCGCCGGCTGCGGCGGCGGCTCCCGCGCCTCTCGCCGGGCAGCGCTCAGCTGGGACCTGGCGCCGCTCGCAAACACCATCTGGCCTTGGCAGGGCCTTGGCAGGGCCCAGCACCCTCGGCCAGCAGCGCCAAACCCGGAGCCAGCCGCGCTCTGCTCGGCTCAGCCGCCGGGGCGGTGCGCGGGGAAGGGAGCGGGCGCAGCGCCGCGGGGCTGCTCCCGCAGGAGGGGAGCCTTGGGCGGGCCCCAGGTGGGCTGGAGAGGCTCAGGCATCACCTCCTGTGCCCACAGGAGCGGCCAGGTCCCCGCAGCATCAGGCGGCGGGGAGGCGGCCCGTGGCTGGGAGCCCTCCTGGGGCTCCCGCACATCGCAGCGGGGCGGCAGCCGCTGCTGCCAGCGCCTGAACCTGCTCTGTGCGCGCAGGACGAGAGCCACGGTGGGAATTATTCACGGCAAAGTGAGTCTCTCTGCCTGGTGGGTCTGCCCTGGAAAGCTGCCTTGTGCCTCTGACTGGAACAGCACACCTGGGATAGGTGGCTGTGTGTGCAGTCTCCTCCTCCCTGAGTACGTATCAGCACTAAAACCATTTCTGGGTGTCTGGAGTAACGTTACAGGGAATTAAAAAACAAAAAAAAACCCAAAAAACAACAACAAACAACAAAACAACAAACAAACAAACAATAGAACACAAAAAAACCCCAAACAAAACCCAACAACAAGAAGACACCTGAAGCCTGCTTGGCATTCTAACAAAGTCCATGAGGGCAGAGTCCATGGCTACTACAAATCTGCAGGGTATGCCCTACTCAAGGACTTTAGGATAAACTGAAGTCCATTGGGTTTGCTTTCCATGATGCTCACGCATTTTGCCTGTACCTTAATCACAACCCCCTGAGTCCCACCCCCACTCCAGGAAAGCCCTGCTGCTGCCATCATTCCCAAATCCCTTCCCACTGAGGGCTGGCAGGAAAGGGGTGGCACAGTCTCACACGTGCAATGCTGAACTCTGGGACCAGCTCTGGCCTGGAAATACCTGAGCTGTGGTGAGAGATGCTTCTGCTCTCACTGAGCTGTCCAGCATTCCCAGCTCTCTGCCAGAATGTGCTCACAACTTACAAACAGGTTTGCAAAGGAAAAGGGCCCAGGAAGGCTGCAGGGAGAGGTGCTGCCCACCCTCCCCTGTGCAGTGAGGGGCCGTTCCCACAGGCTGCAACAGCCTCTGCAGAGCCTGACCATCGTGGGGGTGAAATGGAGGAGACAAAACTTTCTGGAATGAGCTGTGCTTGCAAACATCCTGTCTTCCCCTGGGAAAAAGGGTTTCCCCCACCTCCTCAGCTATAGCAGCAGCAGTGGTGAGTCAGCAGGGTAATGTGTATTTTGGCTCCCAGAGGGATTCTTTCCAATCTGCTCAGCCTGGTGAATGCCTCACTGCAGCAAGGCAGCCCCTGAGCCGGGGTGCTCCGGAGAGCAGGCAGTAGGTGCTGGCCACGAGGGCAATCCTCACCTGCCACTGTCCAGGCACCTCTCCCCACTCACATGAAAATGCTCACATCTTCCTAGCTAGTTCCACCAGAAGCTGGCAGATCCCTGAAAGCAACTTGCACCTACAGAAAGTGACAGTGTGACATCAGCACCCACAAGTGACTTCTTTTTGTGTGTTCAAAGCCAGAAAGCACAGCTAAGTGGCTTGGACCCCAGGACACTGCGGTCCTGGGCAAAGCTGTGCATCATCTGTGCAACTGTACAGAAAATAAGCATGCAAAGTCACGGCTGCAGTGGAGCAGAGCAGCTCACAGGGTCCATTTGCTGCTATTTGCCAGCAAATTCTGGTTGCAATTGCACAGACACAAACCCACTGCAAGCCAAGTGTCAGCAACACTGCACCAAACCTCACCAGTGCACCTGCCAGGACCCATCAATACGAACTCACAGCTGACCTCTCGTTCCCTTGCTCTTGAGAAGGAAATGGTCTGATTTCTTCCTTGACAGATCCTGATCCCCAAATGCAAACAAAACTCAAGTTTTGCCAGATCCTTGTATGCCAGAAGCTGTGAACCCTAAACAGCAAGCCTGCCTGTCCTGCAGACTACGTTGTGTAGCACAGATATATCTACCTCTACCTATATAATCTATATATTTATACTACACTGGTGGCTATTTTGCATGTAGAGCAGCTTAAAGACAGGCTGACCCCAAACTTACTTGAAGCTCTTTAGCTCCCAGGCCTCTCTAACAGCATGGCCATCCCTCTGGGGTCTGTCTAGCCTGGGAGGATGCTGACAAAGGAGAAAGAAGAATGACAGATGCTCCCCATGCACCGAAGCAAATAGAGATGGGATGAGGGGAAAATGGGAGCCTAAAGGGAAAGAAAATGAGTGTGCACGCACACACACACACACATATGCACACAAAGACAGGCAAGACAAAGGCAAGGGGGACAAGCAAAAGGAGGGGAGCTGGAGAAACCACCCAAGGTGCTTGGCAAGGGCTGCTTGCAGCAGCATCTCGTGCTGCTTCGTGAGATCCATCCAGGACATATCTGCATCGGTGAACCAGAATCATGACACCGGTCCCTTTGATAAATATTTATCGTGCCTGGCTCTCTATCACTTCAGTTTCCACCAGATTAACCTTGATTCTTCCAACAAAAAGTGCCCTGATGTTCTGCCTGACACACACACGCCACACTGACCTTCCTTCTCTGGATTCCCCAAGGCCCTCGCTCCTGTTCAGCTAAGGGAAAAATTTGCTCTCATCAATCAGGACCGGATTTCTCCCATGCCATGTAAATAATTTAGAGGCACAAGCATCCATAGCACTGCTTATGTGCAGCCCAAACCCAGTGCCAGGAATCTTGGGAAAAGGGCCCAATAATATTGTACCAGTCCAAAGTAATTAAAGTGCATCATTACATATAAATTTGTAATTAAACACTTTAACGTAATCATCCCGCACAGCACGATTCCTGATGAATTAATTAAAAGAACTCCAGAAATTAATGTTTTACTTGTCACCATTGTTGTGCTAGCTGTAGCCATCTCCCTGACTATTCCTGCAGCATGTTGTGAAGTAATTATATAATTACTGGGGAACGGGAAGGCCCAAAGTCCCAACAGAGGAGAAACCTGAAACAAAGTGGAAACAGCAACCACAAAAGGCAGAAGCAGTGCCAGTCTTTCCCCAACCAGCCCCAGCAGAGGGGAGCTTGCAAGAGGAGGGGAATGATGAGGTTTCCATCAGCTCCACATCACAGATGTGTTCTCCCAGGTGGGAACATCTTGCTCCCACCCATATGTGCATGTAGGGATGGCTCCGGCACTCTCCTACTGTTTCGGCCTGGATTCCTTCTCCCCATACAAAAGTCCTTGTTAAGCAGAAGCAGGGTGGTCACACCAACAACTGCCCCTCTCCATATGTGTCCATCTATTTCCCTGCCTCAGTTCCCCCTCGTTCCACACCCTCCTTCTCCAGCTCAGGGCTGGCACCTGAAAGGGGTGTTCTTCCAACCCCAGCCGTCCTTCCACCCAGACCTCCTAAAACCCTTCCTTTGTGCCTTACATTACACTAGGCTTAAACTTACTTTCTCTATCCCTTATTTCAGACACAGCTGAACAACCTGGTCGCCCCAGGATCCAGCCACTTTCTTCCATCTCAATGACTTTAAGCACCACCAGGTGCATGCCCCCCACTCCTGAGAGCACAGAGCCCAGGACCTGCCTCCTGCAGCAGAGAAGGGGTTAATGCTGGGCTCAGGTTGAATCGCTGGTGTTTGTGCCAGGCCATCTCTGTGTGTGTGTCTGTGTGTGTGCATATATCTGCACACAGCATGAGCCTCTCGGCCCAGCAGCTCCCCCAGGGATGCACCTGGGGCATTCCTGCAACGCCAGAGCCCTGGGCTCAACCTGCTCTGCAAGGAAAATACACAGATGGGTGAAAGGAGGAGCCCAAAGGTGCCCTGCCCTGTGCTGGAGCTGGGTGCCAGTCAGCCTGTGTGTGAGGAAGGGCTGCCCAGCCAGCTCACTGACCCTGCTCCAGCCCCGGCAGGACCCAGCCCAGGGCACGGGTGGCACAGAGCAACCCTCAGTGTCCCTCAGCAGGGTGCCCTTGTTTGAATGTCCAGCACTTTGCAGGATTTCCAGCACTGTGCAGACACGTGGCTTCACACCCCTCTCTGCTGCTGGGGCTGCCCACGGCTCCAGGATGGGGACTGTTTGATGGGGTCAGCACAAGAGGGGACCCCAAGGTAAACCCCCTCTTCTGCCACCCCACAGGCTGGGTGGGGAGCAGCAGGGGTGTCAGAGCGACCGTGTGGGGTGCTGGCCCTCATGCTCCATAACAGCAATGGCTGTTAGTCCATAGCTGGAAGTCCCCAGTAGGGCAAAGAATCTCCCCTTGTGCATTTTCTGTGAATTATATTCCCAATACTGGTTCCTACTGCTCACCGTGCCCCAGGAATATCCCTCATTATCCTAGGCACTATCCCTGATCTCACCTGGTTGCACCAATGCTGCCACATGGTGAGAAGTCTGTTTCCAGCCTGTGCCTTGGCATCGTGGCAATCAGTGTCTTTGGGTTTTCCCTTTTTGTTATTTTCTGCACAGCCAAAACCAATTAAATACAGCTTGGTTTTACAGCAGCAAGGCAAGGGGATCAGGCAGAGTGGGAAAGGCTTGGAAGAGATGACAGTGTCTTCTGGATGAAGCATGGGACAAGGACCCAGCAACTCCCTATCCAGGCTAAGGCACTCATGCAGCCTGTGACTCTGTTTCCCCATCTAGAGATTATGCTTAACTGGGGCTGTATTAGTTAACATTTGTACAGCTCTTTGAAAAAGTAAAGTGTTTGAGGCTTTAAATCCTGCCAGTGGGAACAGATCAACAAGATTTCTAACCCTTCAGAAAAATTAAAGCTTTTGCCAATTAAGCTGGCAAACGCATGGATGTGAATCTAAAAACCTCTCGAGCTCAAGACCAAGACTGAAGCCTCCTGAGAGCAGCCTCTCCTGGCTGCTCCTCGCTCTCCTCCTGCTCACCCGTGTCAGAAACACATCAAGTAACCACGCTCTAAGCCCCTTCAGCAGACGCATACTTGAAACATAACCAGGCTACAGGAAGAACTGTGGTGGGGCCACAACTCTGGACATTTAAAATGGACAATATGGATGTACAGATAACATCTCCTACATTTCGCCTGAGCTGACATTACAAAAATGTCATAGTAAAGAATAATTGACTTTAATTTTGCAATTAGCCCTGTAATTCATGTTGCAGCTTTGATGCCACAAGCTATGGATGATCTCCATGCAGACATCTGTACCAGCATTGCCTGTGCCTGGGGGATGTTCTAGGGGTTAAATCACTGCTGGAAGGTTACCTCCTCCTGGGTGACTCTGAGATTTAAGTACCACATTTTGTGCCACACAAAGCAATTTTGCACACCCCGTACATCCTTTTCTGGGCACCTTTGCAGGCAGAGCTGATGAGCAGCAGCACCAAGACAAAGACCTGGGTAAGACCCCAGCTCATCTAAGGGAAGGGCACTGCCCATCCTCACACACACACTGTGAGAGGCACACGGGCTCACCTGGAGTCAGGCAGGCCAAAGAAAAACCACGTAGGACTCTGGCAACACCACAATGAGTGATGGGGAAGCAAATCCCTCAATAACTGATGTCCCATTCCCTTCCAGGCTAGCTTCCAACGTGGCATGTCCCCACCAGCATTGGTGCAGCTGGTGGTAGCTCACCAGAAGAAAGCAAACCCCTGTACTTGCTGTACAGAGTGTCCATGAGGTTGGATGAGTGGAACAGGCACGTGGGGTGCAATGCACGTGTGCCCAAGCAGGGGCACCTGAAGCAAAGCCAACTTGGGCAGCAGTTTTTGGTGAAGCCATTTATCCCCTGGGCTCAGAGCTCAGTGCCTGCCCAGCACTGTGCTGTGGAAAAATGCCTGGCAGAGCCCAAAGGAGGGTGGCCCTGGGTCCAAAGAGCTTGGAGACACCAGCTAAAATATCTGCTCTCTGACCAGCCTGTGCAACGTGAAATAACACGGGTGTCCCTGTGGGTGTGGGAATAACCCTGACATTGCACCCTCTGAGCCAGGGCTGGGGTGCTGCCTGGGGGAGTGCCCTGTCCTCCCTACCATGCTAGCCCTGGGAAAGGTCTGGCTCACAGAGCATGGGGGCCCTTTCTTCACCCTTCCCCAGGCCCCAGTGGTACAATTTACCTTTCGGAGCAAGTCCAAGATATTAATTAAGATAAATCTACCTCAATTTTGAGATTCTCTTATCATGTAATTTATCAAAATTATGTTAATTATTTCTGTAGGGCAGCAAAATTATTACCTCTTCCGTGTCTGATTTGTATTAATATTCATAATTTAATAATTCAGCATCCAAGCCATCTGGTTTGGGGAGCCACGCTCCTTCCCCTCCCTCCGCCAGAGCCAAAATGCTCCCCCACCCCACTCCAGCACCCATCCAGCAGCCCCCACCGGCTCCCGAATAAAACGTGCCGCCGGCTCCTGTCGGCATCGGTGCTGGTGTCCCCGCGGTGTCACTGAGGCTGCCGTGCAGGATCCCGATCCCCGGGGAGGGGAGCAGCCCCTTCCCCAGTGCCAGCCGGAGCCTCTGTCACCGGCGCTGTCTCAGCCCGGCAGGTGAGCGCAGCTGAATTGACATTTTCCACACTTTGTGATTTTTACACTGTAATTTGACATAATTAATGCCTACATTACTGCTGATAATTTAGCTAGTTAATTAAACTCGGAGGAGATAATTAAGGAGAGGCTACTGCTTGGACTGCTAATTGTTTTTGTCATTATTTTAGGGGCCCGACAGCTGCCGGCTGAGTCATCCTCGCCATCAGCTGATGGCCACACGTGACGGCGCTGCCGTGGGCACCGGTGGAGCGGCCGAGGGCTGCGGGCAGCCCGGCCCGGCTGGCCCGGGGCCAGCGGCCGCGCAGATGGCGAGCGGGGTCCGGCTCCGGCCGGGGACAGAGCGCCCGGGCCGGGCCGGCAGCGGCGAGATGCGAAGGGGGTTTTGGTGGGCAGGAAATCCGCGCCCAGCGTGCCGGGGAGGGCACGGAGTGAGGATGCTCAGCGAAGCGGTCCACGAAACGCCTCAGGTGCTGTCAGCTCTGCAGCGGAGGGGATCCCGGCTCGCTTCGGGGCTCGCGTAGAAGCAGAGAGCCTGCCCACCCAGCCGGCTGGAGGGGGGAGGGAGACCTGCAATTCCCTGTGCGGCAGTGCCAAGCGCTCGCCCTGGCACTGGGGAAAGCCCATCTGCCTGCAATCCCCAGAGCGGGAGGGGAAGGAGGGCAGAGGAGGGTCCCTCGTCCCCATGAGAGTGCCCTTCCCCTTAACCCCACCCCAGCTGCCCTGGCTGTGCTGCTGCCGCTGTGCCATCTCCTTCTCAGGTGCTTTGGCTCCGTCTTTAACCGTGAATATAACCAAACCCTCGCTGAACAAAAAAGCAGGTGGGCAAAAATCCCAGCTGGTCCCTGAAGAGAAAAGCGCATCCCCGAGCCAAAGTCCCTGCTTCCCACTGCGTTTCTCATCTCCTGGAGCCCTCTGCCAGCCTTGTCCCACACCACCCACCCTGCACCATTCCCTGCAAGGCTCCAACCAAAGCCCCAGCTTCCCAAAGCACCTGACATAGGCACCAAGTTCAAAATGCCTTGGTGCCTGTGTCTCTTCCATACCAGGCCACTTTTCCTCCATCCTGCTCAGCCACGACCTAAACTGACATGGGAGCAGAGAAGTCCTTATCCTGTGGCCAGCTGGGAGCTGCAGGAGCTCTGCACATCCCAACCATTCCCCCTTCTTCCCTGCAGCCTGGTGGGAGGAAGGCAGCATGAGGAACATCACCATGTTCCTGTTCCATGACAGTTAGAGAAGCTTTGTCCAGCCTTCCTGACATGCAAAGCCCCCCAGCCTCCCCCTGCCCACTGGGCAGCACCAGCCCACGGCCCCTGATGGCCAGTTTCCCTCCCCACCGCGGGCAGCCCTGCCAGGCTGTTTGCTGCCTGAGATTTCTTTCCACCCTCTGCTTCCTGGCGAGCTCACTGCTCCGAGCTGGAGGCCAGCTTGACATCTCAATCCAGAGATTAGGACAGAGACTGGTCACTGCCCAGGTCTGGCGAACACCCTTCAAATAATTTGATTAATCATCTTAGCTTCACCCGGTGCAGTTGGCATCCTCCAGAATCAAAGCCTCTCCTGAAATGCTGTGCAGAAAAACCATAAAGCTGCTGTAAAGGTTCAACCAAGCATGGACCAAAGCAGAAGCCGGGACTCCAGAGGCTGTGCACTGGGTTGGCTAAATACTCCCTCTAAATTTCTCTACAGCTAGCAGTCAGAGACATATGAGATGTGTAACAAATTGCACAGGGGCTGCTTTTCCTTCTCTCACTCTTAGGAGATTTTTTTTCCCCCCTCCTGCATTTCTATTTATCACAACGCAAAACAGAAACATGCCAAAATGATTTTGTATTTTCACTTGGAACAACAATATTTGGACAGCCCCAAGGATAGCAATTGCAGCAATCATGAAAAAGTAATACTTTGCGCTTCCGTTGTCTCTTTCATCCAAGCATCTCACAGCACTTCGCAAACGTTGGCCGTGATCCCACGGAGGCCCATGCACATGGATCATCCAATATAGGAATTCATTCCACTGGGTTCAGCAAATCAGGACTGTGGGGCTCTGTGGGGCTCTGGAGTTGCTCACCTCTATGCTCGCCGAGTCAGCTGCTCCATCAGCACTCGCACTGCATCCTGAGTTATTTGTTGATATTTAAGTCTGAGCTCCTGGAGTCAGGGGATTGTGTTTCCATTTTGAAAGCTCTCTAGTTTGTCATCTTGGTACAATCCCTGCAACAGGAATCCTAAAATCCCAGAAAGCAAAAGAAAAATAAGACAAACCAAACATACTCCCTTTCCAGCGTGGTGCTTTTTTTGCAGGCTCATCTCTCTTTGGAGTCGTGCTTCAGGATTTTTGTATTTATTTCCACCAGAAGACAGCAATTCCTGCACTCCAATACTCATAAAAGAATAAACCCAGCTGATCTCAAATTGCTCAGGGAAAACTATGGCAGGGAGAGCAATTTGCCAAAATCTGCAGCAGTGAAAAGAATAAACCTCAAATGTCCTGTTCCCAGTGCCTGCCCTGCCATACAGACAACCACAGTCCAAATGCTTGAGGGTTTGGTTGGAGTTTCTACTATCATCGTTTTCTTGCATAAAATCAAAAAAGTTTTCTTTACTGCTATATCCAAGTCCCACCAGGTTTGGAAGGCCAAGAGCTCCCACTGAAATCATCCATCCTTTTCCCACTCACGTTCCAGCACCAAAGAGTGGCCAATGGTCAAGACAAAGCTCAAGCCACAGTCCTCTTGCAGGGCTCCTGAGGGTCATCCCCCCTCAGATGGATGTCATGTCACCCCCTAGCCTTGGGTTGACTCCTCCATGAAGGACATGCTAATTGTCACTGCTAATGAGCCCTCTGCCACAGTGAAGCAGATAATCGGCCATTGCTGTGAGAGTGGTTTCCTTTAAGCATGAAGAGGTGGCCCCTTCCTCTCTGCACCCCAGTCCTGGCTTTATCGGGTCACCAGGCTCCCCATAAGTGTAAGGATATTTTTGCAAAGATCTCTGAGAAGCCCCTGCCACTGCACCTCTGGGACAGCTCAGCTGAGAGGGAAGCCTTGTCCCATGGATGTGCCAGGACAACATCCAGTGCTTCACCGGCAACTTGAAGGTGATTACGGCTACCCTGGGAAGTGCCCCCAGGTGACCAGAGCTGATGGTCCTCCAGGACTGTTTTCTGCTCCTGGGGGCACTTCCAGCAAACCATCCAGCCTCTCCGTGCCCCAGCTCCCTCCCCTGCAGGGAAGGACAGGTCTGCTGCAGCAGGAGAAGCGCAGCTGAGCGCTGCGCGGCTCAAACTGCACACCACCCTCCCACCTCTCTCACCTCTGTGCTACCTCCCAGCGAAGGGAATCTCTACCATGTGCCCAGCCCAGCAGGGACAAGCCCAGCCTCACCTCCCTGACCCCCTTTCCCTGCTGGTGCAGGCGCCTGTGACGGGAGGAGCACCCTCAGCCCCGGAGGGGAGCGAGACACGAAGGGAGAGCATTAGGTGGAATGAGAGATAGCAAAAGCACAGGCATATCAGACGTCTCCAGGCTAGATAACACGATAAATAATCAATCAATCCCTACCAAATCCTTAAGTGCTTGATGTATCCTCCTGCAAATTGAATCACTTCTTCTACCAGGAAGTTCTCTCTTGTAAATAAATGAGAGCAGAAATGGCCCATATTGAAAAATAATGTTGTTAAAACCACTGATTAAGTTTTACACAAGCATATGAGAGCAAACTAAAAGGTTTTAGCTTTTTAATTTAAGAAATGAGGAATATGATATAATTTCAATTTGTGATGAGATAAGATGTTCTCGATATTGTGGCTTCAATTGGATTATATCCTAATGTACTTTTATAAAGTGTCAGGCTAGCTGCAGATTAAGGTATGTGTGTAATATTCTTTATTAACAATTTAATGGACTTGCTTTCACTCTATCCATCTTAATCAGTGTTTCCAGTCCACCTGGGAGATCTAGTTAGTGCAGAACCTGAAACTCCAACCTGATGAAAGAGGGAACTCAGTGATCTGTCAGTGTCAAAAAACAAGAGCGAAGTACTGATAAAAGACTGTTGAGGATCATCTTTAACCTCCTGTCATCAGCACCACTCCAAAAGCTCTCAACAACCACTCTTGGAGTCACTCAATGAGACATATGCCCTTCCTCAGATCTGCATCCTTCCCCTGCCAGAATAATAAAGGGGCTTTTGGCAACAGGCAGAACTTCCCAGATCACAAAACGTAGTTGCCTGATCTCAAGGGATCTGCTCCTATAATCCTATTTCACAGTCAAACGCCAGTGCAAGAGCAGCCTGGTTGTGTGGAGTCCCCAGCACTGGTCCAGAGTCTCTGCTCTGGTGCTTAGACACTTCCATCTCATTTCCCTGTGAAATTATTCATGACTAGTTTGTATCTGCATGTTCTGGTATCAACATTGGCCCTTAGCTTAACTACCTCCTCTCCCTCTCTTGTGTTTATCTGCCTGTGCAATCACATTTCTCAGCCTTCCTTTCATTTGGCCAAGTAAGCTGGGCCTGTTTAGTCATCTCTCATAAAGGGGCTTCCCAACACCTTCCCCACTCTGATGACCTGGCTCTGCACCTCTTCTAGTCTCCCAGACTGCACATAAGTGTGCAGTCCCCCAGTGTAAATGCTTCCCCATCCCTTGGAAATGCCTCCTCTCCAGAGAACTCCAAGAACCAAGGTGCTACCTCAGCCAGCTCCAAGCACCCACCTCTCTCACCCTCAGGCACCCCAGCAGGGTTAAGTCCTCCACCTCAATCGAGAGTTTTCCTGCTGCAGCAGTTTGGTGAGAAATTGCTATTTCACACACACAGGGTGGCCAGGATGGCTCGGGATGGGCTGCTCGGGGTCTCACTGGCTGGTTGCCCACCTCCCCCTCCCACCACTTGGACTGCCATGTGCGTGCACAAACAGGGACCTGATGCACAGAACCGGGAGAAGCAGTCTTGTAAATAATGGCCAATCAGGGGAGGAAAAAAAAAAAGTTTATACATCTCATCTCCTTTAATTCCCTGGCAATGCAATGATTCTGCAAGGGTGGGTCGGTCATAGCTGCAGGTGCTCCCGGACGGGGGAGGAGCACAAAAATGAAGTTGTTTGCGGCTTTTGATTCCATCCCTGGAATTATTTACAGCTGCAGGCAATATTAAACTATGTAGAGCAAGTGTCCTCATTTACATGCTAATTCATTTATACCCTCTGGATTGATTTCTCCAATTCATTTTCAGCCCACTAACTCTTCTGATATGAATTATATTATCACCTCCAGAACAGCAGCAGGGAAATGTGACGAAGCCACCCCAGCTCTTCTGATCTCTAATTGCCCTCGCTGTTCGGAGCCGGCGTGGCCAGCTGCAGCTTTGCCTCCTGGCTACCAGCACCCAGCTTCCTTCCATCTCCTGGAGAAAAACCAGCGGTGTGGCTCGGAGAGGGAATCATCCCACTGCCATCGCTCGTCTTATTCTGGGGATAGACCCAAGCAAGAGGAATTCGAGCTTGCTTTGGAAATTATTCCCTCTCTCTTCTCAGGAGGAGGAGCCACCTCATTTCAGAGTCCATCTGTGTTCTGCTCAGGGAAGTCCTGGAGTAGTAAAGAAATTGAATTAATCCTCGATTTCCCAAGGGACTTTCTGAGGCTTCTCAGCTTTTCTTAGCAGTCTCTCTGGACAGACAAGACACATTCCCAGTTTTCCCTCCCTGCCTTGGGAATGAGATACTCACCAGTGGAAAGGACACAGTGCCCAGAGAAGGGAGAAGGGCAGGACAATGGAGAGTCTGTTCACAGGTAGAAGTAGCAGGAAGCAGTAGGGCTTTACTCCCATCACTGTCACTGACAAGGTTTAGGGATCCTTTTCAGGAGGCACATCCAAATCCTCTGGAATCCCTGGCTGAGGTCTGCCAAGGTAACAGCAGAGAAAAGACCCATCTCCTGCACTACCCCTAAGCAAAAGGGTGAGTCTCCTGACACCAGATGGGCTGGAGGGAGGGGAGAGAAACCACCAGCAAATGAAGGAGGGCACAGGCAATGATGCAGGTGCAGTGCAGGGCTGCTCACACCACACCTCCCTCAAAATAACTATGAAGTTGTGCAGGTCAATCCAGGTGCAAACCTAAGTGCAGCACCTTGCGAGGTAGAAGCTGAGGAGCCCAATTCCAGGAAGATGCTCAGCTGGACAAAACACCTGAATCTGGACCATTGTGGTTCACCCTGGCCAGACACCTCCCTTTCCCTTTGGCCCAAAGTGCCACTCAGCCCAGGAACCCAACTCACAGGATAGACACCAACACTGTGGTACATACAGACGCATCCAAACTGGACAGACAGACATGGCATTCAGTATTTCAAAGACTTCCAAAAGCCTTTCTACAGCCTGACTCATTCCTTGCTCATACCCAGCATCTTGTTTGAACAGCATGCTCTGTAAGAGGGACTGGATGGTCCAGGACTGATGGAAGTTAAATGGGACCACTTCACATCCAAAAACCTGAGCAAAATGAAAGCTATTGGGAAATAAAGAGGTTTTGTGGTTGTTTTCTTTCTGTTTGGGTTGGGATTGTTTGTTTGTTTTGTGTTTTTGTTTTTTTTTTGTGGGGGGGGTGTTTGTTTGTTTTGTTTTTTTTGTTTTTGTTTTTTTTTTTCTGGATGGCAGGGAAAGGGCAGCTCTTTGTTCCTGATTTACATCATCTGAAACAATTAATTTGTGAAATCCCCAGTACCATTCCCCTTGACATCTAGTGTTTATTATGCTTCAGACCATTTCAAACAAACACTTGAAAAGGAGAGAGAGCCCCTCTGCCTCCTGATCACTGGAGGGAAGAAGAAAGTTGTCCTAAACAGAACAACAGACTGTCCCTTCTTAATGGCACTTCAAAGCTCCTTGGACAGGAAAATTGATAATTGTGTCAAGTACAGTTTTTCTAAACTTCATCATTTAGCGCTGAAAACTGGGCTATTGAATTCATATAGTTCTTTGATCAAGACCAGTTAATTAAGTTATTCCCTTGATATGACTCTTATCACTTTAGTGCCAGACCTACATCACACTTACACAATTTACATCCTGGCTTTGATATGCATCGTTTAAGCTCCCCAGACCAAAATCACTGGGTTTCTGCAGATTCCTTGCTACCTTGCCAGCTTCACCATTAGGATGGGCTACAGTTCAGTTATTAACAGAGAGACTGTGCACACCAGAAGGCTCCTGGGTTTCTCTACTTTTGGTGACTCTTGTCCTTCCTGTTCCTTCCCACCCGATTCCTCCTGATCCTTCATCTTCACAGCCATCCTCCATTCACCCTCTGTTTCTGACCAACCATCCCGGGGCTCTTTCAGCAAATCCTCCTTCTCCTCCACACTTCCACTTTCCACAGGAGAGTGACAAGCTCCAATTTAGGTCTCCACAGTTTTTCTTGGGCTTATCCCCTTAAACCGGATTAGCTAACGTCTTAATGCCAGTGACACCAGTCACAGCTCACCATCTGATCCTGCCTTTCAGGATTTGCTGCATCTCTGCACTTTCCATTGCTAAACCAGATCCTCTGATCTTTCCTTCCAAGCCCCCCAACTCCCTGTCACCATCACCCTGCCACTGTGGCTCATTTTACTCCTCATATCTAAGAGATGCCCAGATCTCCTCCTTTCTTCACCCAGCACCTCCAGGGTCTGAACTCTTCCAACTCGCTGGCAGCCTTTGCACTTACCCTGTTTTCATAACTACAACTATTTCTTCCAGACTGTTTCCTTTGCTTTGAGACACAGCCTTCCTGGAAAACTCACTGCACCTCTTCCTTGGGCCTCCCTTTTCCATATCAGATACAAGACCTCAAGGCTTTCTTCCCTTTACACACAAACCAGCCCACATGGTGATTCCTCTTGTGTCTTTTAAACCTCCTTTACAGACCCATGTCCTTTCCAAGCATCCCTTCATTCTCCACCCATCTTCACTGCAAGGTGCAGATGCTGCTGCAGTAGCTCTCTCCATGCAGCTGTGCTGAGCAGTTGCCTCAGGAAGTCCTTTTCCTCCCACCTCCACCCCTTTGCCCTAGACCACCTCATAAACATCTTAGGGTCAAACCAGGTGTTTCATCCAGCTATCTGTCCTGATCATCTCTGTGTTCCTGATTTTTAGCTAGTCCCCTGCTCTCTGGGTGGAGGTGATGGACTCTTTCTGGCTCAGTAAAACAACTATTACAGGGCAAGGACCAGCGAGCATCTCCTAAGGAGGTCCTGCAGCTGGCAGCCACTTGTGACCAGGAGAGGAGATGGTGTGATCTGCAGCTTTCCATCATGGTTCTGCCTTTCTGGGACATGATGGAACCACTGAGAGAAGTGTGAAGGAAACACAAGCAGTGGTGAGCCCTGGTGCTTGGCCTGCTCAGTGCCACCACGCCTCTGGGTGCTCCCCAGCATCCCCACCATGGCTCATTCTGGTTCCCAGCTCAGGGCGCGATGTAAAAAGCAGTCACGTCCTCTGTATCGATCAGGCTGTCCCTCCACACACATGTTCCCTTTGTCCCCCCTAAAATAAAACCCCAACTGAGAAGAGTCACCAGCTGGAGGTTAATTTCAGACTCCAAGGCATATCTGGAGCCAATTTGCAATGCGCTTACTCCGAAAATCGCCCTCCCCTGTGACGCTTGACAGCTCCAGACCACAGTCCTGCTCTCAGCTCCGAAGGAAAAATGTTTTAATTTGTCACAAACCAATTATAGCGTCTCATCTATCCCTGAATTACTCATCTTGGCTACAGTGTAGGACAAAGGGCCCCTCTGAGAGGAGATTAGACATGGATATTAACAAGAGAAAAAGTGTCCACTGTCTCACCTTGCTGGGGACGCGGCTTCCAACGAGACAGGAAAAGGAAACCCCTCCTGACTGACAGCCAGAGGGAGGGCTCCCATCCCACAGCAAATCCCTCGTTTCACGCGGAAGAATAGTCACGACAAACTCCGTATTCAAATAATATTCATGCATGGCAGATAACAGAGTCACGGCTGGCAGAGCTGCAGCATGAATATAAATAATCTTCGCTCCCTCAGCTGCTGCCGCAGATGCTTTGCCACCGTGCTGGAGCTGGGTGAAGGGGCTGTCAGAGCAGGGCAGGGCTAGGGATGCTCCAAGGGAGGCACTGCCTGCTCTGAGCTCCACGGGCCACCCCTCCAGTGAGGCCCCTCTGCCCTGAGCCCTGCACTGGGCTGGAATGCTCTCCCATGCACTAAGCAGTCCTCTCCAGCCACCTCCTCCTGCCCCAGCTGCCAGGTGTATTTGTGCCTCTCACAGGGCACACCAGCAGCCTTGTGAGGTCTTGCTTTGGACCAGACCTAGTTTCCCAGGCTCCAAGTTCTTCTGTGTCAGTGCTCCTTCCTTCCCTTCCCAGCCCTGCACTCTCCCCATATCAGTGCTCCTTCTTTCCCTCATTAAATCCGCACTGGTCTCAGGTGTTCCCTTCAACCCAACAGCCACGACCAGGGTGTTACCTTCCAAGCTGCAACACAGCCTTGAGGATGCTTTTGGATTGTCTCATCTCCTGAGCAGCTCCTGTTCCGATTCATCCAACTGGAAACAAGAGGTGGACACACAAAGGCAGCACCCAAAGCTCTCATGGGCAAGAAGCACTTTGCATGTACAGTTGCAATGATGATGAGTTCCAGACACTTTGCTCAGCAGTGGGCACAAAATGCTATGGGCAGAACTGGTCTCAGTCAGCTGGAAAAGCTGGATGTGTTGCTGCTCTGTCTCAAATAGACTCAAAGCATCAGAGGGCAGCCACAACACTCTCTTCTTCCCCACGCTCACTGCAGATCAGCTTCTTACTTGGATGGAGAGGGAGACGATGAAAGTCGATTTCCCTTTGTGCTCATGGCAAATAATTTGGAGAATTCCCCTTGTTTACTCAGAACTGTTAATGATGCGTCAGAAATTACCTCGGAGATTGTAATTAAAGAAAACAGCAGAAGAGAGAGACATACACACACACACACACACACACACACACACAGAGCCTAATCACAGCTTCGTCTGGAAGTGACAGAGCCAACAGCAGCTTCCCCATCACCCCAAATCTGCACAAGGATCCCCAAGAGCCTCCTAAATGGCAGAGGCTCAGGGGTGCAGCCCCAAGGCCTTGTGAAGCCCCCACATTCCTCTTCAGCTACAAAGAAAGCAGTGGCAGCACTCCAGGTATCCAGGAGCTCGTGAGGCCACAGACCCGACTGAAGGCCATCAGGAAATGAGCAGGAAGCTCAGCCCCCTTAAAACCATTTTGGAAGTGGAGCAGCTGACCTAGAAGAGTAATTAAGCTCTCAGCCATCACCAAAATGCAGACACCCACATGCACACAGAGATGTATCTGTCAACCCCCTGCCAGCCTGACCTCGGGGCTCAGCATCCAGTGAGGCTGGATCAGAGCACAAACAGCCCTTTCTCACGGAGAAGGGAGAGGAATTTGATTCCCACTCAGTTGTAGGAGGGTGCCTGGATTACATAATTAGTCAGGAGTGACCACTGTGGAGAGGCAGTCGAGAGCTGGTTTCACAACACCTCCCTTCTTGCTCAGTCCGAAGGCCAAATCCTCCTGCTCTGCCTTCTGGAGCACTTCCACAGGGTGAGCAAAGCTGCTTGTGCCAGGAGAGCAAACAGGGGTCAGGCAGGGGAATCAGCTCAGCTAAAAGCAGCCAGCTGGAGAAAAGCCATTCCCTTTCTCCACCTTAGCCAACGGCTTAGTTCTTCTAGGGCTCGTTTCAAGCACTGGATTAGGAGAATGGTGGAATTGCAAATCCTGAGTCCCAAATTCACAGCAGAGGAAGGAGGAACAAGTTCTCATGGTCACCATCAGCATTTGTCAGGGTGTGCAGGAGCTGTGGGACAGGCTGTGGCTTTGGAATACCCTGGCCACAGCAGGACAGCATTCCATTCATACAGACAAGAGTATGGGACTCTGAGCAGGATGTGTTTGATCACTACTCCACTATTTACCACCTTTAGTGTAGAAATAGCTGAGGTTAGTCTTGCAGTCAGCCACACACCAGCAGCACGGTGAAGCAGGCTGGGTTCTGTCTCCCCTCCCACTCTCAGTATTTTTCTACCTAGAGACCACTTAAACCTAAACCCACACATCATTTCCACATAAACCTCATAGCCCCTAGACCATGGCTACCATCTCAAACAGACTCCAGATGGGAGAAGAAGCAGTTTTCCCATGAAAACCAGCTCTTGGAGCACGTAGCCAGCAGGTGTACCCCTGCCTGCTGTATGGCAGCAGCCTGGCCTTCTCACAAAAGCAAACCCTACAGCAGGTCCAACCATTGCCCCCACAGGGCCCTGGTGTTGCTGTTTAAGCACTTTGTTATCACATTTCTGCAGAGGTCCATTTCCTCCTTGTTTTCAAGGTGGGTGAAGGCTGGAGAGGGAAGGATTGGATGAGTTTGGATGATGCTGCCACCATCCTCCAAATCCATGAAGACTAAACTTCTTGCAGCTGGACAATCAGAGCCTAAAAAGATGAAAGCCCAGCAATAATGACAGCATGGGATAGCTCACTAGGAAAGGTATTTCCCTCCTTCAGCAGAGGTGGTTTCAGCTTCCTTCCTCTCAGCTGGCAGCCCACAAAGGCAGGTTTAGTTCTGGGGATTTGCTGCTACTGCCCAGGTCTGAAAGATGAGCCCTCCTCCCTCCCCTCATGCTTACACACAGACCCAGGACAGAAAGAGCTTCCTGGCAAGCAGACCAGGATGGCAAGGCACATGGCAATGACAGCCCCTGGGGTCAGCATGTCCCCACAAACCAGTCTGTGTTCCCCTCTGGGTGAGCACAGGCCACATGGAGCACAGTGCTGGCAGAGCCCCTGTCAGCCTTTCACCCAGTGGCACCCGGTTCTGCCACCAATGCCACGCTTCAGCTCTGGCAGAACAGGCTCTGCCTCTCATCTCTCCCACATCTGCTGGCCAGGCTGGGACCCCACAGGCATTGGGATGTGGGTGATGTAAAGCAGCAAGGGGGGGAATTGCATTTACCTGAGAACAGGGGTGAGTTTGACACCTAAACACAGTCAGTGAAAAATCCCTTGGTGCCACTGCTCCTCCGGGACGTGCAGCTGCCCTGCAGGCTCTGGGCAAGGATTGTTCTATCATTGCTCTATCACAGCTCCACCAAGCTCCAGAGAGGGACTATCAGTGCTCACAGTGACTAGGACAGCCTGTACTGATATCCCCAGAATCCCCCCAAATCACACTGGGATGCTGAGATTTGCTGCAGTAATTCTTTATTGGGCGAAAGCATATGCACACGGGGTATCCCACCACTTGCACATCCCCGGTCTCCCCGCGGGCTCCAGGAAGCCCCTCGGGCGCGGGTCCCAGCCCAGCACATCCCTGCCGGGCCGGAGAGTCCCACTGCCACCTCGTGGGAACGGGGAGCATCTGCTCTGCCGCCGGCACCGGGAGCCAACCTCTGCCGGCAAAACCCCTGCTCCTGCTGGGCACCGGCACCCGCAGAAACCTCGAGGACCTGGCGTGGAGGGAGGAGGTCCACACAGATCTCAGGCGTCATGAATTAATCTGATCTTTGCACGGCTTTCTCCATCCCTGCTCCCCGGGCTGGCTGGGAAGAGAGGGTGCACCCAGGGCAGGTGTCTGGCTGCTGACACGGGGCTGAGGGAAGAGTGGAAAGACTCCCTAAAACAGCCCAGAACCTGTTCCTACACTCCTGGTCTCACCAAGGTGACACACAACATCCCTTGAGGGCACTGGCTGTGCAGGGATGGAGCTTGGGAACTGAAATATCGGTCCCATGCAGAAGACTCAGGGGTGAGGCAAACCCATGAATTCCCTTGTGCTCCCAATTAGCACCAGGTTATTAAAATAATATTTCTGTTCATTTTCATCAGGATAGGCCACAGACAACGAAAACACTGCTTCACTGAGCAGTCAGAGAAATAAGGAGGCTACAAATCTCCCCCACAGAGGGAATGAAGCAGTGACCAGCCTCTCATGGCTTTGAGAAATCAGCCTACAGCAACTTCCAAAAGAGGTCTGGAAACAAATCACTATTGCTGAAACTGCTGTGGGTGGAGAACACACCACAGACACAGAGGTGGTTCTGCTCTCTGCTCCCCCTGGACATGCAGCCTCCAGTTTGCACTGGTGTGATAAGAGGGAAACCATCGATCCCTCTTGAGCTGTAGCATCTCCCACTCTGCATCTCTGATCCTGGCCAAAGAGCCACAGCACAAGCAGAGGGGAGGAAGGGAGGGACAATGGCCCTTCCACAGCCCAGTGCAGTGTCCTGGGTGCAGCCCTGGTGGCAGGGGTGGGACACTGTGGGGTGCCATGCAGGGCCATGCTCCTGCATTCAGGACTGACCTAAGCACTGGGTGGGCAAACTGAGCTCTGCCCTCCTGACCTGCTAACAAGGCTGAACCAGCTCTGACCCAGAGCCAAAGGAGGAAAACAGTCTTAAAAGTCCCTGCGCTGGGAAAGCTATCCATCCCCAGGGCCCCATAGCAGGGTCAGAGGGGATTCACATGGTCCCTTTGGTCAGCAAACCTGCAGACTCCATGTCAGGGAGTAGAGGAGCCTCTCTCAGTCCAGGAGCTCATGGAAAGCAGCACTCAGGAAGGACCACACCTTTGATGGGCCTCAAGGGGCCTCTCACCATCCTGCACAGCTCCAACAAAGCAGCATTGAGGAAGGACCACACCTCTGATGGGTCTCTCTGGGCCCGGGAAAAGGAATACCAAGCTCCTGAGCTTCACTCCTGTTTTTTCTGCTTCCATATTTTGGACAAGCGGAACTTGTTCTTCTTCCTCTCTGGCTCCTGGCTCTCAAGAGATCCATCTGCAGGAGAGGGAGCAGACACAGAGCAGGTTGAGACCCACAGCCCCAGTGAGCCCCAGTGCTGCTCTGTAAGAAGAGAAAGAGCCCTTACCCAACCTCTGTATCATGTCTGCCAACATCTGGTCTTCCTCTTTCTCTCTGTAACAGAACAGCATGGTATTAGAAAACTTTGCTGTGTTCATGACAAGTTGATAAATACCAAAGCCCACGCAAATACTGCTCTTATTCCCCAGTAAGAAATGACCAACTTCCACAGCATACCCTGAGAAGGCTGCAGGAAAAAAACCCCAACAGTTAAGAGTCTCAGACATTAGCAAATTCCATCTGGTTCCCTTGAAAGCAAGGGCCTGTGTGTGGATTTCCAGACCTTCTCCCAGCTGGCTGATGAATCATCCGAGTTCATGGAGTGGTGAGACACCACCACACCCGAGGAGATGAATGAAGTTGAGACACAGTAGCTTGGAGTGCTACAGAGCTGTTCACTGCCACCAGGGACGAGCACACTGCTATCACCACCTTGTCCTGGGCAGTACCAGAATCCACAAGCAGAGCTGGTGCTCTGAGGTCAAGAAATGGAGGCTGTTCTCAGCATCAGGAGGCACAAATCCAGCTACTTGACACAGCAGTCTTCCTTTGAACTTGGGAAGGATCCAGTTCTTGGCTACAGTTGTTGTTTCATTGCTGCAGCAGACGAGCACATTCCTGACTTCATGTTCCCAGATTGCTCCTGCATCTCCCATACTGCTTCCAGCCTCCCCATCTCCAGCCACTCCCTCTTTTCCCCCGCATTCCACATGTTCACAGCCCTGTTCTCACAGCAGCTTTAGCTTGAGAGAGAACAGGGCTGTTGTCCTGATCTCTTTCCAAAAGCTTCCAAGGATGCAAAGACAGCAGCATTTAGGACAAGATGCTTGATGACAGGTGACCATCCACCTCTCAGGGAGCAGAAGTCTGGACTACGGCCACTCATCCACCCCTACAGCCTGGGCAGCAGTGAAAATACAATAGTGTTGGCTCATTTCCCACCTTCTGAACACCCTCACCTGAGTCTGTCCTCATCCAGGCAATCCACAATATTATTCCGGTCATTGACTGTGTTTAGGTAGGACTCCAGCAGCTCCTTCTCCTGCTCCTTCTCCCTGGGTGTCTTCAGTTCCTCTGCACAAGACAAGGGAAGCCCATCTCACAGCTACAGGCAGTGCCTCCCCACTGGGCCTCCTGCCCCCACCCTGCTCCAGCAAGGCTAATTTCCTGTCCTCACTCTCGGGCACATCCCACATCCCCTCACAAGGCAGAGGGGGGTTGGATGTCACAGCCCCAGTCAGGGGACACCCACAGTGCACTCCCAATCCCTGGCAGTGCCTTCAGATCTGAAGGACATCCCAGGGATAGCACACAAAGTGGAGGCTCCTGGGGCCAGCAGGACTCCCAGTGTGGCCAGTCCTTACCTGGTTTGCTCATGAGGCTTCGCAGCTCCATCTCGATATTCCACTGCTGCTCCTCCAGGTTCTGCTGCTTCATCCTGGAAAGAATGACAGAAGTGATGAGTTACTGCCATGCCCCAGGGTTGGATCCTTCTCCTGTCATGCTAAAGCCTCATCTCTGTGATGTCCACCACCTGGGTAGGGCTGGTAGATCAGGGGAAATCTTCCTCCATCACATTTCTGAAGTTTCCCTCCTCAGAAATTCTTCACAGACCCTGGGTGCTCAAAGGCCCACCAGCTACTACATTGTGATGCTGGCAGCTCTCCCAGAGACACCCTTGACCCTTCTCATCCCACCAACCGGCCCATTTTGGGCTGCCACTCTCCTTCTCTGCTCACAGGAAGTGCACAAGCAGACAGGTGAATTTCTGGTTGCACTCACTTGTACATCAGCTCCGACTCCTGTCTGAGCAGCAGCTGTTTCTCATGGATCAGTTTGAACCAATCCACCATAAGGGAATCCTCAGACTCATCTACAGAGGAGACAAAGGGCAAGAAACTGCATCAGTTCAGCCCCCCTGGCTCAAACATGCAGTCTCCTGAGGGAGAGCCTAGGGTGACTTATGTAAGCCCCAGGCAACCTCAAGTGAAAACAGGCAATCTTTGGAGCCCCTGGGTATAAAGGATGCAGGTCACTCCCTGTGGATTCAAGGAAGCTGCTTATGGGTACTCTGCTACAGGACTCCCCAAACTCTCTGATCCTCTGCCAAATTAACAGAAGACCTTGCTCAAAAACATCTTACAGAACAGCTAGAGAAGGTTCAAAATTCCCGGGGCTTTATCTTTGTATACCAGGTACATCTGGCAACCTGGTGAATCACATGTAGCCTGAGCTCCTAAAAATTGAGCCAAGAGTGCCCAGGGGCAGGACATGAGCCCTACACCTCCCCACCACAGCAGAGCTGGCACCAGGTCTCCTTTACCTCCCTCACAGGCACGCAGCTGCTTCTCCAGATCCACTCCTTTCAACTCCAGCTCGTCCAGCTGCTTCTCGATGTCACGAACCTTCTCCTGGATTTTCTCCTCAGGGAGGTAGTCTGGGTGCAGCTAGGGAAAAAAATGCAGGACCAAATACAGCTCAGCAACCCTCAGACTGCCTGCTGAGGTCACAACAGAGATGGGAAAGGGCATAAGGAGCCCAACTACAGAGCCCCTGGGAGGGCCAGGTCAGCAGAGGTGCAGAGCTGGCTGCTCACAACAGAGCAGTGGCCACTGCAAGGCTGTGACACATCTTCTGTCAGTGCTAACCCCACCTACACTTGTCAGTCAGCAGATGTTCTCCCTCTTTCTGTGGGAATGCAATGTCTACCATAGCTTTGTTTGGCCCTGCCTCATTCCAGCTCCGATTGTCTCCCTGCATGGGAGATAACCAGCAGCTTCTCCACCTTGTCTCTGCCCCACAGCCTTTCATCCTTTCCCTGGCTATCCAAATTAACCCTCCCAATAAGACAAACTTAGCTATATCTGGATAAGCACTCCAGAAGGATATTCAACCACCCCAGCATGCTCCCCTTACACCTGGTTTACAGGCATACCTTGGTTGGGCTCACTACTTGAAGCTTGCCTTTGCTTTTTGTAACAGGGAGTTTAACTAGAAGGGAGAAAAAAAAATCAAAGAATGTCACAACAACCTTTAAATAATTTTATGGTGTGGGACAGTGTCTACATCACCAGAGAACAACAGGTCCCAGCTAGCCAACAGAGGTCACAGATGATATACATGCATCCACAAGCCTGACCAAAGTAAGAGACATATCCTCACAGCCTGATTTTCTCCTTGTGGCTTGTCACTCAGGTCACAGGTTGCTGCTTTCAACCCCAGTGTACAGTCACCTAATTGAGGTGTGACTTTGGAACTTCCACCCAAGAGTACTGACTTCCATATTCATTCACTATCTTGTTTAAACCCAAAGGTATTTGTGGTAAAACCCATTCCTTATTAAGCTTCCAAAGGATAGCACAGAAAGACTGGGTTACTGTCATAGGAGACACCAACACATACTAAAAATGTCCCTCTAGTGCTCTTTTACAAAGGAGTACCAGTAAATACTGATGAAACAAAGATGGTCTAGGGGACCTCAGTGTAGATCTCAGGAAACTAAGGTTCAATTCCTCCCACAAAACACTTCCTAGGTGAGAAGTCCCTTAGGCCCCACTACACAGCATTATTTAGGCCCTGGACACCTATTAAAATCAATCCTTAAGCAATGTGTATTTGTTCCACTGTGCCTCAGCTTCCTCTGCCCAACTGTGCTGCAAGGATAACTACAGAAGAGTGTGAGGTATTTGGATACCCGAGGGGCTGGGCTGGATAATTACCACAGAGAGAGAACAGAGGCGTGAGTGGATGATGTGATAAGGAAGGAAAACTCTGCTATGGAAAGAGCACGGCTGTAACAAAGGCAGCAGTGATGCAGGCTCAGCACACACAAGGAGAAAGACAGGATAGACAGACCAGGGGAGCCTCCTGAGAGCCTCTGGAGATTGAGGAAGAGCTCAAGGACAGCTCTCCAGTTGCCCAGCCCTCACTCTATTGTGCTTTCTAGGAAGAGTGCAAAAGGAAAAGATGCTGGACGTGGCTGTGCTGCTCCTCCACTGCTAGCCTCTGTCAGGGATCTCTTCCCTCTGGATGCTGCTGCTTTGCTGCCTGTGCACTGCCTGCAACTCCCACTTCTCTTAAAGACTTCTCCAAGAGGGACTCGTCCTGCCTGGGGCTCTCTGCCTAAACAACACTTCCCTCTCCCAGCTCAGTCCTGCATCTCTGGGCTCCTTCTGAGTGGCCTCTGCAGCACCTCCAACCGAGGCAGAAAGCTGCACCACTGATGGAGAGAAGGCCACGGTCACTGGAGGGGAAGAGCCTGGAAAACGACACCCTGTGACCAGCTCAGGATCTGATGTCCCCTGATACCTTCAGGCTCTGGCTTGACAGACCCAGGATGGGTTGGCTGCTTGCCAGCAAGCTGGAAGTAGGACAGTTGGCAGGAAAACCCCGGAGCCTCCTTCCTCAACAGAAAACACCACTTACCACCAAAGAAAATGAATGACCTATAGAAATGCTCACCATCCTCAGCTCAACACAACCCCAGGACTGAGGACAGGAACAGCAGCTGACTGTTCACAGCTCTCCATGAGTGCTGAGGTAAAAATCTACACAGAGGAGCAACAGCTCTGTCCCTAACCCACAGCCTGCCCAGTGGCAGCAGCAGGAACCAGCCTTTCAGGTGGGGAAAAGTGGGGGGAGACTGTCAGGAGAATTTCCCAATGGCCCTCCCCCATGGCAATCATTAACCTTTAGAAAGACAGATATAAACCCAGCCTGCCTTATCTTAACAGCTCACTCCCTGGGAAAGACTAATGCTGAACCCTGGGGCTGAGCCTGAGGAAAGAGGAAGGGGAAAGATTTGGGGAAATGCTGGCAAAGGAGGCAAACCAAACTTTTAAAAAAGACAACACAGCTGGAGATTGAATGTTTGGCAGCTGATAAAGGTGCTGGCCAAGGACAGTGCTGGAACCAGCTGACAGAAAATAAAGCATGAGGCCATTGAGCCATCAGGACCCATCCTGCTTGCTCCAAGACAAACATCAGGGGCAGGACTGAGCCTTGATGTGAGAATCTTCTACTCCAGTAAGACATAGCAAGACAGGGTAGGGAAAGGGGAAACAAAGAAGGTGAGCAAACAGGACAGCAGCAAACATCAGGTTAGTTCCAGAAAATCTCCTGAGCATTGAGGTGGGATGTGTCAGAACAAGGATAACTGGGCATTGGGGGAGAAGTGCACAGTGAAGCTGTGACTGAACAGACAGGGGTAAGAAACTGGATTAAGAGTAGGGACAAACTGGTCAGGGCATCTTTGACAACCAAGGAAACAGCAGCCTTGGCTCCTGCTCCTGTGGGTTCTGCCAGCTGGAGTCTCTGGATGACAGTTCTCTGCATTCCTTTTATTTCCTAAAGCCACTCAACTGAAGAGGAACAGAGGCGTCAACCTAGATCCCAGTTCCCCAAATTAGGAGATGGTCCTCCTCATAGCACTAAGTCTAAAGAATGACAGGGCAGTGACCTTGGAAAATTCCTATTTCAATTTCTTCCTTTCCCACTGAATTCTCTGGCCTTGCTGCTTCCTGCTTAGGCCAAGCTGGCTAATAAAAATTAATTACACAGATTCTGCCCCCCTGACAGCAGCCACAGGGTTAGCCACAACTGGAAAAAACTCCGGGGGACATATCCCATACTGACCACTCAGGCTGTTCCCTGACAGTGCAGAGGAGAGAGTGACTTTAGTAGGCAGAAGAGATCTTACATGTAGCAGTGTTTGTTTTCAACTGGTTGCCATCTTCCTCCTTCTTGGCAGACCCTCCAGGATCTTTCCAGTCTTGCTTTGAATTCTGACAGCTCCTGATAAGATCTGAGCTGGGAATCAACAACTTCTTCGTGAATCCACCAGATGAAACTGGATTAAGAAGTACAGACAGGGTTTGGGTAAGAAATTTCAACCCTCATCTCCTAAAAATCCCTTTATTGCCCAATGTCTCTGGCACTCACCACTACCAAACTTCATTTCTAGTCCTAGCCCTCTCTTGATGATAATGAAGAGCATAAGCCCAAAGTAAACAGGGAAAAATATCACTCATTACAAGGCCAGAGTAAAAGGAGAATAAACATTTGGGAGGAGAATAAACAGTTGGGAGCCCTCACTAAGATTTCTCAACATTACACTATCATGCAAGAGAGACTAAGTGAAATCTTGCTGGCTGTCTTGCAGAAGAAGGGAACCCTATGGAGACTGGGTCCCTCTCCTTGGGGAAGGATGGCAGGCCACCCATCAAAGGCACAGAATAAAGGCACCACAAGGCTGAAGCAGGTACAGAGAGCAGAGATCCCTGAAAGCAAGGCACAGCCTCCAACACATGGCCCATTCCTCACATGTGCCTTGCAGTACCCATGCCTGTCCTCTTCCTGATGAGCAAAATGAAGGCAAAGCTTTTTTCCTTCATACCAGAGTCCTGCTTTGCTGGTGGGACAACTAATGGGCTTGGCTTTGGCTCCTTGTGTGCTGGGCTGCCTGCTCCCACCTGGGAGCTATCAGTAGGTTTCTTAGAGCCATCTTGGTCCCTGCAAAGAAAAAAGACAAAGGTAGGAAACAATTCCTCTGGCAGAATGGTCCACAGGAAAAGGTCTGGACATCCTGGTGATGACCTGGGAAGGTCACACTTGTCATGGAAACCCACCAGCTCCAAAGACACTCACTTGTTGGCTACAGGCTTCAACCGAGATCTCCACCCTTCTGGGCTCTCAGACTTGTCAGCAACATTTGTGCTTCCTGAAGAAAAGAACATAGCAAGGAAAATAAAAATAAGCAAGAACAAAAACATCCAATAAAAAGAAACAAGCCAGATTTGAGTCTCAGGAGAATCCTAGGAGATAAGCCATGCACTGGGGCAGGCACTATGATGTTATTGCAGCAAACCAGCAGCAGCTCAACAAGTTTAACATGGACAGATTCAGATACAATAGGTAGTAAGTAATCTCAGTGGCATTTTGTCCCTTTCAGATTAAATTCTTTAAAACCTATACAGTTACAGAAATTCAGCCACAGAGGACATGAACAGGCACATTCAACAGCAATACAACACAAACAGCTCAGATCTCAAAGACCAAAGGCTGGTGCAGGAAGAGGGAGAGACATAAAGCTCCACAAAATCACAGCAAACTGCAAACAGACACTTCTTCTGGCCCAAAAAAATACCAGACACCTGAAAGTGCCTGGGACAGTGGGAACCCCCAGAATATCCTCCCCTGGCCCACTGCTAAGTCACCACAATGGAATCTTAGTTCAAAACAAGGAGGCTGGGTGACCTGCAACTGCAATCAAAAAATCATCCCAAAGTTCTGGCAAGGTCTCCCATCTGGGAAAACCTAAGCCCTTGAAAGCCACCATGGTCCCAGTGTTGATGACAGCAAGTACAGCTTCAAATACCTGGGCATGCTCAGAGCAGGAGAGCTTGCCATGCTAGAGGGAGCAACTGCACAGGGATAATGGAGCTGTGTTGAGCCCCACGGCTCAGAAAACCTTCAGTGGTGGTAAGGCACAAAGGACAGGAGCCATGGACACATCTGCTGTACTGGTCACAGAGCTGTGAATCACTCATCCTCACCTTTGATGCCTTTTGATTCTGGCTTGTGCAAAGATTCAACAGGTTTGCTGATAGTCTGGCTCTTGGGCACAGGGTCTGCCATCTTTTCCTGCTTTGGTGCTGTGTACCCTGTTGTGCTGGACTGTGTTTTTGGAGCTGGGCTCTGAGAACTGATGGGAGAAAACTTGCCACTGCAAAAAAGAACAACGTAGTGAGTCTTTTTGAAAGGATGAACCTTTTTATTTGCCTCTCTTCCAATGATTTGTATGTGTTCCTCTCCACACCTTTAAAACTGAGCCACAAAAACAGTCAGGACAAAGCAAAGAAAGATGCTGGGGCTTCTCCACATTATCCCAAGGGACATCTTGCAGTAAAAAGGGAAAGATAAATAGTGCTTACCTGCCAGGTGCTGAGGAGCCAGTGGAACTGAGTCCTCCTGGCCTGTTTGGAGGAGTGCTTGATGCAGAGAGAGCCTGTATAATATGGTTACGTGCCTGATCCTTCCCAGCATTCACTCGACTGACCTCAGCAGTGGTTCTGGCAGGGGCAGTTTTATCAGGGCCATGAGGAGACTGGACTTGTTTTTGAGTGTCAGATAATTTATTGCTGGAGGACTCCAACGACCGAAAAAAATTTTCTCGTGCTTGCTGTGTTTTTGTTGTGGAGGATGTCCAAGGAGGCTTCGATGGGGTGCCTTCATGGCAATCTGTTTTATTCCCCAACGAGGCACCTTTGCAGTCATCTGATTTATTTACAGCTGAGGAGGACCATGGAGTATTTACACTTTTGAAGCCAGAGCTTACAGAAGATGAAACAGATGGCTTGGTTGAATTAGTGAGGCCTTCCTGGCTGGGTTTCTTCAACACCTGCTCTGGTTTCTTGGGTTCTGCTGCTTTCTGGAACGCCCTGGCAGCAGTAGGGGCTGGGGTACTGTCAGGTTTTTTCCCAGTACTGTGGAGACCAGAGATCTGGACATCGTCTGGCTGCTGGTGGCTGGTGCAGATGAACGTACCGGGCTCAGGCCCAGCTTTGTAGCTTCCAGGAAGAAGCAAGTTCCAACACTGCCTGCACCTGTGGATACAAAAGTCTCAGGAAACATCCCCCAGAGTGCTGGGGGACACACAGCTGGGTATGCAGGCATGACTCCACCATCCACAGGAGGGTGAAGGCAGTGAGCAGACCCTGTCTGCACATTCCTCAGGCACCAGAGCAAGAGCTGTGGATAGCACAGCCTGAAGCAGGAAAGCTGCAGATGAAGACAGACCTGTGGAGATAGTTTCCCTTACACACAGGTCAAGAGCAAGCCTAGGTTGCCTCCACTCTGAAAAAAGTGTGCCACACCTCTCTCTCCAGTCCCAAAGGGATCAGGCTGGCCCTCTGTGACCCCAGGGCTGTGCCCCTGCTTGGAAGAGCTGCTGTACCTGAAGCAGTTCCTGTGATAGAGCTTCCCATCGACCAGGTAGCGCTGCACCAGGTGCACGTGTTTGCCACAGACCCCACAGCTGCTGCTGGGGACATTCCCACTCTCTGCCAGGACCCTTTTCTGTGGGGAGAAGCAGTGGGTGAGCAGACAAGACCATGGCCCTGGACACAGCTACAAATCTCCCAAGAAGGTGAGTGTTTGGCATGCACAGCCAGGAGAGAGAATTGACATCCAGGAAATCCCCTCTGCCTCTAATCCCTTTGTCACAGAAGCCATAGAAGTGGAACAGCCCTGGGAAGGACAGAGTATGGGGAATATGTTCCCACAAAGCCAGAGGGCCAGGGTGCCCTGTCTGCCTAGAGGCAAAGGTCTCTGATTTAAATTAGTTGGGAAAGGGCTTCCACCCTGTTTTCATCCCTACTCTACTTTGAAACCACATCCAATAATTGGATCAATGTTTTCTAGCAAAAACAATACTATATCCTGTAAAAATCTCCATCCCCACTATCTAGGAACAGCATATCCATGTCTTAAGACACCCACATCCTGTTCACAATGTATCTAGGCTGACTGATGGTTTTCCAGTGACTCTCACCTCAGCCTATGCCAAAATCAGACCTCTGGATTAAATCATTCATAGTGAACAGAAAACTTAGAGACCAAGCCCTTCCCACCAGGAGCCTTGAACTAGCCCAGTACTCTCTATCTCACTGAACACATTTAAGGTACAAGGAAGAGCCAAACCCACATTTGTTACCATGGGAACTGGGGAGGTTTCCTTTGGCTTAGCTCTGGCTGGTGGGTGGGCAGGAGGCAGTTTGGGTGGCACTGGCTTAGGAGGCTCTGGAGCAGTTTTCTTCCCAGGATGCTGCTCTGGAGATTCCGAGGAAGGGCGCTTGATTCCAGCCATGCCTCCAACTGGAAGAAGGGAGTATTTTTAAAGAAAGATAAGAAAAACTCATAGGTTTAGGAATAATTTACAAAGTAAGAATACCCAGAGGTGCCTGATGGGTAACATGAAAAGCACACAAGGAGACACAGACTTCCTTCATGAGCAGTTCTGTACTGGACTGAGGGGCAAGAGGCAACAAGTGAATTGTAACAACATCTTGAAACTGCTGAATTTTCCTCTTCTCAGGGAATTTCATGAAGAGAAATGCAAAAGGGAAGAAATGCAAATTGCCATCCATCGATGGAGAGAACAAGACCTTGGGTTTTCAATTCCAGCCCACAGTGTGGCTGGAACAGGCCCTGCTGGAACAGGCAGAGGTGTCATGGCTAAGGAGCTGAAGCACAGAGGGCTTGCTGTGCTCCAGACTTCCTACACAGCCTGAACATTCACTGCTGCAAGTGTCCACCCCACATCCCAGCTGGGACTCCCACAGAACAAACAGCCTTGAAGAATTTGGAAATGACCACTAAAAATGGGTAATTCTGCAAAGACTTGGAGGTGCCATAAAGGTGCTGATGTGGAAACCAAGACTTGCCAAAAGCAGCCTGAAAACGTCAAATTCTTTTTTCCTTGCAGATGAAATAGAGCCCTTCAAAATTCACTACAAGTGGAGAAAAGAGAATGTCCAACTCACTTCAGTCAAGCAGGGAATGGTGCCTGAGCCCTGGGAAGTGCAGGGAAATTTCTCTGGGAAATAAGGCTTTGTGCAAAGTTTTTATAGACACAAACCCCAAGTGTCTCCCAGGGATGTTATTCTTGCACCACTTCCTAATTTGAATTAGATATCTCTGTGTTCCTTGTGGGATATTTGAGCCATAGCTTCACTTTCCAAGTGACACTTAAATGGCCACTCATCTGAAAAGAGATTATACCCTGCTCAGTAAACACAGAAAGGGCAGGGAGCAGAGAGGGAGCCCAGTTCCCAGCAGTCTGCCCTCAAGAAAGCCAACTCTCCAAATAAACACCCAGGACTCCTACTGCAGGGACCAGGGGACAGCTGACCCAGTAAACAGCTCAGGCTCAGATGCCCCCTCACTTCCCACTTGTGCCATTTACTGAACTCCCAAAGCCCAGCACAAAGATGGTGGCTTCAACTCCACTCATCCACAAAAGCATGACCTCACTAAAACACTGTCTGCTCACCCTCTCTGTTCTCCTGTGTCCTGCTTATTTCATGGTCCTGCTGGACCCCATCTGAAGGGCACGACTGTGATTCCATGATTCTGCTTGGTGTCAGAGGGCACATTCCAGGCTGGGCTCAGTTTCAGACATTCACATTCACCCCAGCAACAGGAATGCAACCAAAGTGTTTTGTGGGACACTAGAGAGTATAAAAATGTGCTGTGCTTGATGACATGGTGGACAAGATGCAGGGGGGAGGGGGAAAAGACCTCAACCTGACCCAGATTCTCACCACTTGGCACAAACACCATGGAATTTGTTTGATTTCAATCAGAACAGTTTTAAAACAAAAAAATAAAAAATGAAGAGGGGGAGGGAAGAAGTTGTGGAGGGAGAGAAAAAGCATGCTTAAATGTGTAAAGAGGTGGAGAAGTAGGAAGAGTTTAAACATTAAAGGCAGCTCTGAGTGAATTGTGCTTTTCTTTCAAAGATGCAGAACATTTTCAATACATATCTCTCCATTTAGATTCAACTTAACCAGTTAAGTCATTCATGTCCCACTTTCTAAAGTTTTCTCTGGAGGAACCTGTTAAATTGGTTTATCATATTACTTCATTTTGTATGAGCTTAAAGCCAAATATAAACCAAGACTACAATAATGCTCCTGTGAGCTCAGCTAAACTCTCCAGCATGTGCATATAATGCCTTGGCAGCTCTGTGGCCTGTTTTATGTTTGACAGAATTTCTATCACAATTATGTCAGTTAGGGTGATAATTTCCTTCTCCTTCCTTCTATCAGTGCTGCTGTGCTGTACAGGCCCTACCACTGATGCTGTCACATTGGCACAGCCTCACAGACAAGCTCAGCCTTGTTCTATTCCATGTTCTCACCAGCCCTCAGGTGTGGCAAAGACTGGAACAGGGGTGGAGGTGCTCAAGAATGGAAAGCTGAGGTGGGGACCATGGAGAGGAATCTTCAGTGCTTCTCTCTGGCTGGACCATAAGAAATTTTAGACTGTATTTTAAATTTTAAGGCAGTAGTTTCAAAGACTGTTGAAAAGACTTTCCTTCCAAAAGCACTGGTACAACTGTAGGCTGGTGTTTAAAGAGTATAGATCCCCACAGTGAAATAGTTCTGGTACCAAAAAGGCCTCTGTGCAGTCATTTTGCTTTTTCCAAGTTTGTTAGGAGGCAAGGGAAAGCATGAAATGAAGCCCTGATCCTTCCCACCCCTCCAGGGAATATGGTACTTACTAGGAGACCGTCCATGGAAGTAGTTATAATACTGGGAAACGTAGGTGAGGATGCTCAGCCTGTCTGGTACCTTGAGAGCAACCATATCCTCTGCATCCAGCAAGGCTGGGATCCCCAGCTCCTCCTCTGCCACCCGAAATGCCTGGAGAAGGGGAAAAAAACATAAATCAAGGGGTCAGCCAGGCAGCAGAGCTGCTCCTCATCATAAGAAAGAAAGTGCACTGCAAACAGCCCCACTCAAATAATAACTCTACTGGGGAACAGCTGCACCAGTTTAACTCCTACATCGTAGGAACCAACGGAGTCATGGCTTCCAGCCACTGCCTTGAGAAATCCAGGCAAGGAGCCAAAAATCTGGCCTGGCAAGCTGGCCACAGCTCACTGCACAGTAACTCACCTGGGCTTCCCTTGCTCTTCCTCCAGCCTGCCTGTGTGTGTGAGTGCACAGCTGCAGAGAGCCAGGCTGGCAGAAGGGGATGTGTCAGTCCAGGCTGGCAGACATTTCCAGGCTCCCAGCCCAACCTGGAGCACTCCCCAATTAACGGGGGGCTGGGAGGTGCTTGCAGGCAGCCCTCATCTCTGAGTGCTGGGCAAACGTTACAGCTTCCTGCCTCCTACTGCCTGCTCCTCTCCATCTGAAAATGGGAAATCTTGGGCTGCAGGAGGGACCCTGCTCTCCCAGACCAGAAAGGGGGAAAAGAGGTGTAATGCTGAAAATTCTTGATACATAGCTCCCTTCCAGTTTAACTGTTTCCATGCTGCCTAACATGTATTTGGGGTAAATATTACTCTTTGTGGTGTCCTCTGCTTTGAAACTGCAGGTGAAGGACACAAAAAAGCTATTTTCTCTTGCCTCTGAACAAAAGCCTTTAATAGAATACAAAAAAAAATTGCAACATCCAAACTTCACCCTTGCTCAGCTCAGTTTAGGGCTTTTACTAAGGACCTTTTCCAACTTATGGGAAAAAGTCCTTTTTCTCCTCCTTTGGAGCATCCCTGTTGAAATGCCAATACAGCAAAGGAAAACAGCACTTGCAGGACCAGAAGCACAAGGAAAGCTATTGCTAAAGTCCACAGTGAAAGGGTTAAAAAAACCCTTGAATATATTAAACCCCTCCGCATCTGACCTCTGGCATGGACACACGCAGCGTTGGTGTACAAGCCAACCATTCCTGCTTAGAAGAAACAAACAGCCACTATTTTTCAGCAAGATAATTACCATTTTTTTCCATTGGGTATCCCAGTAAAAATGTAACAGAGCTGACATTAAAAATGCTTTCAGCCGGTTACCACCGGCTGTGTCATCCCGGCTGCCAGCCCAGCCTGGCACTTTCCTGTCCTGTAAACTGGTACTTAATACATTCCTTGGAGTGTTCCCCACTGCACTGGCTGCACAACTGGTCTGACCAGTCGAGTTTTCTTGCTGGACATTCCTGGAGTGAGGTTTAGTGGGAACACAGGTCATGCCACCTCCTGCCACACTGTGCCACGGGCACAGAACACGTGCGAGGGGCTGCCTGGACCACCAAGAGGAGGATGCTCTGTGCACCCCCCTGGTTTGGCCAGAGCCAGGTGAGCAATGCAGAGAGCAGCATTAGGGCATGGTGTCCCCATCCTTGTGTCCCTGGGAACTGCTCTTGTCTGGAGTCCCTACAGGATCACCACCTAACAGGACCCAGCTGCCCTTCTCCTCTGCCTGCCTGCCCAGGCTGGCCTTTAAAGGACCAATATGTTGTTTTTGCACCATGGTTTTCATCAGTGCAGCTCCAAGTGCTTTCCAGGAGAAGAAAGTGCCACTGCTGTCATGCCCATGCAAAATGGGAAAGTGATATGCTCGAGGCCACCTGAGCTGGCTTGGCACAGGTTCCCTCTGGCACAGGCTCCACCTGCTACACCACAGCACCATCCACCAGCACTGACTCCAAGGCCTCTAGAAACTTTCCCTCTCTATATATTTTTGAAATCTCTAGCAAAAGAAATGCCACCAACTGAAATTTTTCTAATTTTTCTAGGGTTTGGGGTTGGCCTTGTGGGTCTGGAGAAGTGACACATTCTTCTTTGAAAGATGACCTTATATGACAAATTGCAGCTCAAACAAGGCTTTTTTACATGCACAATACAGCCCTTGAAAAGAAGCCTCTGACGATTGGAGGCACCAAGATGGGTCTGGACAATAGCAGAGAAATAATGCTGGGAGAAATCAGGCCCACCTGTATCCCAAGGACAGCCAGAGCAAGGCAGTGTAGGGGCTGGGATGGAGAGCAGGCCAAGGGGGAGGCCAGCCCAGGAGCACAGGGAGGTGGAGGGTCAGTCCCATGGACAGCACAGCCAAGGCAGCAGGACACCAGCAGGGAAAGGACAGCACAGACAAGTCATCCACAGCAGGAGGAGTAAGGGAGAGAGAGCAAAACAAAGGACATAAAAGACACTAAGAAAGGGGAGGAGGGACACACAAACTGCAACAAAGGAGGGGAGCAACTCTTTATGAGAAGCACAAAGAGGCTTTTCATTAACAAAAGCAGCGGAGGCAGCTCGCAGAGCTCATTTCCCAGACACAGGCAGACACCATCAGCCCAGCTGGACAAGGAGCAGCACTCAGGGACCCTCAGCACTTCGGCCAAGACACCCTCCATGGCAAAGAGGCCCAACTCCTGCCAGAAACCAAACCTCCAGAGCAGAATGCATGGTCTGGCTCTCCCCTCGAGGAGAGGAACACACAGGGCTGAGCCCCAGCATGTCACTACCTGCTCACAGGCTGCAGCCCCAGCCTGGGGACAGAGGGTCTATCGTGGGAGCTGTGCACATGGCCAGGGATGAAGGGGAGCAGAGGCTAAGGAGCCATGGGGGGACAAGTTCAGCTCTCCAGAGACAAGGAGCACTTCAGTCAGCTCACTGCCTGAGAGCCTGTCACTCCTCCAGCCCAGACAAGGGGAAGCTGCCATGGTTTGTTCATATCCCAAGCTCCTGCCAAGCAGCCACGAAACTGTGTGGAGCTATGCCAAGGGAAGAGGAGTGTTATAATTCACTGCCTCTCCTTTTGCAAAGGAGAGAGGGAAAGGAAAATCCTTCCTTGGATCAGCAAGACCATACTGGAATCCAGTGCAGGAAGGGGTTGGCCTGTTTAACTTCTATTTTCTTTGTGGAAAGAACATGAGACACTCCAATACCAGGCTGGAGTGAAGTGTCCAGGCACCATCAGGTTTTAGGATGTATCCACCTTGATCCCCTGCACCAGGAAGGAAGAGAAGTGGGAGGACACTCCCTGTGCTCCCCCTCTCACACCAGCTACTTCCCAGCTCCTGCTCCATCCCTCAGAAGCATTACATACTCATCATGTCTGTATTTTGAGCTCTAGCACCTCTGTCTGAGCTCCTGCTGCCACAGGACACACTGGGAACAGGCCAGCTGTGTGGCCAGCTAAGAAGCACAAACAGTCTGAAGGTGCTTTCAAGCAGCCAGCCAGGCTGGACATTGCTGTTCAAAGGAGAGGGCTGGAAGGGGCAGCATAAGGCAAAGGACTGGAACACAGCACAATGGGCACACTGTGCCTGCAGGGTTTCTGTTGCTGAATCACATGAATAAAATGCCAGGTCACAGGCTAGACCAAAAGTAAACATCAAAAGTCACTTACCAACTTGTTGTTCTCGTACACATTTTCTTTTCTGAGGGAGTCAAAGTTTCTGAAAAACAGAAAAAGAGAAATCTCATGTTGGTGATGTAGAGTGAGTTGCTCCAGCTCTCAGACCTCTCAGAGCCTCCCTGGCTTAAGGGACAGAGCACCCCATCCCAGCCTTGGGACGTCCAGGGAGGGCAGCATGGCAGATCCCACCCGAGAGTCACAGACCTGCTGTACCCAGGACAGAGACTGCAGCAGGCACAGCATCTGCCCACAGGCAGCACGAGACAATTCTGGCACATTAGCCCTGAGAACAGGACACATTGGTGCCTGTCCATCCCAGGTAGATTGAGGGGTTCTGCTGAGACAGCCAGGAGCAGCCTCTAATTCATGGGGTGGTTTTTCAGCCTTCAGAAAAGCCTTGCTTCTCTCCCACCTCAAAAAGACACACCAATACCTGCTGGCCAGGTATAAACACCCTCTCCCATAAGTCACATCCATGTTCTTCTCCTGCCTTGAAAGCTGTCTCCACACAGAGAGAGCTCAGCTCCAAGGATCCCCCACACACTGCACGTATCACTTGCTTCTCCAACACACCCATATCCTCTGATCTCAGAAGCTCCTGGGTCCAGCAGCACATGAGTTCTGGCTTCAAATCTTCATTTTTCCTCTGGCAGAACTCCACAAAACCAGCACCAGGGATCTGTCTGGGAAAACCTCTGCTCACACCATACTGCTTCTGATAACACCAAAGTTGCCAGTAGAAATCTTACTCTGTTTTCCCTAAGGCTGTAACTTTTGCTTTGTGATCATAATAAGTAACTGAAAAGGAAGTGACAATTACTGTTCACAAATCCAAGCCAGAGTCAACAACTCCTTTCTGCTGTCCCCAGACATCACTTCCCTCTTCACCTCTCCCCAGATTTGCTGTCCCTCTCCCTGGTCCAACCTCTCACTGATGCCACTCTCTGCATTGTGCTGGCAACTCAAAACCTGGGATATGCTGGGACAGGGATGAAAGCACAGGGCAGAGTTTGTGCTGCTGGAAGTAGAGCCACAGCACAGCATGCTCCCTCAGAGCAGAGCGTGTCCTTTGCTTAGGAAACAACCATCATCAGCTTTGTTTTAAACTGACTGGCACTTGCTAAACAGGGAATACAAAACTGGCTGTTGGCTGGCAGCCCTGCTCCCCAACACTGCTTCCTTCAGCCCAGGCAAGCTGGCAGGGTCAATTCCTTTCTGACAACCCCGTTTCACCTTACAATCCTTGTGTCTGCTGGCACAGAGCTGAGCGAGATGTGACACCTGAGAGGGAATTCTCACTGATAAACAGAAAACAGCACCAACTTTGCATTTTTTGTACATAGCACCTTTACACCCGGTGTGGACCCATCCTCTTAGCCCATTCCTCACCTCTGGGGTGAGCCAGGGTAACTCTGAGAGCCAGGGCAAAGCTGGCTTGCAGCGACCTATTCATGAGAGAAACACATGATCTGTATCGCAGCAGGGGAACTTTTTCCACTGCTTGTAACTGCAAGGAGCAAGCCAGGTCCTTTATCTACTCAGCACAGAAAGTGGAGCATTACATCATAAATAAGAGAGGCACCTTAAACAGGCTTGCTCATCCTGCCACATCCTCTGCCTCCTCCCTGCTTCCCACATCTGGTATTGCTATGTGGGATAAGGAAAGAATGACAGATAAGGCCCTGAGGTTAAACTCCCCCAAAGAGCACGTAAAGACAAGGCACATCCCACCTCTAAACCACAGACTCTTTCCTGTGCAGAATCAAAGGGAATTGCAGAGGCTTTTCTTCAAGCAGTGCTCCTGCCCAAAGATTTCCCTTCCCTGACACAATGGATTAAAAAGAGCAACAAAAATAGTAATGTGTCAAAAAAGTCACAGTGAAACAATAGATACAACCATCCTTGGGTTAAGTCAGGCCAGAAAATTGGCTTTTTTTAAGACCCAGCTGAAGGAGGCGATTTCAGCTCTTTGCCTCATTCCCAGTTCTGCTCCTAAATAGTCCCTGTAGCATGGGAATGCAGCAAAACACTGCAAGAACAAAGAGGAGCTCCAGGTTCTTTGGTCATTCTGACATGTAAGACACTGGCATTACTATTTATTGTTGGTCAGTGGCCTTCAGTCACACTCAGTGCTGTTTGCTGTGGTGGTGTGTGTACTCCCTGGCATGCAGCAGAGACCTAAACCCCCCAGTCTTTTGATGGTGAATGTCTCAAATCCCCTCCTATTCCTCACAAGAAAGTGCAAACAACCAGGTTATTTGGTCATTTCAAGAGTCTCCTGACCTCTCAGCATCATTCTTTCCCTGGCTACTCAGGTGAACTGCTTACAAATAATTTTTCTTTTGGAAATTGATCTTACTGGTGCAGCTCCTATCTTGGAATATCAAAGCTCTCTGGACCAATGTAATCCTAAGACAGCAAAGGTAATACAAACAGAGAAGTAGGAGTTCTCCACTGAGAAAACACAAGCAACTGAATTAATTGGAAAATGTGAAAAATATAAATGTGACCCAAGAGAGGCCTCCAGTGTTGGAAACAAATCAGAGTGGAGTTCACTAGCACAGGGATAGTGGAGAAGTTTTTAGCTCCCAAAATAACCCTCCTTAGCAAATAAGTGGTTGAGAATTTCTCATGCCCACAAATCTCCATGACCACCCCAGCTCCAGCTGCACAGACCCAGTGCTCACAAACATGCCTCAGTCCTCTGCAAGCACATGTGCTTCCACAGGAGGAATCTCTGTTGCTGCAAGCACTAACTTGATTGGAAACTTGACCTTGGAGCAGACCGAGAGAAAAAAAATCCCAGAGCCTCAATGGCACCAAAAAAGTTTCTGTCTTTTGGCACTTTTGTGCTATTTTCTCTACAGACAATAAGATGTGCAGTCAAAAGGATCACTGTAAAAGAGTGAGGCACCCTTTGCCAACTCCCAGCCCTTGGACAGGGGATTCAAATCCAACATGCTCTGCTGGGAACAGGAGCTTTCAGCTGTGTTCTTTCTGGAGATGCAAAGCCAGGGAGGTGGGACAAGGCTGGAATTCCAGGCAGATGTTCCCCATGTGCTCACCCTCCTCTCAGGAATGCCTGTGAGGCTCTGGCTGGCAAGTGACAGAATGCTGCTGAAATGAACCCCGAGCCATCCTCCCCCTGCCTCCGCCTGTCACACAAACCACAAACCCACCAAGCCAAGCACGAGGCTCTGCTTCACCCCAGCCTTCTGCTGAGGAGAGAGCCTGCACACAACTCATCCCCAGCGTGACCTCACCCTGCCCTGCTGAGCCCACAGTGACCTGGAAATGCTGCTGGGGGAAAGAGCACCACTGCTGCTCAGCTGCCAAGGGGGATTTCACCACCAGCCCATTCCCAGAACAGCAGCTCGCAGTCTGGGAAAGAGCGAGATCCTGGATGAAGAGAAGGATCTTAATCAAAACCTTTCCTTGACATCTGGCATTAATAACTGAGTGAGCATGCACAGCTCCCCTGCCTCTCCTAACTCATCTGTCAGGGCAAGGCCACTAAAATCGTGGCTGAAGCTTGCACAGCCTTCACCACCACATGTGGCAGCTGCTGACCTCGGCTTCCTACCATGCTGCCATGAGGCTTCATGTTCCTCTGACATGAGATGTCCCCAGGCTCTACAATCATCCCAGAAAATGGGCTGGAGCCTGCCTGACACAGCGTGTGTGCCCAGCTGGGACTGACTCTGAAGCACTCTTCATCTGGGACACAAAAGAAGTGGATTTCCATGGTAATTCAGCATGGATCTTCACTCCCCCTGAGCATCCTTGCATGAGTGGGAAGTGAGTGGGAAATGCATTTCTAATTTTACATGGCTTGCCCTGTTCACTGGTAACACACAAGCAAACATTGGCTAAGTTCAAGAGAAGTTATCATATTTTCCATATGTTTTCCAGCAAGAAAACAGGAAGGAAGGAGAGACCCGCACCAGCCTGTCCTCTGAGCCACATAGCTCACAAGAGAAGCCCATGTTTATGTCCATGTTTTGAGCTTGAAGTTATCCTGGTAATTTTACAGGCTCCTGCAGGAGAAATCCCCTGCACTCAGCCCAAGAATGTAATTTGTGTAAACCAAGAGAGAAAACGCACTGTTGCAAAACTGGTGCTGTGACTGAATCATGTTCTGCAAGTGATCTATGCAGCAGAGCTGCTGCAAACACATCAAGAGCTCCAAACACCAAACACCCCTTTCTAGTTTTACTTTCAGTCTGTTTTTAATCTTTAACTAAGATCCTTGGTAGAAGCAAGGACAGGAGCCCAGGATGGACCCCTGGGAAGCAGAAGTCACAGTCACACATGCACCCAGCTGCACTCCTCCACCACTGCACCCTGCACCAAGAGCACTCAGAGAAGCTTTTAGGGATACATGGAGAATCTGCACAGGTATTCTGTCCCAGGATTTGACACATGGCACCTGGCAACCCTGGCCACCAACCACCTGAAAGCACCATTTCCTTCCAGCAGGACTTTGCCCAGTTCATGGAACACGTGGTGCTCTCCTGTATTACCACACTGACACTGATGAAGGAGGTCTCAAATAAAGGCTTCTCTTACTTTAACCTTCAGGCAGTCCTCACTGAGCTGGACCGAGTCAGAAAGAGCTTCTGTGATGACCCAAATAAAGTCAGGCAGAATGCCCACCATAAAAGAAAATGAATGGGAACAGAGACATGCCTCAAGGAACATCTTCCCTCTTCAGCACAGGAGAATTTATTCAAGAGATGCCTATCCACAACCCTTTTTGCACAGTTCAAGGATTATAAACAACTCACTAAACTGGGCAACAGGATTATTCCAGCTCCTTCATTGCTGAGCACATGTGTGCAGCCGGATGGGCCAGCTGCAGGAAGCAGTCACAGCCCCTCCACAAGAACACCTCAACCTTTCTGCCCTGGTGTTTTGTATTTTTGGGACTGTGAATCAAAGGAAGGAAAGGAAATATCTGGAGTCACATGGACATGACAGCATGCCAGGAAGTCATACACAGCAACACCACAGTGACTGCCCAAGCATTGGGACAACAAAGTGTGTCTGGAGCTCCTGAGCTAACCTCCTGCTGCCCAAGCCTGCTCCAGTTTCTGTCAAGTTTCAAGACAACAGATGAGAGAAAACAAGAGATCTTCTCTTGGGTTCAACCAGAAGCAAGTCACCTGCAAGAGGGATTTCTGCACACAAACACATGTGGTAGGCTGTCCTGGGAGCATGAAGAACAAGGGAGAATGCATAGGACAAGAGAAAAACTGCAGTACAGACCACCCAATCTGTTCCTTACTCAGCTGGGCACATCTGACCAGGAGAGACCTAACGCTTCAATCAATACTCCTGGGCACTCTTTCCCGTGCTCCTTTGCCTTTATCTTCCACCTCGACCCCTCATCTCAAAGTGCCCAGAAGAAAAAAAAATCAAACTCAAAAATCCCCAACCATGAAGCAGGATCTGTGACTCCTTTTGACCATTCACCTTCCCAGGTGTTAACTTTTGGGCAGGGACAGTTCAAAACACAAAGGGCACCAGTAATGGCACCAGCAAGGCGTGGAAAGCACAGACAGAGCTCTAGATGGCAAAAACAAGGATGTGGAGGAATCAGCGGCTGTGGGGCCCTGCCCTATTACTGCATTTTGTTTAAATAGCCCTTACCTCACGACTTGTGAGCGCTGTGCTGCTGTTGGGCTGAGTGAGGAGAGCCCAGCCAGAGCAAACACAACAGCAAAGAAGGAAATGCTGCCCCAAAGATCGGTGCCTGAACCTGTTTTGCAATGGAAAGGATGCATTTAGAACACTTATAATCCAGCTACTGAGGGAAGAAAAGGGAAAAAGGAAAAATGTATGGAAAAAACCAGCACGAAGGCTGGGAGAGCGTAGCTTTTCTCTTGGAGATTCTCAGTGTGGGTGTGAGCAGAGTGCTGCTGGTGATGTGCCCAGAGGGAGGGCAAGAGAAGGTGGAAGACCAGGGTCCACAGCTTGGACGGCAGGACAGACAGAGCCCATCCACAACTCGATGGATGGTGGGATGGGCACAGCTGGAGAGGGTTCTTGGGATGGAGAATCCAGGCTCTGCAGCTCGATGGATGGCAGGATGGCACAGCCTGGAGAGGGTTCTTGGGGGATGGAGAACCAGGCTCTGCAGCTCGATGGATGGCAGGATGGGCACAGCCTGGAGAGGGTTCTTGGGGGGATGGAGAACACAGGCTCTGCAGCTCGATGGATGGCAGGATGGGCACAGCCTGGAGAGGGTTCTTGGGGGGATGGAGAACCCAGGCTCTGCAGCTCGATGGATGGTGGGATGGGCACAGCCCAGCGGGGGTCCCGGGGGTCCGGCCGCCCCGGCGCGGCCCTCGATGCCCGGCACGGTACTCACATGAGGTCGGGGCGGTGTCGGTGCAGGATGGCGCAGAAGGCGAGGCCGTCGCGGAACGAGGTGGTCATGTTGGTGATGCTGACATCGCGGTAGCCCTCGCACTGCTGCCGGCACCACAGCTGCAGGTTCTGGATGGCAGCCATGGCCCGCGGGGAGCCGGCGGGCTCGGCAGGGCGGGCAGGGCCGCGGACCCTCCGCGCCGCGCCGTGCCCAGCCCGGGCCGAGCAGCCGGCGGGGGGCGGCCGGACCGGCGGCGGTAGGAGGGGAAAGAGGCGGGGAAAGAGGCGGAGAAGCGGCGGAGAAGGCGCGGCTGCGGCAGATCCGCGGGGGATCCGGCAGCAGGGAGCCCGCAGGTCGCGCTGCTGCGGACGGAGAGGGGAATTTCGTCTGCAGCTGCACAGGAACGTCAAAATGTCCTGCCCGAAGGGGCGGCCACCAGCGGAGGCGTGAATCATATCTAGTCACTGAGAGGGATGTTTTCTCCTCATTTGGAGGGGGAAAAGTTAAAAATCACCATAAATCACCTAAATGTAACTGTCCGATGGATAATCCTGAGCTGGGCGGGCGGATACATCCCCAGCATCCCCAGGTTACACCAGGTGCGAGCGGAGCCGGCAGAACCCCGCTGCAGCCCTAGCCAGAGAGCGCCGGGCAGGGAAGGGAACGGGAGGAGGAGGACGAGGAGGAGGAGGAAGCTCAGCTGCCCAGAGCCAGGGACTGCCCAGAGCCAGGGACTGCCCAGAACCAGGACCTGCCCAGAACCAGGACCTGCCCAGAACCAGAACCTGCCCAGAACCAGGACCTGCCCAGAACCAGGGACTGCCCAGAACCAGGACCTGCCCAGAACCAGAACCTGCCCAGAACCAGAACCTGCCCAGAACCAGAACCTGCCCAGAACCAGGGACTGCCCAGAACCAGGACCTGCCCAGAACCAGGACCTGCCCAGAACCAGGACCTGCCCAGAACCAGGACCTGCCCAGAGGTGTCGTCGCGGCGAGGGAGGGAGGCCCGCCGGCAGTGTCGGGACTGATGGAATCGCAGGGCTGGAAAGGAGCCGCGGGGATTTCCCCTCCCCGTCCCCACCGGGCAGCGCCCGGTGCGGGCACGGCCGGCTCGGCACAGCTGCCCCGCGGCACACGCATCCCCTAAAATAACTCACCAGACCTCGAGCAGCTGGCAGAACACGAGAAGAGACAAGGTAGCACTTAAAGAGCTGCCTATAAATTAGGTTAAAATAATCAATAATACATATAATATATTAACGGCGTTTCTGTGACATGATATGGATAATATACATTAATATATAAATACCTCACAAATAATTCAGAGTGTTTCCATTTCATCAACAATCACTGGCCAATGTATTTACTTTATGGTAAGGATTATACATTTCATTATAAATGGCTTGCTGGGCATGTCAGCAACTTTTACATCTCCATTCACTTTATTATTAATGGTTTCCTGAACAGTAATGGCATAATAATGCACACAATGCAGCATGAATATTTGATGTGGCATCTATAGTCTCCCATTTATCATTTATAACAGGCTACAAAAACATTATAAAACATTTATTACAAATTTATAGATCACTTTATACTAAAACAAAGTTGTGTTATAAATACATTATTAATCCTTTATGCCATTTATAGGAATCCCTTGTAATAAGGCCTTAGCATATGTTGCTGCACAACCGTAACAAGAGTGGTGTGGTGAGGAGGAAATACGGCACTGTGAGGCTTCTCCCAGGTCCTTGGTGTATTCTGTGATGGAAAGTAGAAACATCTGCACTCAAAATTAATCAGACTACCAAGGGACTGATCAAAAGAAATGCTGGATTAACTCAAAGTTGGGGTTTTACCCCTCACTTCGCTCAAAAAAAGCCACTTGCTGGAGCCCTGAAAGATGAGCTGTCCCACATTTCCACAACACCTTTGATAAAATGGTGTAATTTACAAAAAGCCTGGCTAACAATGAGCAGCCCTTCCCATCCTCAGGTACCTTAGGCTTGGTGAGAAATAAAGAGGGAGTGCTGGGTTTAGGAAATGTGTCTGTGGAGTTTCTGTTTAGCAGTGTGCATCCCCTGCTGTGCTTCCAATCATCATAGTGCAGCACTGGGAGACGAGGAGAAGGAAATGAGGTTTGGAAATGGAGTGGTTGCCTGTTGCCAGTCATACAAACAGTGAAAATCAGCTCCTGAGTGCAGCTTTGACACAGCTGTACTTACCCCTTTCAGATTTAATGGCCCAGATGGGGCATGGCCCAGGGAATGAGACTTAGACTTTTTAAAATATATATTTGTTTAACATGACAATCTGTCTCCTAACAAACCCAGCTTAATGAGCCAATGCAGTTAGTCCCTTCTCATTACCTCGTGCTTTGGGAAGGGGCAGCTGGGGCTGGGTGGCAGGGGACACATGCCCATGGAGCAGAAAGCCAGGCTGGGCTCAGAGCAGCTGTGATTTCCTGTGTATCACAGCCCACCACATTTCACCTCGTCCCTCCCTGCACTGCCCCTTGCTTTTCACTGGGACAGTTGTACCACAAATCCAGGCTTGCAGACACCAGAAGAAACTATTAGTTGCTGGCTCCAAGCTGTGCATCCCAAGAGAGGTTAGTCTGGAGGAACAGCCCTTGGTACACCAGGAGAATCAGGTCCACGTTATCCACTAAGGTGATTAAAATGACATTGCTGAAGGAGTTTGCTAACACAGTGAGAGTCTTACTGCTGGGCCAATAATGGCTTTCCAAAGTACAGGCAGCAGAGCCTTGTGCAGTGTTAGCTGGTGATTAAGCAGAGCTCTGTGGGAGTTTGCAGCTATGATGAGCCTTTAATGCACCAACAGGTAAACTAATACACACTGAGAGAAGCGGGGCAGGAAGGGAGCAGAGCTGCTGTTCTCCCAGGATGTTCCTCAGGGGATGATGCTTACAAATCTTTACTCTGGATTGTGCCTTTCCTTTCTACATCTTTTCCTTCAAGGGAATCTTATAGGTCCTTATCCTGTTTTGCAGACCTTGCCCCTGCTCACTGAGCTTTTCCCAAAGCTGCTGGGTGAGGTTTTCCCTCCTGTGATGCACAGCTGGCTCATGGAGCAAAGTGTGTCCTGCAGCACAGTGCCTGCTCCCCTAGCCCCTTCTCAAGGGGTGTTTGGAAGCTTGTTGGAGCAGCAATCCACAGACACTGATTTATTCTTCTCTATTTATAGACACTCTTCTCTCTCTTCCTCAGTCCTTTTCTGTTCTCTTCTTAGATACCAGACTGCTCCAGAGAAATGCTGAGTGCTTCCTGACAGCTGCTATGACTATGACTAGTGGGGTTACTCTGCCATCACCTCTTAAATTTATCCTGGTTCCCATATGCAGCAACCAATAGAATGTACCATTAGTAGAGAAAAAGCTTAAATATCTGACTAGGCCACCCTAAAGCCTCAAAAACCCACCCAACATTTGTCAGCTTGAAGACTGGAGGGGAGGAAGGGCTGATTCCTTGTACCAGGAAATGTGGGGCCTCATGAAGCTGAGAATCAAGTGATGAAGTTTTTTTTCCTCATAAGAGAGTGTAACATCATAGAAAAAAAAAAAATCACATCTTTTAACTATTGTGAGAAATCAGCTGATCAAATTGAGCTACTTCATAATTTTGCTGCGGGCTGTGTGCAGGGCTGTTCACTCCCAACAATAGGAAGTGTGTGTCGTAGCCAAGAGCTCTCATACATCCCCGTGCCAATGGCTTGAATTAAATTGAGGGATTTAAAACAAGAAGGAAAAAGCATTTGTCTCATCAGTAACATGCCTCATCAGCTCTCTTTTCCCAGAAGGCAGCCAGGCTGACTCCACAGAGATGGAAAGGCCCCAAACAGGGAAAAGAAAGCCCCAACAATTTCACAGCCTCTCACGCAGAAACGCTTCCACATGATACCTGCCTCCCCTCACAGTCTGACTAGTTTGACCTGCAAAAGTAGCAGAAAAAGAGTTGTCATGAAATTCAAGTCTGAACAAGAATTTCCACTTCTTCCATTCTTCCAAGAAGATGAAAGAGAAGGGTGAAGTTACAGGAAAAGGCACTGTGGTAAATTTCTCTGCAACACACCCCCTGAGAAGCTCAGGAATGGTAAACCCATTACCCTAAAATCTCATAGGAACAAAACCAATGAGCATCAGAATAAAGAGTGTTGTATCACCTAGGTATAATACAATATCACATCAAAACAGAAAGAAGTCTCTCTCCCTTGTCCCTCCTGTCACCAGCCAGATGTCCTGCTGGCTTTTCTGTCCCCCAGTGCAGAGAAATGAGGGGCAGGCTAGAGGGTGACTTTAGAAAGTTATTTCCAGGCAACAAAGATAAGAGATTGCTCACATCCTGCATCCTAAACACCAGGTGATAGGAAAAATGAAAAGGGCATAAACAGCAGCTTGGTGGGTCAGCAGTCCCAGGGAGCTGAAAGGAGCTCTCCAGGGGGGTTGGGGGTGGTATTTATTTCATAAGGTGATCTCCCCTTGTCTTCCAAGGAGGGGAAGCAGATGATGGTGATCCCCAGTCTTTGCACTGCCATGGCAGAACACTCTCTGTTCCTCCAGGAGCTGCAAACATCCCCATTTTTATCAGAAAGTGAAAGCAAAAGTGTGTTTTGCAGACCAAAATCTGTTTGGGTCATGCAACTGTGTGAAGTGACCCCAGGTTTCTCAAGGCACCACCATGGGAGCAGGACACACCCTGGAGCAGGAATAGCCTGGGCACTTGGAAATGCTGTGTCTTATCATCAGTAGAGCAGAGTTTAAAGCCTGTAAACCCAATAAAATTTGTTAGTGATTAACAGTGTGAACATACTGAAGCAAAAAAGCATTTTATGTTTTCTAGGCCCATTGTAGGCATGAGTAAGTGAAGTTTCCTCTTCCCAGCAGTGAGGGTAAGTGAGGTTTTGTTCTTGTTTCAAGGAACACAAAAACACTTGCTTATCATTCAGCTTATTTCTGAACCCTGAAATCCAGCTGGAACCTCAGCTGGAAAAGAAGCCAGCTCTTACCTCAGGTTAGAAACTCAATAGCAATAAAATCCTCGAGACAGAGTAACTCTAAAGGCCAGAACTTTCCACTTTTGCCCTGAATTGACGGAAAAACTACAAATTGCCTTGTTTTCACCCAGACCAAATGTGAAGCACTGTGTGCTTTATTAGGGGGAGAACAGGGAACATCAATGTCAGTATAAAATTGGGGCTCTGAAGTCCTGGCACAGCAGCGTGGCCACTCCACAGCCACTGGCACCCTGTGTCCCTGTGCTGGTGCCTTGCTGCCAGGGGATGGTCTGGTGTGGGGCACTACAAGCTCTGCAAGAGAACCCATGGGAGATGTGTTTTGGGATGCCCCAAAAGGGCTGAGCATCCTTAGAGGTCTCAGTCCTCTCCAAAGACACAATAAAAACATATGCAACACTTTAGATTTTGAATATTATTATTGGTTTAAAAAAAAAAAAAAAAGAGAGAGAAAGGGAGGTAATTTTATTACTCTTATGGTATGTTTTCCATTATTTGCATAATTGCTTAATGCTAATAAGACAATTAGCATTTCTTACAGCTTAATAATTACCCAGTAATGACTGGGCTACTGTAGCTTAATTAATTTTTTAATTGTCACTGGGGGTCTTGACATTTTTTGCCAGTATCTTCTTGTGTTAGAGATGGTGTTCCTGCAAGCAGGCTGGTACCAAAACACCACCAGCAACACAGGACAGGCAGATATGTTACTACAGAAACCTTCTGATTTTAAAATGATGGGAAATTTCAAGCTCTATATTCTGCTACTTTAGGGGCAAATTATCTAAACACAAGAACAGGCAACACAGAGAACAGTCCACCTCAGGCTAATGCTACCCCTACAGCAGCCAGGCCACTTAGCAGCCATGGGGCCAGCTTTGACACTCCTGAAGTTAACAAAAGTCTTACCATTTCTAGCTTTCAGCAAGCAAGTCCTTGAGTTAAGTGTGAACTGTACTGTCCGGAACTGTGATATGGCCAGAAGGAAGTTAATTGAGGGCAGGCAGGGCCAGGATTGCATTTGTCACTGATGGGGGTCACAGATGAGGTTGGCTGGAGGTAGGGGATGGCAGGGCCCCAGGGAGCAGTCCTGGGAATAGACTCCACTCACAGACAGGAGGTAATGGAGACAGAGTTTTTCTCTCCTTTTTTATTTTGCACAAGACTTCTTGCCTGGTGCTCCTTGCAAGGCGAGGCTTCTCTTTACCCTTTCTCATTTCTCATGGCAGGCACAACATCAGCTTTTAGCCATGAAATCCCAGTTGGTGGCTGTTCCCTGCACTTCTGCTGCTGGTGTAGCAGGGTGGGCAGATTTTCCTCTGAGTTCAGTGGTGGGACTCATCCAGCTCCCAGTGCCAAGCAGAGGCAGCGGCCACAGAGTCAGGAACAGCAGGCACCCCTCTGGTTAGTCATGCCCTGCTCATTTACATGCTGCTCCAGGACACCCCTGACACTTCCTGGGGTGCACAACCTTGCCCAGAGCTGTGTCAAAAAGCCACAAACCTCCAGGACATTGGCACACATGAGGGGCCACAATAGCAGCCACACAGGCCCTGGCAGGTGTGTGGTATGGCCAGGTTAGAGATGCCCACTTGTGTCCAGCCAAGCATGAAGGTCCATCATGTGCATGCTGGACAAGAGCCAGCCTTGCCCTGAGCTGGGTGCAGCCACTGGATGAGAAACAAACCTCTGGCCAGTTTTCCCTTCCCCATCATGCCTCCCCCTAGAGCTGGCAAGACTCCGTCTATCTGAGAAGACAAAAAGCCTCTCCAGGAGCCAGTGTTCAGCACATTCCCCAGCACCAGACACCAGCTCTGACAGCCGAGCTCTCTTTAGAAAGCTCTTGACTGCAGGAGATGTTGGTAGAAAAGTTTTAGTGTCTAAACAAGCATTTTGCACCAGTTTGGGATGTGCTGCCTGTAAGGCGGATGGGAGCAGTGACTTGCACTGGGTGAGTCATGGGGCCCCATGGGCTTGGCCAGGGAAGACCCTGCAAACCTCCTCCCCACTCTTCTGATCAAAGCACAAGCTCTTGAAGACACAGAAGATGGCCCCAGCCCCAGGAGGAGCCTGGGAGAGCTGTGAAGGGTGACACTGCCAGCTCAGCTGGGATGGGAGGAGAGGAGGTGCTCAGCCAGGCAGAGAGGGAAGTTACAGAACACAGATTACAGGCAGGCAAGTGTCAGGGCATCAGTACCACTGTCACCAACCGTTTGAGAGCTGTCACAGCTGCCTTCCCTGACAGCAGGGATGGGCTCTTGCCCTGAGCTGTCTCCACACAGCCAGGCACCCTCTGATAGCCCTGTTTTCAGCACTGATCTGGTTTGATGATGTGCTTCAAGCCAAGGCAACCTGCTTAGCTCCACTGGGTCCAAGCAAAGGATGGAAGCAGAGAAAACACATTGTGGGAACCTTCAAGACAGCAAAAAGGAGAGATCAACAAATCACAGATGATGATTTTTGTACTGGGAGATCTATGGAGGTCTCAGTTCTGCAGAGTAACTTCCACCCACATCATCTCCATTTGACTTCATTTCCTGATCTCCCAAAAGGTGATTGCTGCTGCTGCTGCTAAAGAGATGCTCTTTCTACCTTCCCAGACACCTCTCTTTCCACACAGCTCTGCAAAGCCTGTCTGTTCTGGACTGAGGGGTCATGAAGTAGTTCTGCCAACATCCAAGCGTGCCCTGCTCCTGTGACCCAGGCATCCTGGAGCAGGTCTGCTCACCACAGGCACTACAAAACAGACACAGGACAATTTGGGACCAACCACATTGTTTGGTTTTGCCTGTAAATGTTTCGAGTTGCAGCCCCAGAGTGGAATTTCTGGAAAGCCCCAGCTGCAAAGATTTTCGCCAAAGCACCACTATTGTGTTTGACTCACTGTCTTTGCACAATAACAGTCTTGAGACATCTTCCTTGCTCCTTGGCTCAAAATCCTTAAGAGAGCCCTTTTCCAGGAAGTCCCACAAGTTCCCAGCTGTTCTAGGGCCAGAGCAGCACCAACAGAACTACCTCCCTGCTCTGACAAACTGAGCAGTGCCTTAATGATGTGTGACAGGGGACTGAGGTAAGAGTTCCCAGTGAGATTACTGGCTCCCCTTGGACAGGTGTTAATCCTGCTGTCACTGAGCCCCTCAGGAAACCCATTCCACTGGCTTGATCTCCTTCAGCTGTTCCTCCACATAATTTATATGGAGCTAATTGCCACAGTAGTGGCTCCGGATGTGAAGCAGATGCTGCTGAGGAAAAGAGCATGTTGCATCCATAACTGATGGCTCTAATCTCTATTTAAAGACAAGGCTACTTAGAGTTGATGGGAGGTTCAGTTCTCCCCCTTTTCTTCTCTATTTCTCTGCAAAGGCAGCTGGACATTCATTCATATTTTGACACACCAGCCAAAGTGCTCAGCTGTGGTATCCTCATGCGCAAGAACAGACAATACTTCCCCCCACAGCCACCTAGGAGGTCACAACTGTCCCTGCCACCAGCAAGGAGATACAAATAAAATTCCTCCAGGATGTTTGTCTTTACTATACTACAGTGTTTCTCTACTAACAAGTGGAGCACCAGAGGAACAGAGACAAATGACATGAGAACAAACTGGTGATTAGAATTAAGTGAGGCTGAACAACAAGCACATGGAGCAGTAACTTCTCTGGAGCAGGGGAAAAGAAGATTTCCTGTCCTCAAATGACAGCTGGCAAATAAACCATCACCCCTCTCAGCAGGCAAGGACCAGAGAGCAGTGGTCAGAAGAGTCACAGGGAGGTACTGGAAGATCCCAAAGAGGAAACCCAGCTGCTTATTCAAAGCCTCCACCGTGACAGTGGCCAGCTGCTGGGATGTTTGCAGATGTACCAAGAAGTTTGTTTTATTTGTTTTTAAATAAAAGTTTTCCAAGGAACCTCGTAAAAGCTGTCCTGTCAGCAGTTGGTGCTGACCCAACTCATCCATGGTACCTCAATGACCTTTCCAAATCTGCTCCATTTCTTGCATATCCTGTAAAAGGGCAAGACAGCTCTATGAGCACTTGGCCATGGAGACAGGTCATCCAGAGATGCTTTGTCTAGAATAGCAAGAGACTGAAGAACAGGGAGAGAGGGATGTCAACTACACCCAAGGGAGCAGAGAAAGACACAATGGAAACAAAGAGAATTTTATTTATAAAATAAAAAAAAACCACCCACCCCCAGAAACAGAAGTGGTCTCTCCCCCTGCACAAATCTGCATGTTCTCTCCAACACAGAGAGTGCAGACATTCAAGTGCAAGGGCCATCACTCACTCCCTTCTGCTCTCACTGCAGCTCTGCCTTCTTGGAGAGACAAAAAACCCCACACAAAAAACCGACAGCGACTGCCCCAAGACCCCATGAAGGAAGTGGTCCCTGTTTGGCACAATGTTCAGGAGATTTTTCTCCCACAATAACGGCATCTTAGCCAGCCAGACTGATGCTTGCCCCTTTCTGATCTTCAGTCAGCATCTTCTTTTCCAGCACGGTCTGGCCTGCCACATCACCTCTTTGATCCTGCAGTACATGGGTTGCAAATACACTGTTCTTCTTACAGGGCTGTAATGTAGCTGATAAATCCATCAAATTAATTCCTCTGGAAGTGGAAGTCCCAGAGCCACATGTTCATATCATGGCCTCCATGTGCAGAATCTTCAAGGCCTCTGAGATCTGAGAGCTGGTGTCGATCTGGCCGTACATGCCCACCAGGAAGGCCCTGTGCAGCAGCACTGCTGCGTGCTCTGGGAAAGGCAAAGGCAGAGTGAGGACCAGCCAAAGGGCTCCATGTGCAAGAGCAATCCACCAACAACCACTGGGAGAGCATTGGCAACTGCACAAGAAATCTCTCCTTCTGTAAGAACTTGGCAAAATCCCCCCTTTAACAGCTCTGTGGGTGTGTGATCATGTGAGAAGTCACAACTCGGAGAAAACAGTAAGGGAGCAAATCTACTTCAAGGAACCCCCCTTGTGTCTTATGACAAATCCCCCTTGTGAAGCTCAGCCCAAAGCTACTACTGGTACTGATGGCCTGGTCTAAGCAACAGCAATCCATGGCAACTTCCCAGGGGTGCTGTTCCCAGCACAGGACCCAGCTTTGACCCTGGAGAGGCCAGCCCTGCCCTGAAGGTGGCTGACCCCCCCCTACCTTGGCAAAGGAGGGTGTACTCAGGCAGGTTCCTCAGCGCTGTCTGCACCACCTCGAAGTCTCTGCTGCCAAGGCAGTACATGTAGGTGGGCAGGAAATCTGCAGCAATGCTGGGAGTGAAACGTGACAGTGTCAGGGACAGCCCAGATCAGCCAGCACAGCCTCAGTGCCAGTGGTGCTCACCTGGGGTTGTTCTGGATGGAGCGCAAAGCCAGGCTGAAGGCCAGGTTTCGGCAGGAATCCTCTGAGGAACTCATTAGCTTCTGTAGGTTTGTCTGAAAGATGGACAAATGTGGATGACAGGGCCATTCAGGGAGCACAAACTCCTCAGACTGGCAGTACTCCCTCTCCACACCAATCCAGCCCAACACAAATCCAGCAGGTACTAGCTGACCCCAGAAATCTCTATTTGTTAGACAGATTATCCTGGTTTTGAATACTTTAAAGCACCCTTCTGTAATCTTATTTCATGTGGGACAGCTGAGTTTTCCCTAGTTTCCAGCTTATTCAACAGAGCTGTTCTATTCTGTTCTCTCCTTGCCCTGTGAAGAGGACAGAGGTTTAATTCTTCCTCTGCCATAAAGCAGATGATGGTTGAGCCAGTATGCAATGGAGGGAAATACTGTCTGTCCTCAGCAGGGTTAACTGAGGACACTTTTCTCCTAAGGTGCTGCAACAACCACCCAAAAAGCAGAGGAAGGGTAGTGCTTTAGCTGGCTGTGCAACAGGCTCTGATGAAAAGAATCTCTTCCTTCCAGTGGCAGTTTGAGACACCAGTACTCACAGCAAAAAAGGCAAGAATTTCTGGCCTCCGTCTGGACATCTCATCAATGTCTGTCAGCACCTCCAGGATGTCTGGGAGAAGACACAGGTTGAAAAGGTGACTGAAATTCATTGATCCAGCAAAGAATCTTTTCTTTTTCCCTACAAAAGCCATCTCTCAAGCCATCAAGTTTTCCCACTTGCACATAGAGATAGTGTAATAAAGGCAGTTCTTCAGAAAGGAGGAGACCAGGGATGTGCCAGATCAACCCATCCCAACCTGGCCAGGCAGAGGAAGGGATGCAATAGGGTGAGAAGTTTCAGTTCCAGAACGCCTTTCTCCCTAACTAAAGACCTTCTTTGTGTCTCTTTAAAAAGCAGGGTACAGGCAGGACTTTCTTGTCCTGTTCTACCTTGGAAGGAAAACTGTCACAATTTAGGTTTGAACACAGGACACCTGTAATTTCAGAAGACCTTTGAAGAAGATTATTGTTCCTATATGCCAGATTAACTCGGTTTTCTTCCATGAAGGCCATTTGGGGATTTCTAACAAATCCTGTTTCTCATCAGTTTGGTATTACATTCCTATTGGCACTTCAGACCTGGCTTGAACTGCAGCACTCCTTGATTTACTCATACTATCTCCCAAAATGCTTAAAGATCCTTGAAGAGTCAAAGAAGAGACCACTGAAGTACTGCTAAGTGATAACAGAATCATAGGAAGCCTCTGTCACAGAATCACAGGAGGTTATGGACAAATTAATCCAAAAATGGAACAACATCCTAACTGCTGGTGACTTCCAAACACAAGATTGAAACAGGAAACCAGGCTGCTGCTGACAGATAAGTGACAAGGCTGACAAATGTCTGCATTTGCCCTGTGTCTCTGCAGAGCTCAGCAGGTCCTCACTCACCCTCCACTGTTTGGCCTCTGGAGAGCCTCTTCATGTAGGGGGCCATTTCAGCTGGAGTGAGGGGAGTGAAGAGGGACACGCTGACCAGGGGGAGAGAGCCAGCAGCTGCTTCATCTGGGGGAGAGAGAGAGCAGGGCACTCCTGACAGCCTGGCCACTGGCCAGTATTCCCCACCAGTGCAGTGGTGTCACGAGCCACCAGCAAAGCTGTGACACCATCCCTGGCCCTCACATGTCTCTAATCTCACTGCACCTCCTGTAAACCCCTCAGCTGACACTGAGGAGGAAGCTTCACAAGCTCTTTTAATACTGAATAATTTTCCCATGCAAGCTGTAAACAGTGGAAGAATGGATGTGCCCTTAGAGTCCCCCCAACATGTCAGTCCTTGGGTGTGGATTAAAAGGGCAAAATCCACGACCAGGAAACTCTCCCTTGTTAAGACTGTTCTTCTGCTCCAGTAGTGATACCACTGGCAGGAAAACAAATTAACCCATCCCAGATACTGGTTCCCAACTGCTGAGCATACAAGTGGAATTCTCCACCCAAAACATATTGCGCTGTTACAAGAACAAGCACAGTATACACCCCACAAAAACATCTATTCTCCAAAACAGACTGCAGGTTCACCAGCTGGAATAACTCCTCTCCCACCCAGACTCACCATCCTTCTCTTCATCAGAGCCCCTGTCCAAGATGCCACTTTTACTAGGCAGACTCAGCCCAGCCAGGAGGGACTTCAGCATTGCTAGGTCACTGTTGTCTGATGACAGGTCACTGGGAAAAAGAGGTGGCATGTTTGACTTTCAGTAGCAATAAGGGCATGAGCACAGATATGTACACTGGAACAAAAAGCTTCTCAGAAGCAAAATTTTTCCTTTCTTCATAACTGGAACTCAAATGCATTTTCTCCAAATATCTGTAGGTGGGACCCTGCAGCCACTGCTCTGGGGAAAGACTCTGCAGCTGCCTCTCTGGAAAGGCTGCAGGGCACTATAATAACTCGATATAAGATTTAGGCCATTATGTGAGTTAAAGTCATTATGTGACTTCCCTGGGCTCAGTTTTTCACCTATAAAGAAGAGATATGCTGCTCATTTCAATGGAGACTTAAGGGAGCTAAGGGTGAAAAAGTGCCATATTAGCAGCTCCTCTGTCACATCCTCTTGCTGTCTTCTGTCTGATTAGCTCCTGGCAGTGTGACTGTGCATGGGCTAACAGGCATAAGGAAACTTACTGGAGTGGATCCGAGTGCTTCTGCAAGAAGGAGACAGCTGCCTGGGCATTGCATGTGATGTACTTGTGGATAAAGTGGACAAACTTGCTGATGAAGGCAGCCAGGTGCCTCGAGGATTTTCTGTAGTTCTGGGAAAGGATCAAGAAGGTGAGAGTTAACCATAAAAAAGCAGCAATGCACTGCCCCCTCCTGCACCTCTAGGCACCAGGGAGCAGTTTCTCGATCTCCTGCCTTCTCTTCAAGCTCTCCAAGGTACTTAATGCACCTTTTTGTTCTTAGGCATTTAGGGAGGCTTTCCCTTCAACTGAGAAGCTCCAAGGTTGGCCCTGTGTTACAGGAGCTTCCCCATCTAGTGGCCAGCAGCAGGCACACGGAGGGAAGCAGGGATTTTCCTACCAGCAGCAGACGGATGAAGGACAGGAGACAGTCCCAGAGTGCCGCCTGGTGCTCGTTCTGGAAGACCTGAGGCTGCAGCAGCTCCAGGATCCCCAGGACGTGGATGAAGAAGGTCAAGTGGTTCTGCTGCCTGAACTCCTGGAAATTGAGGTGAACGCGGCCGTGCAGCAGCGCTGCAATCATTGGCAAGTGCCTGAAACACCAAACAAGAAAATCTTGGCCTAGATCTTTCAAGAAAGTTACATGTTACCTCAGTTCCTGGAAGGCAAAATCCCTTATCCTCTCTCAGAGTTCTGGTCTTGATCCCTGTATCAACAGACTCAGCAAGCCCCATTTCCCACCCATGCTCTGTTCCCTAGTCTCCAATTCCAAGATAATTTCCTGACAGACACAAGGTGTCGCCTCATTGTAAAAGACATAACTTTGCTGCCCTTTCTCTTGACCTCTGTACATGAAGGTGAACTCTCTCACCACTGCTGTGATTGCTGCAAATTTGTTCCCTTTCTAGGACAAGGGTGGGTGCTTTTCAGTAAGCCCCAGCCACATACAGGGAGAGAGAGGTACCTGAGGAGGAGGATGGGATGAGCCACAGCCAGCTTCCTGCAGGCCATGTTGGCATCCCACACGCGGCTTTCGGATGACTTGGAGTCACTGGTGTCTGCGAGGAGGTTAATGAATCTGTGAACCAGGGCATCAAGCTGGAAGAAAAATAATGAGCAAACTGTTAAGAAGTTTGATGTACAAACCAGCCCCTGGCTCTCCAGCATGTTTTCCCAATTCTTTTCCAGCTACCCAGGGGGGTTAACAGAAATCATTTTCAGGTAGAATCTGTGAGTAGAAGCAGTGTTCCAGCTGGCATGGGATCTGAAGTCCACAGTCCCTACAGACATCAAAGCAGGATCAGATGCCTGCACACTTGTGCCTTACAGAAGCCTTTGGCACACAGAAGCTTGTGGAGCTTATATTATTTTACAGAAGGACACTGCAAAATAAACCACACCAAAACTCTCTGCTCTGGAGAGTGCAGGCAGGGACAGGGTAACAGAAAAGCAAAATAAAGAAATCAAAGTCACCCAGGAAGCTTTTGCCAGTCATCACCTTCTAAACTGGGCATCAAGGTAGCATCCATTCTGCTTATACAACTGGAAAGGGGCTTTCCTACGCCTCTAACTTTACCTTGCAAGTGCTGCTGTCTCTGGCTCCTTCACTGGTAAGAAGCATCTCAGGCATAGGCACAAGGAGCTCAGGTAGCTGCAGGTATATTTGCAGCAGAAGGTCCTGGCAGCATTTCCCCACAGAGCTAAAGGAAAAAGGGAGAGGTCAGCCATTGGCTACTACATTAGTTCAAGCAGCAATCATCCCAGACCCATCAGATTAATAACAGGCTTCCTGCACATGGCAAACAGAGCACGTGAAAACACAGACATCACTAATCTCAACCAGTGTTTTTTAAGTCTTTGCTTCCTTTGAACAACTCAAATAATTCACCTTCTACAGAGATACATCCACAGTCTATGGGGATCCATCACGAGGCCATTTGGAGTTCGAACTCTGCAGTTCCAAGGGGCACAGGACAGGAAAGCTCTGCTTACATCTCCAGTGCAGAGTTCCTGCATGTAGTACTCATGGTCAGCCCCATCCCAATTGGAAAAGAAGTCAGAACCACAAGTACTCAGACTAACCAACATGTTCTCTACACACCTGGAACCCTGTAGGTCCCTGATGTAGTCTGTACTGGGAGGCAAAAAGCAACAGTTACTCAAAATCTTTCCTAATATCACCATAAGCAAGGTTGGAATTAGGTCAGTTCCTTTCACTGCCACAAAAACATTATCTTCCCGTTCTTTCCACAGTCCTAAAATAGCTGTTAGGAAACAATTTGATCTCCATTCAGCTTTGAAAGCAAGTCAGAAGCAGGATGTATTACAAGCAGTGACTCAAGGGATGAGTAGACAAGAAATCCCACGTTAGGAACTAGTAATTAAAAATAACCATTGCCTTAAAGAATGAAAGAAAAACCCCAAGCATGTCAAGAATCTCATTCTGAAGTCCTAAAAGCAAAAGGGCCCTTAAATTTCACTTTTGAAGTCAGCTTCCTGGTCTGAGTACCACTTAAACCCACTTGTTATTCCCCCAAACCTCAGGGAGGATAGTGTGTACTTTTCATACAGGCTCTGGAACATATTTTTAACTAAGACATACTGGCAAGACTCACCATTACCTGCCTGCCTGTGCCCAAGTACTACAGTTCCAGCAGACAATGCTCCTCATCTGCAGCCTCACCTGCTTCCCCACTGCTGGATGCAGCTGGTCAAATATTCTGTTACTTTTTTGACGTTCTCAAGGTCTCCATGAGAACAACTGAGCAGCAATGGCAGTCGAGACTGGATGAGTGTGCAGGAGGCCTCGTCAGTGTTCTGGTATCTGGTCTCTGCTTCAGCCAGGATCAGCTCCACCATGCTGATCAGTTCTGATGCCTTCAGGTGGAGCACGAATTCCTCACGGCGCTTCTGTCATGCAAGAGAACACCCCAAAGGATTCCACACCAAATCCCCAGATCCTTAGTTCCTTCTAGTCACACCTTCCCCGACTGGAATGGAACATCTTCAAACCAGACTTAAGAACAGCCCCAGATCTAGAGCTCTGAAAGCATCACAGCCCCAAATAAAACCTCTTTACCCCTCCTCTACCTTTTCATTTACTTCAATCTCAGCATGTGTGATGGGTAAGAAAGCATAATTCAGCCACCAAACCAAAGAAATTCTGTGGAGAAGAGACACAGTCTCCTTTTCTTTGTAAAACGGCAATTATCCCATGCTGGGTTTTAGCTTGCTTGCCACTCTAGCTTTGTGCCTTTACCAGATATTGTGGCAATTGCTGCAAGGGAAATGCCAAGTGGGCGAACTTTATGTGTTCCTATCAGCTTTTTGGACTCTAAATTGCCACTGTAATATGTAACAGCAGAGCAGCTAAGTAACCAGCTGAGGTACAGGCAGCAAAGTTGGCACACTGCTCCTGAATCACTCCAGCCACCTCTTGGCCATGGAAAAATCAGGCACTGTGAAAACATTGCCTCTCACTCCATCCAGATAGAATCCTGGAAAAACTGAACCAATACCTGAGGAGTTCTCTGGTCCCTTCCCTGCCAGATCCGAGGAATGTGAATACAGGCCCACAAGAAATCCAAGGATGCAGTTGGGTCAAACCTGCCAAAAGACAAAAGAAGACAGATTTGCAATTAGAGTCAACACAACCCTCAGGCAGCACACAAACACACGGAAGCAGCACTAAATATGATGAGTGCTGTGAAGAAAGAAACATCTGCAAATGTAAAAATAGGATCTATTAAGTCCCAAGAAGGGGGTTGGTTCTGTTCCCAGATTATGACTAAATAGTTGTTGCAATAAGCACAGCACAGGGTACAAAGCAGAACAAATGGCATTCAGCAAGTGTGGGGGCTATGTGGAGCCTTACGCCAAGGCCAGGAGTTGGTCATCAACACAAACAGTTGGTACAATCAGACCAATTACCTTACTGTCCCTATCACAGCAGTTACCTTGAACTGAGTAATTCATGCAATTTTGAGCAAGAATAAAATAATAAATTAAATACTATCAGTTTTAGAAGTACGCTGTTATTAGGTCTTAGCATTTCCTGGTCCATAACTGGAACAATACTACTGCACTGGAATTTCATTATTTGAAAGCTGTGTATAGAAGCTGAGAGCTAGGGCTGCTGCAGAGATCAAAACTGGCTGATGTCATGAAAGGGCTAGAGAAAGACTGGAAATGGAGTTTAGTACAACCAAAAGATCCATCAGAGCCTGCTCAGGTACAGAGACAGCCCTCAGTTTGGTATCCAAGCCATCCTGCAAATCCTGTGTTCATAGAGATTATTAACAAGGGCAATGCAAGATGGATTACCCACAATTAGCACTTCCTGCTTAGGACACAGCCAAATCTTTATGTGCTGCTTCCATCAAACAGTAGGTAATATTTATATCAAGGTACACAAATCAGCAGGACTAAAATCTGCATTGTTCTCACAAAGTCTATTTTTGGCTGACTTACATCTCCTGGCAGACACAACATGAACATGGCTGGTCTTGTTCTCTCTCAGACAGAGAGAGTTGCCCAACTCAATCCCTTGGCTAGGCCTGCCAAACAAGACTCACCTTTGCTCCCTGTTCCTGCCAAGCAGAAGCCTGATGCACTGGTGCAGTGTGGTCCAGCTGGACTGGTGAGTCAGAAGGGCCAAGAGGTAAGGGCGGAAGGAGGGCACCTGGGACCCTGCCTGGAAGCACCAAAAGAGGAAGAGATGTAATGAACAAGTGCTGGTAGCAAGGTGTGTGTAGGAGATGCCATGTGTACTGCAGAAGGATGACAATCCAGGAGGGCAGACAGCACAGACCGCACGAGGATTTAGGGCAGCACTTTTGGACAGAACATGGCATCAGATGGGAAATTCAGGTTCAGCCTTGACTTTGGCATGGCACTTTGGGCAAGCTGTCTGCTAAAATACCAATGAAAACACAGCTGGCAGGGATATTATGGGACTGTGTTGTGTCTGTAAAGCACTTTGAAGTCCTTAAAAGAACAAGGCTGAGGAAATATAAAGATAAGAGGAAACATAAGCCCTGCACTGAGAAATGTGAGCCTTGTACACAACTGTTCTCCTAGTCAGGCTGTACTGCTTTGGAATTCATACAATAACCTGTGGCTAAACATAAAATACCCCTTGCCCTGTTTCCAGGTGCAGGTCAGTACCCCAGAAAGTCACTTCAGCACAGCAGTCCCTCTCCCCAACAACTCTTACTTTGTTCCAGGAGAACAGTAGCTTCTGCTGTAGATCAGGGCAGCTGCTGATAACCTCTGGGTCCAACATCTCCAGCCAGTCATTGAGAAGGCCAGAGGCAGGCCCTGGCCAAGCTGATTCAGCACTGGGGACAAAGCAAGGCCAGGGTCACTGGTGACACCATTCACCCACACCAACCTGTGAATTCCCATCATTGCCTTGGCTCACCTGCAACTCTCCACCTCCTTCTTTACTGGTGCTTCTTCTTTGTCCTGGAGCAACAAGGAGCACACCACAGCAATTGGTTTCATGGCAGGACACCTGGCAGTGGTCTCAACAGTAGCTGAGAAGAGGACAGTCAGGAGCTCCTCCAGGTAGGGAGAGTGGGTTTCAATCAGACCTTGAAGGACTAGCAGAGGGAGAAAGATACCACTCATTAACTTCAGGATGTAGTGAAAGGTATGGAACCTTGGAAGTATTGTGCCTGATAGCCAGTGAGGAACAGGGAAGCCATTCTTATCTGGGATAGTAGGCTTCCATTTCTCATTTCATGAGTGGAAACCCAACGGTTTGCTCAAGACTTAATCCCAGCCCCAGATCACAGTTTATAAATCCACATACAGTGGGGGAAAGGAGGTGATACAAAACAGGGTCGAGCTTAGATCAGATCACATTTTCTGATCCAGGAAGAAGGCAGATTCCCACAGCCTGAGCAGCAGGCACTGCCTTGTTGGGCTGGAAGTTCAAGCTGCTGCTGCAAAGGAGAGCAGAAGGACATTCATACCTTTGCTGATGAGCTCGGGCTCCACATTACACTTCTCTCCTGATTTCAGGGTTGCAATGATGGCACAGACCGTGGAGCTGATCAAGTCAGGGTCACGACGGAAAGAAAGAGCTTCTGTGAGGTGCAAGAAGCCACCTCGAACTGTAACGAAATCACAGCACTGGCACCACAGGGACAAGCCAGCCCCCACATCACACCTGCCTCCTATAGATTCCCCATGTGGCTCCAGGACACAACTAGTCAAACATACAAATATACATTCTACTGCCATTCATGGCCACCACAACCCTCAACAGCTCTCCTGAATGTTACAGGGACATGCAGCTAAGAAAAAGCTCTGTAACCACAAACACATTTCCATGCCTAAGCTCTTGGTTAGACTCCTGCTCCCGAGGGATGGCAGATGATAAACACCTCTACAAGTCATGATGTGACTTGTTCCAGAGGCATTCCTGCATGCTTATCTACCAAAACTACAGCTCACACAGAATTCCTGGCTTGAGAAATTATAAGCTTTCCCTGAGAGATCTGCTTTGCTTGGTGAGATGCTACTAAGTGTCTACTGCAAGCTCCCAGAGCTAAGGCACTTGTCCACAGCCTCCAAGAGATTCTGTAGCACAGAGTGCTACTTTTGTAACTCCTTATAACACCTATCTAAAAGGCTGCTCCCGGTGCAGCTTTGTTTGTCTCTTTCTTGTCCCACTTCATCCCCTCTGAGTCCCATAAGCTGCCCAGTGCCAGTACCATCACTGATCCTGTGCCTTGAGGAGTATTGCACAGCAAAGGCCTTCAGCTGAGCTCGCAGGGGACCATCTTCCACCGTGGGGTTCTCCAGCCACTGCAGCATCTGCATGAGCACTTTGAAGAAGAGTGAGGAGAAGGCAGTGTCCTGGGGCATGGCACGCTGGGAAGAAATTCTTTACAGTCAGGGTGGTGAGGCACTGACAGAGGTGACCCAGAGGTTCTGGACTCCCCACCCCTGGAGGTGTTCAAGGCCAGGTTGGATGGGCTTGGAGCAACCTGGCCTAGTGAAAGGTGTCCCTGCCCATGGCAGGGGGATTGGACCTAGGTGATCTTTAAGGTCCCTTCCAACCCAAACCATTTTATGACTCTATGAGTAAGACTTCAGCTCTCAAACTGCCTGCAAACGCCCTGGCTTGCAAGACATATCCAATTCTACAGAACAGCATAGACTAGAGATCCCAAAACCAGTAGAGACCTATAGCTGTAAACCTAAAAAACAGTTACCAGGCTAGGTAAGGTTCACTAACTCTGCAGGTAATCTCAGCAGTGCTGGGCTAATGCGGTCAGCCTGCATCCAGATGCCCATGGCCAGGCAACCTGAGCTGAGCATTATGAAGTTTGCACACACCAGAGCAGATGCACTGCAGATTTCCTGATTCTCCCTGACCCCTCTTTACGAAATGCCCCCAAATAGATTTCCCATTTGTCCCTCACCCCTCTTTATGAAACACTCCCAAGCAGATTTCCCGTTTCTCCCGCACCCCTCTTGAGGAAACGCTCCCAAAGCCACTCACGTGGTACTGGTAGAGCTGGCGCATGAGCGGGCAGAGATGAAAGTGCGGTGCGTGGCATGGCCTGACCAGGGCGCCGCCGTGTGCAGAGTTGAGCAGCGCAGCCACGGCCTGCAGCAGCCGCGCCGTGATCCCGCTCGCGTGCGTCGCCGCCGCTCGCTGGCAGTTCCACTCGCTGCGCCCACTCTGCTGCAGTCCCGCTCGCTGCAGTCCCGCTCGCTGCAGTCCGCTCGCTGCAGTCCCACTCGCTGCAGTCCCACTTGCTGCAGTCCCACTCTCTGTGGCCCCACTCGCCATGGCCCCGCTCGCCGTGGCCCCGCTCGCCGTGGCCCCGCTCTCCGTGGCCCCGCTCTCCGTGGCCCCTTGGCGGATGCGGGCCAGCTCCTGCCCCAGTGCCTGCTGCAGAGCCAGGGCCAGCGGCCGCAGGCTGGAGTTCTGCCACCGCGGCTCCGGGGTCAGTGGGAAGAGCTGCAGGGATGCAACAGGGAGTGCATTTGTGACAGACAGTGAAAAGACTGCTGTACCATGAACACCCAGAGGCAAAGGAGAGATTTGCCTTGCACAGTTATACTGACTGACTGTAGGCTAATGGGAACCTTCTGATACAGCTTTTTCTATATTCTAGTGCCTGGCACATGAACATAAGCAGCATCTCTGCAACCCCACATGACTATCAACACTGACACTGCAGGGGAATCCTACTACCCAAACACCAACAACTGACTTGGCCAATTAATTCCCTGTAGGCTCCTTCTGGAGTCAGTGGAGGGAGGGAAGCTCTGTAAGCAGACAAGCCAGAGTACAAATGCTGTTTGCACACAGCTTTGCTGCCAGGGCCCTGTGAGCATTTCACAAATCCTGCATCCACTGCTGAGAGGAAAGGCACTATGCACAGAACAAACAAGGTGCAGAGACAGCAAGCAACATGCTAGTAGGTACTGACAGTACTAGGCATGATCAAAAGCCACATCACGTTCCAACTACAAGAAAAAATTCCTGCCAGCATCAACTCCACCAGGCTGTAATGGCACAGCCTCATTGCATCAGGGCTTTCATATTTATTGCTTGCAAACACTGCAGGATAAGGAGTCACAAGATGCAAGTATAAGAGAAATGGATTTTGTAAAGCTGCTGCAGGGAAGCAGCTCCTCAGCTGGAGGTTGTACAAGTACCTGCAGAAAGATGCCTGCCAGATCATCTTCTGGGCCCAGAACACGGACCTGGCTCAAGGCCCGGATCCGACTCTGACTCTGAGAGTTTTCAGGACTAGATTTTGACCTTGCAGTCTCAGCGCTGTCTGCAAGAGGAATAAGAGGAAAGAAAGCAAAATGCTGTTATGGTAGATAACATCTGGAGCCCCAACACCAGATCACCTTCAGCTTAACTGTCTCTAACTACTGAGGAATTCGGCAGCTTTTCTCTTAATTCCAACCAAGACCTACTTTTCCATATGACTCAGAAAAACTCACTGTAATAAACTCCAAAAATATTGGAATTTCTCTCTTTGCCAGAAGCAAAAAATTCTAGGAAGGACTGGTGACTAACTGTAGCTTGCTGGCTTATTGCAACATGACTGCTTTTTAAGACATCTCTGCCTGCTCCTCTCAACAGCAACAAAGCAGGGAAGTTCTGAAGATGACTTTGATATTTGGGCTATCCTGGGCAGTACCTCGGCGGGCTGGTAAGGAGGCAGTAAGCAGGGAGTGGAAAGTCTGGCCTCCTGTTGCTCCTCTCTCATGCTGAACCTCCACAAGATGAGCCATGTAGTCTGAAAAAAGAAGGAAATAAGAGCACATCATCATCTTGCCCTCTTCAGTAAAGCAGGACAGAGCTGGCTGTTTGTACAGCTCCCACAGACAAGAGAATCTGCTCTTCCCACAGACTTTGTAAATATGATGTCTTGAAAACTTTGTTTCTTTTACAAAGTACCTTCCAAAGTACTTTTTGACTGTTCATTTCCATCCAAAAAAATCCTCCTCTATTTTGGGAAATACAGCCAAGGGCCACCCAGGTGTCTACAGTGACAACAAACTGCCAAAACAGCAGTGCAACTTTTTTGCAACTTTTCTGCAACCTGCATACAGAGTTTGCTGAACTAGCTTGGATTTTTCCAAGGAAGTCACAGGAGATACTCATGGAAACTGTTCAAGAAATAGTTAAATGCCTAGTCAGTCTCATCTGTAGCTCTTACTCTTGTCCATGATGTTCTGCTCCAGTGTCTGTGGGTCATGAGATACTGCCTGATCCAGGTACTGCAGAAGTTTGCTCATGCTGGAAACTGGGATTCCAAAGGACTGAACAAAGAGAAGCAGCTGCTGTGGCTCCAGGTCCTGCAGGGCTGAAATAGACATTCTCTGAGTTCTCACACATCTGAACTGTCCATGGAGGGTCATCTTTATTACCTGATCTTTATGCTTTTGTCTGGATCAACAGTGCACATTAACAAGAGGGCTGCAGAGAGCCTACAGCTAGAAGTCTGACAGCTGCCTACTATATTTTCTTTCCTCTGCAAATCATTGCCACCTTATTGCATCTTCCAGTTAATTCACTCACTGGCTAATCTGATCTTCTGTTTAATTTTATTAGAACCTCAGTAATGCAATCATTTGTATTAAAAAATAACTTCCACCCTATCTCCTGATAGCTGCAGGCAGGAATTATTGAATAATTCAATCACTGGCTATAGACAGCTGTCATTTAATTAGTAAAATGGGATGAAAGCTCTGAATACCAAGAAGAAAAAGAGCACTGACAAGTGGTACAAGGACCAGAGCAACCAGAGGTTTCTTTAGGCACAGCTTTCCACAGTGCTTTGCCTGTTGTCTGGTGATTGCATAGCTTAGTTCCATCTGAATTGTTGTAAAAGAGGTGGGACCTCAATTCCCATTCCTTTAAAATACACAGAAAGGGGAATATCCATTCAGACTCGCTCCCCGACTCTAAAAGTAACAGTGACAGATGGCTCCATCTGAAGGCATCCAAGGAGGATGGCTGGGCACATCTGAGCAGAGAGGCCTCTCTCTTTCCTTTCAGCAGGGTTTGAAGCAGCAGCAAACGTGCCCCAGGCTCACCTGCATCCACGAGGCGCGGGACCTCGGAGCGGATCATGCGCAGCTTCAGCCAGTCAGGGAGCAGCAGGGCCTCCTCGGAGGTGTCAACCAGAAAAGCAGTAGGAAGGGGCTTTTTCTCCGGGAACCATATATCCAGTAAGGTGTAAAAATCACCATCCCCTGCTTAAGAGGGGATAAAACAATTATTTCCCATGTTCAGAAGCATCTAGAACGCCCTGCCCTTCTCTATCGATACACCAGAACACACCATTGTTTTAGTATTTCCTGCTGTCTGCAGAAGGCAAAAAGAAAAAATAAATCAGCCTGCAAATCTTTCTCTGCAGCAATATTTTGATAAATCTTACAGCTACAAACAAGCACTGCAAGGGTCAGTCTTGACAGTCAGTCTACTACTAGTCAGTCCACTACTGTGAGTAGAAGGATTAACACCAGCCTGACCTGTTAGGAGACAGCAGATAGAGAAAAGCTACCCTGTATTAACCATTATCCCCTAAAAAAATCTGAGCATACTTCACCAACCTTGAGGTGGCCCCAGTGTCAGGAGAATAACCATGGCATGGACCACAAGGATGTGCATGGTGGCTGTTTCCCCACTAGTCCAGCGAAGGAAACCTGATCCTGGGACTCTGACTGGAAAAGGGCAGGAAAAGATAGCATGAGCAAAGGGGGGGAGAGAAAGGAGAACGTGAGAATGGACAAATTTAGTCAGACCATAGTTCCCAGTATCTCCAACAGTGGCCACAAAAGATACTTGGAGAAAAGTAAAAAGGGTTTTTTTACAAACACATAGGCTTAGGTCTGATGCTATGTCATGATCTGATTAGTTTCAGATCAGGGAATTCTTGAGCTGGACTTGGTTTATTCAAACTGCCTAAGCCATAAAAGGCTCCTGTTCTGTTAACCTGCCCAGTCTGTGAGCTGCTGGGGCAAGGCAGGAGGCACTCACCCAGCTGTACACCTCCTCGCCCTCCTTGCTCTGCCGCATGCGCTTGATGTAGCGGGAGAAGATGGAGAGCAGGGCCACGAGCACTGCATCTGACTCAGCACTGTAGGAGAGCTTGGAGAACAGGTGGGACATGATGGTGGAGCGCTCCACGATCAGGCGAGCAACATCCTGCAGGGAAAACACATCCAGGAGGTCTTTACTGCAAACCACAGCCAGGACCCCTGCTCCACTGCTTCATGTTCTCCAGCTCCTATCATCAGCGCAGTGCACACCACTCTGGAGATCAGCTCATGGAGTCAAGAGGAGAACTGACACAGGGGGGAAAAGACTAGAGCTTTGCATACAACTTACAGTGCCCCAGTGGAGCACAGATGCATTCTGATGCACCCCATTACAAAGTAAGCATTTACATAGCATTTCTCTGAAGAAAAAGATTTACTGATGCTTATCATTCAACCTCCTCATGTATCTAAACAGAGGCATTATCAGCACATGAGTCTTAAAAGCAGCAAAAAAAGCAGCCAGGGAGAAAAAAAGAAAAAAAAATCATTATAAAAAAAGAAATCACCAAAAGCTTTTCTAAAAAGAAATAAACCCAGAAATCTAGTTTTGGTTTTAGAGCACATATCCCACCACTAAAGTTCCTGACTTGCCATTCTCTCCTCAAACACATGACTGCAGGTTTGGCATCTGCTTACTTATGAAACACTGCCAGGTGGGGGAATTTCCATCAAACCACTATCCACTCTTGCATTGCCCATTCCAGCTGATGGGCTAATGCACTGGAGGTTATTGCTCTGATTACTATTTTATTATATAAACCAAAGATACAGGTTTGCCTTTCAACCCATGCACAGAGACAGAAGCATGCAGTTATCAGAGTAACACACTCCCCAGAGCTCATTCTGGTGGTACAGCAAGTCCCATGCCTACCACTGTCCTGACATGCCATGTGTCCCCCACACAATCCCTCCTCTCACCAGAGCAAGGTCGTTGTGCTGTCCCTGCTCCTCCACTGGGGCATGCTGGGAGAGGTACACCAGGTAAGCACTGATGGTCTGGGATCTGTCTCCATGTGGATGGCCTAGAATGAGAATGCCTTTCATTAGAAATCAGGATTTAATGAAAACAAGCACGAGCATAAGCAAAATTCTTCTGCCAGCACACGAACATGTCAGTATCACAGCCAGATCCAATCTGTTTAGATCTGTTCCAGCACTAGCAGAGAAAGAACCAGCTCGACACTGCTCCCTCCAGCTGCTTCCACCCACCTGCTGCAAGGCCAGAGCTGTCGTGGCTCTCACACTGTCAAACAGTGGCAGCCTCGGGAGGTCTCTCAGCAGCCACTGATATCCCTGCAGCAGCTCGGAATCGCCGGAGTCTTCTTCCATGGGGTGATCCTTCTCCTCCCCATCCCGCATTCCTCCTTCCGACAGCACCAAGGACAGGCCCTGCACAGGTCACAAGATGCAGCTGTTGCATATGAAGCCACAGCTGGATTGCTAGTTTCATATTAGTGAATATAACAGAAACATGCTTCAAACACCACAGAATGATCCAAATCCAGCACACAACAGGTTTCTGCTCATATAATGTGTTTTCTTGACAGATACCCTGCTTGAAGTTTCAGTCTGAGCATGATCTTTCCGAGCTCCCTGCAATTTTTTGCCTCGTCAATGTTCCAGAGCACCAGGCACTCACTCACACTCCTCACAGCCAACAGCCTCTGCCAATTACTCCACATGGCACACAATCTCCTGAGTCTACACCTGAGCTTCACAGGAAACCTACTAAAATCCAGCTCTGTCTTAAGTACACCTTAGCTGCTGAACAATAACTTCTGAGCAGCAGGCAGCAGAAGTAGTTGATGGAGTTTGGAGATTGAGACAAGTCACTGACGGAGGATGACATGGAACAATTTCACTGTGCTGGCTCTGGACTCAAGATAACCTAGGGCTCTGCCCTGGCCTTCAGACAGAGCCTAGCCAAGATGATTTTCATTCTGCTCACCTTCATGGCCAGGACCCGGGAAGCCACCTGGGAGGAGCTCAGGCGCCGCAGGAAGTAGTCAAGCACCTCACAGGTTGTCTGTTCATCTGCTTTGGGTCCCAACAGCAAATCTTGCAAGCGTCCAAGCAACTGCCTTTGTTTCTGCTGTCTCTGTGGAGTGATAAGTTGGTCTGCCCAGTGAAATCAAATCTGGGATGCACAGAAAGTAGTTAACAGAAGGGATCCCCAAGAAACTGCTCACCTGGCGTTTCTTGGCACGCTGGTCCTTACTCTCACCCTCCTCTTCTTCTTCACCTGAGGTTGATTCATCAGCAGCATCATGAAGCAGGAACTCACAAAGACACTGCACAGGCAGAACGTCCAAGGAGCCCTCGCTGGACTGAACCAGATCTGCCAGCCATGGCATTGACTGTGATGAGGCCTGGGCAGGATGAGAGTAACAAGATCAGCAGAACATGGATGCAGCACACTGATCATTTAACTCCTGAGCAGCAAACCACCTTCCCCTGAATCTCACTTAGCATCCTTTTGCCCCTCACTCTGCTCAAATTTCAGAGGTGAGGGATCCAGCCCCACCACAGCCCACCTGTCTCTGGATGATGTTGAGAAGGAAGTCAGGATGGCGGCTGCGACACAGAAGGTGGCCCAAGCGAAGGGACTGGTTCAGGCTTTTCACCTGCTCCAGGACATGTGGTGGAGGTCTGCGAGGGGGGCCCCTGCCACAGAAACAGCAAGTTACCCACAGGCTGACAGACCTTCACTCTGATGTGATGAGCATAAGTCAGTTCTGTAGTGCATGAGGGGTTTATAGGAAGGTGGCAGGCAGGCTGGAACCAGATGATCTTCCAACCAAAACCATTCTATGATTCTGTGATCCCATGGGCTACCACATCACAGGGTTCTTCCTCCCCACATCATCCACCCTGTGGGGAAGCAGGGCTTCCTGACTAGTGCTGTTAACTAGGTTTTTATGATGGTACCAGAATGCAGAAGGCTTACTTACTGAGGGTCCAGACTTGTCAGCTGGGACAGCAAGAGGCTGCTGCTTTCTGTAATTGTTTGTTTTGTGGATGCAGCTGCCAGATGACCCTCAAATGCAAGAATCTCCTGTTTTTCTCTCTGGGAGATCTGAAGTTCACGATTAATCATCTCTGTACGTGTCTCCTCATCCGTCAAGGTACATTGAGGATAGGAATAATTACTGAGAAAATAAGTTTTAAAAAAGGAAATGGTTATCTTGTTCTATTCAAAATTCATGAACCACAGTCAGAAAGAACCCAGGACCTCGCCTCTGATAGGCAATGTGGAAAAAACCAAGTAGTTTCTCAGTGGAGCCAGGAGACTGAGACCTTCTCAGAAAGGCACTGCAGTCATCCCCCTCTCCCTTTTCTCAGCTTTATTCCCTTGCTTATAATATTTTTGTCGAGGGAAGGCACTTTTCCCACTCCAACTGCAGTGTTGATGCCAGTTTACTTTACACAAGTCCCACTGGAAAGGAAGGAATCACATGGCACAAACTTAATTCAGAAATGTGTGTTTTCAGTGGTCTGTTTGATATATGTAGGGATTGAACCATACTAACTTGGTCATGACCATTTCCATGAGCATCTTTAGAGAGGGGTACTCCTCCCATGCAGCCAGACCTGCAGCAGAGAAGAACAATAAGGAATATAGGAAAAGAATACAGGAAAAAAATAGAGTCTTTATATATACACTATCACATTCCAAGGTGGGGAGACACAAACGCACTTGAGAACAGCTCATAACAGTCAGAGCACAAACAAGGCGATTCCAGCCACACCCCGGTCCAAATCCCATCTCCAGACATTTTTCACCCACAGGGGATACAGTTATTTAACTGCAGTTACCTCACCAACCCAGCACAGGCCTTGCACACAAACAACCAGACTTCTGCAGAAAGCACCTTGGCCAATATTTGCAGCAGAACTGGTATCCTGAGGAATGTCCACACTCACCAATGTTTTCAGGATTGAATGCAGCCACGACAAGCAGGAGAGGCCAGGCTTTCCAGTAGAGAGTAGAAATAGCTAGATTTGGAGGCTGGTATCTGCAAAAGCCATCAACAGAGATAAGTGGTCAAGTTTTGTTCCTTAAGCCCATCTCAAGTCTGCTTTTCTCTTTAATCATGCACTGTTTAGATTCAGTCATGCCAGTTCAGTGCTTTTCCCAGCAAACACATACACACACACAAAAATCCTTTCAGGAGGGACAGCAGGATTCAGCTGAAGATTTCTCGGGCAGAAAGGTCAGTGCTTGCAGACCAAAGTACATTCCATGACTCAGGTCTTGATTGCTCTAGAGAAACACCCACCTGAACATAACCCTGAAAAGGCTTCCTTGTCATTTTGTTATTACAAATTTTAGTAGAGAAAAGCATCTTAAAATCTGTGAGTTGGGACTGTTAGTCACAAGGTGAAAGTGAGCTAGATCACAACAAGATTATCTATGTGATAAGTCTTACCCTGGGGGCAGCTGGATATTCTCTGGATGGTGATAAGTGCACAGATTTAAGACTGCATCGATCAGCTGGATTCTTTCTACCCTCAGGACCTCAACATCTGGAGGAGAAGAAAAGACTGAACAGGTTATTGACCTGTCTAACCTGCCTGAAAGTCCTACAACAAAAGCATCACAGTATAAAAAAAAAAAATTACTTCAAGCAACTATGTTATTGTGGGCTTGCTCTCATGATATTACACAAACAAAAAAAAAATCAACATTTAAAGAGCAACAACACTTAAAAAATCCTATATGTCAATATATAAGGACATGGAGCTTTTCAGCAGCAATCTGGCTTAAATTCTTAAGGGTAGTTTTTTTTTCCCAAACACATCCAATACGATACTTGCAACTTTTTCAGAACACAGATACACTCCCTTAGGTAAGAAACAAATCTGCTCAGAACTTCTGGGGCTCAGAGGAACTAAAAATGCATTTCAACTTTGTTGCAAGTTTTCATACTCAATCTAATTCTGAGTATTCCAGTATATGAAATGGTGCAAGATTTAAAATCCTGTATGAGAGGCATTTTGAGAGGATGCTGAACAGCAAAGTCTAGATCCTTCCACAAGCACTGAGCAGTTCAAGATCACTCTTTGCCATTAACCAGTCAGCAGTAAAGGCATGTAAGATGCTTTAGAATCAAACTCTGACAACAGCCTCAATTCTGCCACAAATACATACAGCTCAGCTGAATGGACGTATTTCCCAGCAATGCAGGAATTTAGACAAATGCTAAATGAATTCATAAAAGGGGTAAGAGTAAAGATTGCTTTTGTAACTGCTATTCTGTAAGTGTCCCAATAATAGACTTGGGAAGAGCACACAATTGGTTAATTAATTTAACTTCCATTACTTCCATTTTTGCATAGCCTACAAATTTCATTTTACAGTATGTACAAAGGACTAAATTGAATTTAAAACCGCTGACTCAAAACTCTTGGGTGGTTGTTCACAGTCCTTCATTCTCCACACAACCGATAATTTCCCAAACACTCCACGATACAAAATTAGTAACAGAGAGAAACAGTAAGAGAAAATAAGAAGCTTCTCTAGTGAGAAAGCAACAGCAGTACATGTCTGGCTTTCAGCCAAATGCTTAGCCATGATGACTAAAATACACTTTAAGTGATGCAAAGGCTCTTTGGTAGGTGGCAGGAGCTGTCTCAGCCCTGGGTGGCAACAGGAGGACGTGGAGACAGAAGCAGTTGCTGGTGGGAGCTCTGGGCAGCCTCACCATCTGCCTGCACAGCTGCAGCCCTCTTCACCAAGTGGTCGGCGAGCTCCATGGCGTCGGCGGGGCCCAGGGGCAGGTCCCGCGACAGCCCGATCACCAGGATGCGCATCAGGGTGTCCTCCAGGATGGGCACCTCGGAGCACAGGCGAAGGAAGAAGCTGCAGGAGACACCAGACATCAATCACACTTCTTTGGACAGCAGCGTCAGGGCTCCTGGAACCCTCCACAGACCCTACAACTCATCTGAGCAGGAGATGCATCGCAGCTTAGTTTACACCACCTTGCCAGAACTCTAGCTCCAAATACAACTATTGGAAGCAAATTATTATCTCAGTATTCCTTGTATTGCCTTGTACCTCTACTCTTCAGCCTCCTTCAGTCTGAGCTCTCTAAGGTTACCCCAGTTACCCACACACTGCAGGGCTGCCCTCCTTACAACTCCAGCCTCAAGATACAGAACAGCTTGGCACAGGGAACAGGAATGATGGAGGAAGAGGAACAGATGGAGAGTGGAACAACACCCCCCAATTCTATGGCAGTGTAACAGATGAAGAAAATCTGAGCACAGTTCCAAGCCTTTCCAACACAGAGCTATATAAGGATCACCAGAAAACACCATTCCTCTGCCTCCAGCTAGAGCAGCTCCCCAGCTGCACCCTGCATGGCAGGGACACACACTCACTTGCGGTCACTCTCAGGGGGCCAGTTGTCCCATTTGTAGTAGGTTTCTGGCTGTTCTGTGAAGAGCACCTTGTGGAGGCTGTAGAGATGAAGAGGACAGTAAACACTATGTGTGAGGCTTAACAAGACATATAGCAGTCCAGTCTCCCCCAAAATCCTGCTAAAGCTTCCCATCCTACACATGAAGGAGCCCACTCAGATAAGTGAGTCTAGCAACTGAAACATGATTCAGAACAGAGAGGACTATATAATATGGGCTCTGGGCTTTTATACTTTCAGTAACTTATCTTGCTTACTATTAATTCTGGCTTGAACTGCCTCAGTAATGTCTTGTGTCAAGACCCCAGGTTACCATCTGTCTTCCAGAAGACAGAACTATCTGTGCAGCCCTCAGCATTAGAGCCTTAAAAAAGGATGTCAAACAAAAAACCAACCAGGAGTCCACAGGGAATTTGTTCCGTCAGATAGCTAAAAATCCCCTACTGAGTGGACTCAAATAATATAAATCAGAAATATTTTTCATTATCATAAGTTTCTGGTACAAGTATGCATCTGAAGGAATTTCAGAAAGGGAGAGAGTCCCAGTCTGAACCCTGCTAAAACTGTTTCTGCTCCCTGCCTGAAAATGGGAGAGAAATCTAACCAAACCCTGATGTATACCTGGGTTTTCATAATATATCACAGTGTTAGGGAAGGGCTGGTTATGCACAGACATGACCAGGCTGACTCTCACCAGTGCACATAGTCCTTTGGAGCCAGTTTGCTGATAGATGGAACAACTGTATGCAGCCACCAGACAGCATCACGTTGGATAGCAGCAATTTGGTTCTGGAAAGAGCGCAGCACTTCCAGGTCTGAAAAACAACCAGGTCACAAAAGACACACATGGGCCCCATCAGAAGTGTGGTGGTTTCAAGACAGTAACCAGGACTCTGAAACATCAACACTAAATCATAGAATCACAGAATGGTTTGGGTTGGAAGGAACCTCAAAGATCATCTTGTTCTAATTCCTGCACCACAGGCAGGGACACCTTCCATTAGAGAAGGGAAACCAGAGGAAGACTTGACCCCCAGCTCTGACAGTACATGTTCTTTGTTTTCTGACAAGTGCTGCAGCAAAACTCTCAGCACAAAGCACAGATGGATTAGTTTTGTGAGAAGAAGGCACGTGGGCAGTCATGTCAGTGCAAGGCCTGTGCTGCCAGCCCCTTAATCCTTACAGCTGCCCCTTCAGGCTTGAGGCCCCTCCACCCACAGCTCCCTCTCCCCAGTCCCTCAGCCACTGCTTCCACAGACACAAGCAACACCTGGCCATGCAAATACCACATCTCCTATCTCAGTCAGTCTCAGGCTGCCAACCCTAGCTGAGGTTCTCCCAACATCAGAGCTAGATAGCTACCAAGATGCCCATCCTCAGAGAGAACCTAAGTTCTTCTGCTTACTCTTTTTCTCTCCTTTGTCCCAAGCAATTCCAGCCTCTTTCACCTGGGCTGTGATACCAAGCATCATGGAGACAGCTAGCAGGTCAGTTATGTGGATGACAAACCGCTCCTTAAAATAGAAAAGAAAGAAAAACCAGTTGAATAGCAACACTCAGAGCCGCCTTCTGGAAGTGTTTTGTCATCAAAAATATCAAAAATGATGAATGTGGATGCTTGTAAATGAGATATGGGAGTGCTGCTATGAGACACACGAATAGTGACTCACTCAGACACCAAGAGCAGAAGGAAGTATAGCCAGAAAAACAGACACAGAAGGGCTCAGAGCACCCCTGGCACATCCAGCAGCACAAGGGTCAAAAATGGTACCTTGAATTCCATCTCTGCATACAGAGCCTCCTTCCTTTCCTGCATGAGACCCAGACAGAAGGCCTGGAAGTTGATCTCATGCTTTGTCTGTTTGATGATCTCTCTCAGCAGAGCCCGTGAAGCTCGCAGGTAATCGTCCTTGGTGGTCAACAGGTCCTGGAACACCATTGCCAGGTACTGGGGCCACACAGAGAGAAAACTTTCAGTGCACTGTCATGGGTCTGCACCCACAAAATGAAGAGACACAAGGAAAACATGCGGGAGGTATCCTGTCCTTCAGACCCCTGGGGAACTGTAATAAAGCTTCTCTCATGAAACTGCATTATCACCCAGAATGTGGGAGCTAGAAAATGCCCATTTATGTTTATTCCTACCAAGAATAATTATATAATTTCAAAATAGCATGATACAGATCAGACATGTCTGTGAAAAGATTCATCTGAGCCTCAAAACAACTAAATCTCTGTCAGATGGGATTCTGGGGTTACCATCAGTCATCCAAGACACTGCACCTACCTTTGGAGCTTGCTCTGAGCTGTGCTGAAGCACAGTATACAGGATCTGCATGTTGTTGGGATTTCTTGCATTAGACAGTTCATTGAAAATCACAAACTTAATGGTGGTGCCCAAGTTATCCCTGTGTGCATTCAGCAGCTCTCTGCAAGAGAAGACCAGAGATACCTGAACTGACATTTCATTACAGCTGGATACATTCTTTTCATTTCTCCTTGAAGTATTTAGCACACAGAAGTGAAAAGGATGGAACAGCACATATTGAAGGACAATATCAAAGGACTACTGAAAGATTTTGAGGACAATGAAATTCATTTAAATGAACACAAGACACTCCATGCCCCAAACTGGTATTTAAAACTGTGCAGAGACATTAAGACTGTAAAGTCTTTGGGCATGTCTCCCACAGTGCATTCTCTTTCTGTCACAGTCCCAGCCACTCACCTGACACACAGCATGTAGTGGTTGAGAAGGACTTTTGGCTTGAGACGAATTTTATCAGGTTGGAGATAACTTCCATGTCCTCTGAGCTGTGGGTGTTACAGTTCATACAGACTGACATCAGCAAGTCCTGAGCTGGCTTGGTCAACTGCAGAAAAAGAGCAGAAAGACTCCAGCCACTCACCATTACAGACCAGAAATGTAACTGGTGTACAGTGTGCAGCTGTCCTGGCTGGATTCCAGACCAGGGCTGTGCTTCAACAGCTCCTCTCCTTACCTTTGGATTCTGCAGCCACATCTCCAGCCTCTGCACAGCCATCTGACGCACCTCTTTGTAGCCACAGGTTGCTGTCAGCAGCCGCAGGAGGTTCCTGGAGACGTTGTCCATGGGCTGGCGCCGGTTGAGCTGGTCCCGAAGCATGTCCAGGACATATTCCTCCACACTCTCTGCAAGGTCTTCATACCTGGGCCACATGAATTGAACTTTACTCATTTCCACAAAAGCCCGTCCAGAGATCAGCACTCTTTCTTGTTTGTGGTATGACTTGCAAACCAAGACAATCCACTCTTTCCTCCCGGAACCTGTTTTATCTGATGCTCAACACCCCCAGCAGGTGTCACAGGAGCACAGAGCAGCAGCTTTCTGCCATGGCTCTGAAGGGTGGGTGAGCACAGACACATCTACAGACACAACTGCCACACAACTTAGTGTGTTAGAGGAAGAGGAACTGTACCTGGGCATGAGCTGGCCCGCCTGCTCCGGGCTCATCTTCTCCTCTGCAATCAGCAGCTCACTCTGGCTGTCCTCCTCCTCTGTCATGGAAGGGTGTGGGCTACTCCCTAAGAGAGACCAGGACACAGCACACCCCATGAGACAACTCCTCTCCCTAGAGATCAATCACTGGACACAGCACACTTTGAAAGACAACTCCTCTCTCTAGAGATCAATCACCTGTGCTCTGGTTTGTTCAGCTTCTTTCAGGGATCCCTTTCAGCAAGACCACAGCCTCTCACACTGAACCTCACATAGGCCCATTTTTCACTACCCTCAAACATCCCCTGGACATGAAGGAGCCCCATAAAGAAGAAAAGCTATGCCTGGAACTCAAAGCCTGGCCTATGTGGCTCCATCCAGTACCAAACTATTCTCACAAATCAATAAGCAGTGCAGGCTCCATCCTCTCCCTAAACCTTTGTTCCTAGCTCCCAAACACCTTCTTACCAGCACTGAGGTCCCCTCCACTACGCCCAACTTCTCCATGCAAGAGCATGGTCTTAGGAGGCATCTTAGTGTTGAAAGCTGTCTGGATGTTATCCACAAATGTCTTGCAGTGGGGACTGTCCACCCAGATGCGCTCCCCAAGGGAGTCCTCGATGTACACCTGCAGCAGGGAGCACAACCCATTATCACAGGGTTAATTAAAGGAGTATTGGTGAGTTTTTATGGATTTCCAGCATACAGAATAGGAAACTAGCATAGCCACTGCATTCATGAAAACCACACCAGGTGATCAGACAAGAGCAAAAATATACACCACTACATCCCACTCTACTGGGCACCCTCTCAAGAAAGACTTTACAACAATTTCTACCATCAAAATATAGCAGCTGGTCAGCTCAATCTTTTTAAGTTAATGGGCTGTTTTAATCCCTACATACCAAACAGAAATTATTACTACAGCTGTAATAAATCTAATGCTGCTCTCCTACTCCAACACATCCACATTTCCTAACCCAGTCTGCCCACCTCAGTCCAGTAGAGGCCCCCTCAGTTCACCAACCTTGACAAAGATCTCTGGCCAGTTCTCATCCTCTTCATAAGCTGCCATGAGAAGGTTGCATGCCAAGACAGACACAAGACTATTCCCCTTGGCTTTGAAATTGATGGAGGCATCTCTTCGGAGTAGGCTGCACAGTGCCTGGAATAACATCCACAAAACATAAAATAATAAACAAGTCATCTATTGAGAAAGCATGCAGAGAAGCTGCAGAAAGATAAATACAAATTGTAGCAGCTTGCCACAGGGCTCTGGTATTTACAAAACCATGCAGATCATGCTCTGCCCTGAGAGAAAGTGCAACTCTGCTCACAGTTTGGCAGGAATGATCCGTCAGTAACTTGGCGAGTCCTCACCTCGATAACTCCTTCAGTGGCAAATATGTTGGGTTTGATTTTTGCCAGGTACATGAGGCTCAGGTACAGAGTGGTGTCAGGTTTGGCTCTGTTCATCTTCAGCTGCTTCACAGCTCCACACAGCACCCCCTCAATACGGTCATCGTTGCCTTCTGTCTCTGCTGCCTCAATCTCATCCAGCAGCACCGTGGGGACGACTGCAACCACCAACACACAGGGATCAGCATTTACCCTCATGCCAAATAACCAGCCTGAGGTGCTGGTTACAGGTCACAAAGGACAGCAAAGCAAAGACCAGCTCACTTGTAGCCCCTGCAATAGCTTTTCCCTACTTGACTGCCATTAAAAGTTCTGTTCCACAACTGACAATGCCCCTTCATTGTTTTTCCATGCCAGCACACTCCTCTGCAAATGCATCCAACATCAGAAACGGAGTGACAATTCAAAAGGCAACATCCAGACCCAGAGTTTGCTAAAGACTAAAATACCACAATCCAAACTTTGAGATTTCCTCAAGGGAGTGTTTCACATACAGCTACTAAACAGCTGTCAAACGGAATGAACACAACCCAATGCCAACAGAAGAGAAAGCCTTGACTTCAGCCCTACATCCAGGGAAGGCAACCCTCAAGGACAGCACATAATTACTGCGTGGGCTTCAAGAAAGACTCCTGGGATGAGACTCCAGAGAAAGGAGAAGTTTCCCCGAGGCTTCCGTGGAACAAAAGGAGCGCAGCGAGGGCTCACCTTCGATGGGGATGACAGAGGGCTCCTTGATGGAGGGCGAGATGGCTCTTTTCTCCGCCACGGCCGCCTCTGCCAGGCGTCCCAGGGCGCTGAGCGGCGGCGTGGAGGAGAGCTTGGGGCGCTTGGTGAGGCCGGGCAGCCCCGCCGGGCCCGCCAAGGCGGCGGCCGCGTCCCGCTTGCGCTCCGAGGGCAGCCCGGGCGGCGCCGGCTTCAGCAGCGTGACGGCGGCCTTGCCCTCGCCGCTCTGCCCCTTGGAGCCCAGCGCGATGAAGTCTCCGGGCGGCGGGTGCGCTGCGAGGAGAGACACAGACAGTGAGCGACAGTGAATGAGAGGCAGTGAACGAGAAAGACAGTGAATGAGAGACAGTGAACGAGAGGCAGCGAGCCACAGCGCCCGCGGCCCCCCGCCCGCCCGGCCCCGCGGGACTCACCGGAGGGCTTGGGCACGGCGCTGGGCCGCCGCACGGCCGCCGCCTTCGGCCGGTTCATGGCGCCGCCGAGCACCGGCCCAGGGACGGGCGGAGCGAGGCCCGGGACGGACAGACAGCCGGCGGGGACAGACAGCCGCGGGGAGCGACGGCAGCCGGGGAGCGACGGCAGCCGCGGGCACACGGAACCGGAACCGGCGGCACCGCCCCGCCGGGCAGCGCCGTCTGGCGGGCGGGAGGGGGAACTGCAGGGCCGGGGGAGCCCGGGTCAGAGCGGGCGGGGATTGCTGCGAGCCGGGGAATCTGTGAACGTTTTGTTATGAAAGGATGGTCTGTGAGGTTTGATCCGTCTCTTCTCCCAGGAAACTAGCAGCAGGGCAAGAGGACACAGTCTCTAGCAGTACCAGGGAGTGTTAAGTCAGGCATCAGGTGGAATTTCCTCACGGGAAGCGGGATTATATATTGGAATGGGCTGCCCAGTGCGGTGATGGAGTCACCGTCCCTGGAGGTGTTCGAGAAATGACTGGACGTGGCACTCAGTGCCATGGTGTATTTGGAAAAGCGATTAGACCAAGGCTGGACTTGATCTTGTGACTGATTCTGTGATTGGGGGATCTAGGATCAAAAAGGAGAATCAAGGAGGTGGGATTGGAGGCTGAAATTGGGAAGATGAAAGTAGTGGCTGAAATTGGAGGGCTGGAATGTGGGGCTGGAATTGGGGTGTTGGACTGGGGATAAAATTGAGCAGCTGAAATCAGGGTGATGGAGTCAGGAGAACCGAGGTCAAGGACTAGAAGTGGAGGCCCACAGCAACTGGCTGCCACCCCCCTCTCCCCCAGGCCACCCCTTCTGTCCCCATATCACGCTCTCAGGACAAGCTCTCCACATGCCTTTATTGCAGTGGGGACCACGGGTACACACACCTCCACCCACACCACCCACCCACCCAGGACCATGCAGGGGGCACCCAGCAGGCAAGCCCCCATCCCATGCCCCCTGTCCCCAGCTGTGCTGGGAGGGGACAAGCAGCAGCAGGTGACAGTCTCCAATGCCCCCTCCATGGCAGCATCCCGGCTTCAGGGGCTGGAGCATGGAGCATCTCCGGGGTGGGTGTCCTGGTGAGGTCAGGGTGAGCCCATGGCACCCCGCTCACAGCCACTGCAGGGAGAAGCCCTGGCTGAGGCTCATGCCAAGGTCACTCACGGCGAGAACCTGTGGGACGAGAGGAGACATTTTGGGATACAGCCTTGAGAGGAGGGAAGTGGAAAATGCTTTCCTCTAAACGCTGGCATGGCAGGAGAGCCATACAGAGTCCTTAACCCCCTCTTTGGTCACACTGTGACCCTGGAAAAGGGGGACCCTCACCCAGCAAAGGGCATTCTGAAATGGGGCCATACCTGGTTGTCCAGGTAGGAAAAGGGCTTCTCCTGGCCATTGAGGAGGACCTTGCTGGGTGGCTTCTGCACCCCAAAGATGCTCAGTGTGCTGATGGTGACCTTGGTGGCCTCAGTTCTGGCATGGAGGACGGTGGAGGTGAAGATGTTCTGTAGAGGGGACAGCATGAGCTCAAGGTGACCAGGTACCACGGGACCCCCCACTCCTGTCCTCCCTACCACATCCCACCTGTGTGACATTGAACACCACGTAGGAGTAGTTGCCCTTCTCAAAGGTGTCCAGGCTCATGCCATCATCCCAGAAAAGGTCACCCCAGGCAGTGGCATGCGAGGACAAGGCCACAATGAGACGCAGGGGGTTCTCTCGGGTCATCTCTGTGGTGGTTCCTGGTTTCTGGGGTTCAAAGACATGGGTTCTGCAGGGCCATGACCACTGGGAATGGGGGTCCAGGAGTTGAGGTGCTAGGGGACACACACACTGTGAAGCACCCAGGGAAATGATGGGTGGGCACTCACCTGGGTGGGCAGGATGGAACCTTCCCGGATGTGCAGGTTGAGGTGCTCCAGAGGGGCCGACATCTTCAACATCTCCCCACTGCTGTTCACCGAGGAGCCCTGGGCAGGAGGCAAGAGACATGGGTGTGAGGGATGAGGGCTCAGGCATGGGTCTGCAGAGCAGCCATCCCCAACCCTTTCTCCATCAGGGCTCACTGGGCTCAGCCAGGGCCTCCCACCCACAGCCCTGAGAGGGTCAATCAGGGATCACCCAGCCCCTGGCCCAATGCTGTGATGCTCCTCACCGTGTAGAAGTCGTACCACGTGCCTCGTGGGACATAACCTGTGACTGAGTCCACGCCGGGTTCCAGCACTGGTGTTACCAGCAGGCTCTGGCCCCACAGGAACTGCCTGTCCAGCTCCCACGTGGCCTCATCCCGAGGGAACCTGCGGCGGGACGGAGACGCCGCTCGATCGGCCGTTTCTCCGTGACTCAGCCCAAGCATCTCCCCAGCTCCAGGTGGGGATGGCCTTACTCAAAGAACAAGGGCCGGGCAACGGTGTCCCCCTGCAGGTGGGCATGGTGGAACAGGGTGTAGAGGAAGGGCAGGAGGGAATAGCGGGTCAGCAGCACGTCCTTCATGGCTGTCCTGGCTGCGGGGCTGAATGCTGTTGGGTCCTGGGCCTGGGGGAGACACGGGCAGTCAGAATCTGTCCCAGCCCCAGCCCCAGCATCTCCTGTTCCACATCCCACATCCCGCATCCCATATCCTACATCCCATATCCTGCATCCCACATCCCGCATCCCACCCCTGGGATGTCTCCCACTGGGCACTCTGCCCTTGACCTTCTCGTTCTGGCTGTTGTGGTTGCGAGCGAAGGGGTAGAAGGCACCGAGCTGCATCCAGCGGGTGCACAGCTCCTCCGAGGTGCTGCCGGAGAAGCCGCAGATGTCTGCCCCGACCAGTGGGATGCCAAAGAGGCTGAAGCTCAGCAGCCCTGAGGGCAGGGACAGTCAACGGGGCACAGTTTTTGAGGAATCTCCAAACAAGCAGAAAGCTCTAGGAGTGCTGGAAGGGGCTCTGTGGCACCCACCTGGAATTGAGTAAGACATGTCCTTCCACTGGCTCCGGTTGTCCCCCAGCCAGTGCCCTGAGTACCGGCCCTGGCTGGGGAAGGTGGAGCGGGAGATGACGAAGGGGCGCTTCCCCAGGATCTTGACCAAGGCACTGGAAAACAACGGGAGAGCTGGGGACAGAAGGTAAGAGCAGCACACCAGGTGTCTGCCTTATCCCACAACAGTTGAGGGGAAATTCCAGCCCCCTGGCAGAGGGGTGGAGAGTCAGTCTGAGCAGTATGGCAAAGGTTTCCAGAAGGATCAGCCTCATTCACCCATTTCTCCCAGAGCAGTGTCAGCTCCCCTCTTCTCCCAGGTTATTCCCATCCCAGAGGCTGTAAGAAGTCAGAGCTTCTCCCCTTTGGATTGCACTCAAATCCCCATCCTTTTCCTACTCAGCTCTGAGAAGGATTTTGTCCCAGCCCCTCCCCAGGCTGTCAGGAAGCGGGATGCTCAGGTACCTTGCTGTGGCTTTGGCTTCCATCAGCCCATAGAGGTTGTGGAGGTTGTAGTGCACCGAGACTTTCTGCTTTGCAGAGGCACACACTGTCTTGGCAGAGAGGGAATTGCCCAGCACGGCTGCAGGAGGGAGAATCCAGCTGGACCCAGTGGTGGTGGGGTGCAGGGGATATGGACTGCCCACTCTTGCTGGCTCTGGGTCAGCCCTCCCACAGCCCGCTGTCACTGCCAACCCAGTGCCAAAAGTTCATGCAGATGGCCCCATCCTGCACCCTGACATGACCCTAACAAGTGTGCATGGCTTAGACATGCATACTGGCACATGAAGGTAGGGATGGAGGCATTCAGGGTGTAAAAGAGGCACAATGTCTCTTAGAAATGGTTTTCTTTCACCACGCTCAGTTGGCAGAGATCCCAAAGCACTCAGTACCTACCAGCACAGCCTTGTATCTCATCTCCCTCCTTACCTGGAGTGTAGGGTGGGCTGTCCAACTCTCCTGGGGGGCAGCCAGCTTCAGACCCATCCATGAAGTTGGATGGCTCATTCATGTCCTACGCAAAGAAAATTGTGCAGCAATTTCAGGTGTGTGTTTTTGGGATTAGTGGTAGACCTGGAAAAGCCACATTTGAGGGACTCCTGCCAGGACACACACCAGGCATGAGCTGAGCTGCTGGCAGGGAGCAACCCATGGGCAAGGAGGGACTTACGATCCAGAGGCCATCAAAGGGCACATGGGCATAGAAGTGCTGCAGGTTCTCCAGCCACCACTGGTGCGTGTCTGGGTTGGAGAAGTCTGCAAAGGCAGTGAAGCCAGGCCAGATCTGTGGAGACACAAATCCACGGGTTCAGCAAGCAGGCGATTTGTGGGGAACAGGGTACCACAGCACTCCAGGGATTTCAGCTGGGGATGAAATGGGGACTGAGATACAAGATAAACCCAGTCAATGCTTCGAGTCCTGGGTGCTACACACACAGAGCATCCCGCCTACCTCCATGGTATTGGAGGTGCTGAGGAGACCCACAGTCGTGGGCAGTGGCAGCTGATGGAGCAGCTGCTCTGCCCCCACTTGCACAAGGCCTGATACCACCTCACCAAGAACATGTCAGGGAAAAGCCATGATTTCTCTGTGCTTTCACTCCAGGAATTTTAGCCGATTCATTTTCCCCCATGTTTTCAGGCTGCATCGAAAGCCCCCTCCTTGGAGATGGCAAGAGAGAGCAGGTGGGAGAGAAAACAGCCAGAGGGGTGAAAGTGGCAGGGAACAGCTGCAGAGCAGGTCTGGAGGCACACGGTCCATCACAGACAACCTCCCCTCAACCCCAGAAACAGGAAGGGAGAGAAATCAGATGACCAGCCTTAGGCAGCACTGCTGACTGCTAAGCTCATATGACTTCCACAGGCTCCTCTGCTGAGCAGGGGCTGGCTCCCAGGTCTGGTGAAAACACCAGGAGGTGACATATGAGGAAGACAAGGGCTGAGCCAGGCTCTGGCAATGATCCTGAAGTCCTTGGCCACTTGGCTTTCCCTCTATTGCAATGAAATCCCAACCCTGGTATTGCACAACCCACTGGGCTGGGATTTTCCCCTGGAGCTCCTCACCTGCCCGATGAGTGGCTGCCCTTGGGTGGTGTTGAGGAACAAGCCCCGTCTCAAACCTTCATCAAAAGGCCAGTAGGAGCCGTGAGGGCTGGTGCTGCTGATGCCAGGATCCTGGGGATGGAGCAGAGGGTTAGTGCCATTCCAGGCAGACCATGGCTCCTTCCCCCTGCCAGACCGGTGTGATTCACAGAAGAGAACCCAGACAGGGTCAGCCAGAGCCCACACAGGGCGGCTGTTTCCCCCCAAGGGGAAGAGAAACTTGCTTCAACACTTCCAGGCATGCTTTCTAAAATGCCACTTCTGCAAGTCCCCTGTTACGGTGTTTTGGGGAGGGGGGGCCAAATACAAGAAATCTTGCTCTTATGCAAGAAATGTCAGGTCATGGACAGGCTTGGGCTACTACAGAGAGTTCAATGAGGAGGAAATCCAGCTTTCCTCTGCAAGGACCTGCTGGTCCCTGCTGCCTCCAGCAAGCAGAACCCCTGCCTCCACTCCTTGCAGAGGGAAGAAGGGACATCACAGCCAGGTCACAAGACTGGTGGAGATGTGAGGACACCTGAGCTGAGCACCCACAAGTTAAACTGCCTGACCCAGTTCCTCCATTCCTTCTCTCACAGGAGTCAGGGCCATCCTTGTACCTACAGAAAGGCAGGGGCACAGCACAAGAACCTGGCCGTGTCTCCAAGGTCCCTGCATGAGGGGGATTTCCAGTCACAGTTTACAGCTGAGTGACCAACATGGGGAACTGGCCTCCTACAAAAATCCCCAGAGCCAGGAATGACCAGCTGGGACCAGAATCATCCATTATGCCCCGTCTAACATCCCTGCAGCAAAGACAGCACAGTGCGAGAGGAGGGGGAATACCAAGATCATAACATAGTGCTGCCCATGTTTGTGAAGGTCTTCCACCAGGGAGGGGAGGGAGGCAAACTTCTGGGAGTCCAAGGTGAAGTCCCGGTAGCCATCCATGTAATCGATGTCATTCCACTGCGCATCCTATGGGAAAGAGGCTCAGGAATGGGTGATGGAGACTGGGCCCCCTGCCCCACAGGCCTGGGGGGTTACCTGAGGGATCTGGTAGTTCCTCATGGCTCTCACGGTTCGCCACGTCTCGTTGCTGGATCCATAGCCCCAGCGGCAGAGGTGGAAGCCAAGAGCCCAGAAGGGTGGCATGGCTGGGAAACCTGCAGTGGGACAGTGGGAGCATGGATGGGGTTTCCTAAGATGGCAGCAGCATCTCAAAAGGATGGGAAGGTAAGGGGAGAGGGAGGATAAAAAGTGATCACTGACCACAGTGTGCTGGAAGGGCTGGGGATGGGACGGTGGGGATGCTGATCCCTCCCCAGCTGAGAGGGTTGGTGGTGAAGCTGGGGTGAGACAGGGATGCTCCACAAAGAAGGTTCCTGCAGATAGCTGTGTTGGGGTGTGGGCACTTACCTATCACCTGCTGGTACTGCTGAATGACCATGTTGGGATCGGGCCCCAGGAAGATGTAGAAATCCAGCACCCCTCCAATGGTCCTCCAGGTCAGGCCTGGAGCAGGCTGCAGAGCCACTTCTTTGAGTGGGAAGGTAGAAAGGAAAAGAGAAGAGAAAAAGGTAGTGACAATTGGAGAGCAACGCCCAGACCTCAGCCCCTGTGATGGGGCCCAGGCAGCACCACAGGCAATGCTCAGGGGAGTAGAGAAATCCCTGCCTTGCACTCAGCACATGCTAAATGGGTATCTGGAAGCTGTAATCATCACAGCCCAGAGAGATCATGGGTTTATGCTATCTTGAAAATCTGCTCTTTAAGCTCAAATCTGTGCCAGCTTCCACTGCTAGACCAAGACTAAGCACTTAAGTGCAGTGCTTTCCTTCATGTCCTCCCCTGAAATCCTCTCCTAAGTGAATCTTGAGAGCTACTTGCACAAGTAAGCACGTGGGAGGCAGGCTTTTCCTGGGAAGGGCTTTTCACATGGAGAAGCCTTTGCACCTCTGCTCAGATGGTTGCATCCCACAGGAGCTCCTCCTCGGCAGCATCACGGCAACAGAGCTGAGCACAGCTGGAGCTGCCAGAGCCCCAGTGTGAGCAGCATCGTCCCAGCTGGCTGCAAGAGGCAGCTGCTGCAAGGGACGGGTGGTCCTGGTGCTGCCCTGACACGGCAGGAGCCTCAGGAGCTGCTGTTACCAGCTGGCACACACGGGCACATCCCACAGCCACAGCTGGCACAGCACAGCTGGAAGAGTGTGGGTGACAGATGGCATCCCCGGCTGCAACCCAGCCATGCCCCGCTGCTGGGCCTGGGGGCAAGGACATTTTGGTGGAGGGGGAATGGCTTGGACCTGCATTGCTTTCCTGATGGCAACTCAGCAGCTGGGCGTGTGGTTAAACTGCTCGGCAGTTACTAAAGAGGCTCGCCGTAGCCAGGAAACAGATGGCTGCACTCAACAACGAAGCCATCAAACCACATCTTTCCCTTTTATGGCTTCCTCTCACCCCAAGTTCCCAAACTGGCCACTCCAGCAGCTCCCATCTGTCCCAGTCTGCCAGGTCCTCCACCATGGACAAGCTGGCCTGGGGTCCCCAGGGCACCTACCCATGGCATTGCTGTTGAGTAGAAAAACACCATGAGCATTTCCACCCTCCTCCATCAGCAGGTAGAAGGGGTGGGCGCCGTACAGGTTGAATGATTCCTGCAAGGAGAGGTGCCCAGTGAAACAGTGAAGAGGCCAAAGTACGAGAGCCCGATGGCACTGAAGGTGAATAAATGACCCTGAGCTGCATATGCTGCCACCTAACCAGGCATCTGTCACTCCTCTGGAGCATAAGGCAAGGAACGATGATACGTTTGGAGCTTAAGACCATGGGAGGCTGCTTCTTCCTCCAGCTCAGGGGGTGATACTGAGCTGGGCTGGTGAGGGGGAAACCTCTTGCCTTACCACAACACATTGCACGAGGAGCAGGGTGGAGTGGAAACACCCAGTGCCCTTGGAGTGCCAAGAGCATGTTGCAATTGCTCTGAAATCCTCCCTGGCACATATCTGCTCATCAGCCTCAGCCATCCCCAGCCTCTCCCAGTGCTGCTGCCCACCCCTGCCGTGCTTTCCCAGGGTTTGCCCAAAGCACAGGAGAATGGCACCCCTGCCCTCACCCCCTGCACCCCTATGGGTGTATGGTAGCAGATGTACCGTGGGAGAGACATCACGGGCCCACAGGGTGAGGGTGTTCCAGTCCAGGCTGTGCAGGAGGCTGCCACGGTGCTCCCCCAGCCCATAGAGGAACTTGGATGGGAGTGATGTGGATATCTGGAGAAACTGGTCAGCAAAGATCAAGGGGGCCACGGTGGTGTTCAGCCTGCCAGAAAGAGAGAGGGTCAAGAAAGGGTTCTGGGACTCATTAGGATCCATTTGCCCATCAATAAATGATCTCTTCCCTCTCAAAGCATCTTAAGTGGCAGTCTAGCAGCACATCCCACCCTGCATCCAGCCCCAACACCTTGGCCCATGAGCAAATTCAGGTCTGGCTGGACATAAAGCACAGCCCAAGCCAGCCTGACCCAGCACAGCACAGCCTTCCCTTTGACACCAGAAGTTTCCACCCAGGTTATTATTAACCACTGAGGTGATATGGCCATGGGGTTTCTCAGCCTGCTGTCACTGATAAGCAGCTCCCAAGTACAGGATGGACCACAGCCAGCAGCAAATGGGAAGGAGGAAAAAAGGATGGGATCCCAAAACACCCTGACCAGACATTGTCTAGCTGTTGGTGCTCACCACCAACTTAGTGTGGGCAAAGCTGTGGAGGTCACAGAAGCTGTACAGCAAAGTCACCCACAGTCCTTTTCCACAAAAAGCCTAGAGCTGTGTGTGTCCCTATAGCTTGGACAGCCAGGGAAACCCAAAAGTGGGGAGAAGGCAAAGCCACAACTGTTCTTTGGCATTTTTTTCTGGGCCACGAGATCATTTCTTGGTGATATGCTGGGATCTGCACAATGCTTGGTTTCTGTAGGACCCTGGGAGGAATCAGAGCGCTGGCAAATTTTTGAAGAGATGCTGATCCCACACAGCTCTGCCATGGCCAGAGCAAGCACATGGCCTGACCCTGGGGCCAGGAAGCCACCTGCTGCCACATCCCCGTGTGAGTACTGCTCAAAACATACAGGATGAAGAGTAATAATTGGCTGGAGATCTCAGCAGGGGTTTTCCTAGTGAAAAACCTCTGGGAAGCATGCTGGAGCCTGACTAGGGTGGGATAAGCTTCTCCCCACCTGCCACAGTGTGAGCATGAGGTGGGTTCTTACAGCACTGTCCCTGTTGCCTTGCGCTGCAGCAGCACCCCAAAGGGGTCCCAGGAGAAGTTCAGACTGTAGATGGGGTTTTCTGCTCTCTTCATCACCCGGGGAACATCAAGGGGAACCTCATAGCGTGGGTTGGCTGCATCTGTTATCTGCAAAGGGGGAAAAAAGTGCTTTAAAGACCAGGAAAGCAAGAGGGCAAAGGGCTGGACCTGCTCACTGGCCCCACACAACCATGCCTGGAGCACGGCAGATTTCAGACCTGGTGTAAGCAAGGGCTGGTCACCTATGGGACAGCAGGTGCAAGGGTCAGGAGCACAGTCACAGGCTCTTGAGGGCAGCCAGCAGGGAGCTCACCTTGATGTGCAGCCGTGTGTCTGTCTCAAACTCCACATCCAGCCTCAGCTTCTCGATGTCTCGGGGGTAATAGGCCTTCTCCCTTCGCACCAGCAGCCCCACCATGCCCAGCGCTGTCTGGTTGAGGCTCTCCAGGGTGTAGCTGGGGAAGTCAGGGGGATAGAAGCACCAGGGCACGCCCTGCTTGCCCTCTGCCGGCGGGGGACTCTGGATGAAGCAGCACCCTCGGCTTTCACAGAGCTCCTGGGTCACCACCACGCCCCGCTCCGGGTAGCAGTCAAAGCGACGGCTCTCGGGTACCAGGAGGCATTTGGGGGGTGGCGTGGGTCCGAGCCAGCCCCCCGACACTTGCCGCAGCACCCAGACAGTGATGGTGCTCAGCAGAACAGCGGCCACCAGCAGCCCACTGCCCACCCACCACGGGGCCAGCTTCCCATGGCCAGAGGGCATCGGGGCAGCCCCTTCCTCTTCCACCCGGCATGCTGCTGGCTGTGCTGTTGTCAGCTTCTGGTACGACTTCATTGTCCTGGTGCTGGATGGAAGGGGAGATGGTGTCAGGTGAGAAGGAGACAGAGGGGGAGAGCTTGCCAGGCTTCAAGGACAGCTTCCCCCTCTCCTGAAGCCTGTGGTTTGGTCAGAGCCTACCCTTCTCAGCACCCTGCAGGATCACCTTCAGCCAAGATGCACCTGGCAAACTCAGCAAAGGAAGGCTTTGCCAAGGTCAGCTGGTCCTGACCCTGAGTGTGGGGAGACTCTGTCACCTGACTGTCCACCAATCCCAAGGGACAAAGCACCATTTGCTTTTGGGAGGTGGCAGAGCGGCCCCTTAAGGAGTTTTTCCCACGTCTGAATCAATGGACTGCAGTGTTACTGGAAGGTGCAAGCAAAACCAAGCTTGCTCTTCCTGTGGGAACAGAGCTGTGATGCTGAGAGCTGCAGTTCCGAGGTCTGGAGCATTCTCTGCTCCGAGCATTCCTCTGCTCTGAGCATCCTCTCGGAGCATCCTCTGTCATCATTGCCCAAACCCCTGACTCAGAGGTTTTAGACCAGAGGAGGGCTGGACAAGGGATGGCTAGGAATATGCCATCAGTCCTTGCTTTCCGCTGACAAAAGCTGATTCTGAAAACCTCTCAGGCAAACATCTCCCGGACTCTAAGCAAAGGAGACCCCCCACGCTTCTGTTAAGTTTGCAGGGAGCAATCTCAGCATCTCAAAAAAGACACACAACTTTCTTGTCTCCGTCTCCTCACTCTCACTCAGACCCTGCACCCTGCAAAGGCTCAGAAAACGGCGCCACCCTCCACGAACAGGTTTAGTTCCCGGCAGCGCCCTCCCAGCTGGGGCCACCAGGACGGCTCACCCCGCCGGGGCCTGGCCGCCAACCTCCCCGAGCGGCAGCGCCTCCGCCTTATGCAACCGCGTCCCCACAGCCGGGGGAGGCAGCGCGAGCCGCGGGCACCCCCGGCATTGGAAGAGCACGCCGCCGGCACACGCCCCCCGGCTCCGTGCCCGGCCGGCTCGCAGCGCTGGCACCGCGGGGCGGACACGCAGCGCGGGCCGCCCCGGGAGCCCCTGCCCGCCTCGGGCCCCGCTCCGGCCGTGCCGGCGCTTACATACACGTGTCTCCTCTTGACATTGTGGCAGCGCTGGGCAGCGGGCAGCGGGCGGAGGGCAGCGGGCAGCGCTCCCGGCGCTGCAGCTCCGCCGGCTCCGCCGTAAACACCCGACGAGCCGCTCGGCCGGCTCCTACCGCGCTTCTCGAGTAGCAGCGCACCCCCACACGCCCCTCCTCCCATCGCTCCTCCGCCTCGTGTGCTCTTTAAATTTTATTTTTTATATTTGTGTCTGCGCTCCGTGCTGTTCGAGAGTGGAGAGTATGTATGGGAGATCAGCGGTTTTTTAGGTTTTTCCCCCAGCCGATGAGCGCAGGGTGTCAAAACCCAGAGAACGAGCGCCTGGGTGCCCCCTTGTAGGGTGAGAGCACTTTATCCCTGCTCAGTGGCTTCAGGGAATCGTGATGCTGGGTGTGTTTTGAGCACACAGTAGGTGGGTCAGGCTCACAAAACCCCACGCATCCCAGAACACTGCCCTTTTTACATCCAAGTTTTCACCAGAGGTGCTGTCTCCCATGCATTCTTCTTCATTTGTTTAACAAGCGTGCGTACTGCACAGGCTTTCCCACTTTTCAAGGGACTGGAGAGCTGCTCCTTGTTTACTATTGAAGGCCACCGCAGTCTAAAGTTCAGCAGCGAATGAAAACAGACCTTTGGAACAGAGGTGCTTTCCCCAGGGAATGAAAAGTAACCTGTTGTGAACAGGGCAATTCATCCAGAAATAGAATTTCAGGTGACACAGTGCTCCCCTCCTGCTATATGTGATCTGTCAAACCTCATGTTGTCGCAAAAACAGAGGGAAATACCTCAATTCTGCTGAGCCCCATGCGTGGGGCTGTCACCACAGAGGGTGAAACTCCCATCCAGGATGCAGCCAGCCCATCCCTCCTGCCCTTGAGTACCACCATCTCGTGGATGTCTCAGGGATAAACCCTGGATGATTTGGGATGGCTCTGGCCACTCTTGGTCATCGCCACTCATAGAGGGCGCAGGTGGCTGTGTTGGGGACATCGGTGGCCCCAAAGGCTCCCACAACCAGCATTCCTCTCCTTGCTTGCTTGTCTTGGCTCTCTGAGCCACTAGAACCTTCCTGGCTGGAAAACAGATCTGGAGACAAACCTCAGAGGCATCAGTGGCCACCACAGTGGTGGCTAAAATCTGCCCTCTAACCCTTCGCTCACCCTGTCCCAGCACCCAGTGCAGGATTTTCAACCAGTGTCTGAAAATCCGGGAGGGGTGAAGGCCAAAGCTGTTTCTGCTACACCGGCAGCCGCTTCATGCCACCACCTGGGAGCTGTGAGCCTTAATGTCCCTCCCTCCCTAACCAACCATTCTTTGATCCTATAAAACACACCCGTGCGTGAGCGCGCAAAACCCCCGGCCACGCCGCGCCCCCTCCATGGGGACCGTCCGGTGTGTCAGGGAGCCGCGGACAGGGGCGATCCCGCAGCGGGGCGGGGGCACGGGGCGTGGCGTACGGGAGACGGGGACGAGGATGGGGACGAAGGGAGGGCACGGAAGAGGAACGAACATCAAGGTGAGGACGGCGAGGAAGACGGACATGAAGCAGCGACGAGGATCCGCACGAGAATAAGGCCGGGGAGGAAGAGGGGCGACGACACTGCCGGCGGCGGCGGCGCGCCCGTCCCGCGCCCTTCCCCATGAATGAACCGCGCGGGCGGTGCCGGCCGTGACGCGGCGCGGGGCGGGCCGCGTGACGCGCGCGCTGACGCGCCATGCCGGAAGCGGCGGGGGCGCTGGTTGGTCGGCGGGCGGGGGGGGAGGCGGCCGCCCCGCGCTTGTTGTTGTCCGCGGGACTCGCTGGCAGGGAGGGAGGAGGGAGCCGCGCAGCGCCCCCGCCGCCGCCCCCGCGCCCCCGCCGCCCCCGCCGCCGCCCCCGCCACGGGGCGCTCCCGCCGGCACGCAGGTGAGGAGCCGCCCGGGCGCGGCGCGGAGGGGGCGGGGGCGTGTGTGTGTGGGGGGGGGGTGGGTCGGAGCTGGGAAAGGGGGGGTGGCCGCGCGTTGCCGCTCGATCGCGGCGGGCAAGGGGCGGCTCGGTCCGGGTCCGGCTCGGGTCCCGCTCGGTCCGGTCGGGTCCGGTTGGGCGCGGGCGGGCGGGCGGGGCGGCGGAGGTAAAAGTGCTGAGTCACCACCGCGTCGGGCACGTGGTGCCGCCGCCCCTCGCACCGGGCCGGGCCGGGCCGGGCGCGCACGTGGGGCCCGGCGGGAGGCGAGGGGCGGGCGGCGGCGGCCCCGCCGTGGGGGAGCGGGAGGGGGCTCGGGGAGCGCCGCCCGCCCCCGCCGAGCGGCCCCCGGAGCCCCCGCGGGGCGGGGGCGCGCCGGCCCCGCCGTCACATCTTCCCTGTCACCTCGCACCGGTGCGGAGCCGGCACCGCGCAACCCCCGTGGGACGGGGCTGGCAGCACCCCCGCACCCTCGGGGACATGGGGCTGGAGGTCCCCTGGGTCTTTGCCGGGGTGATGCTTTCCGTGTCTCTTGTTGTTATTTTTTTTTTTTTTTCCCCCGAGGATGAGCGCGCTGCCTGCCTCTGCCTTTGAATGGCTCTTAAAATACATGTGAGGAAACCTGTTGTGACGCCGCGCGCTCCGCCGACTAAAAATAGCAGCTTTTGTAGTACGGAGGGAGCCGGGGCGCAGCCGGGGCCGGGCAGCGTGGCCGCGGCGTGCGGCGGGGGCCGGGCGTGGTGGCGGCTCCGTGATCCGCTGTCCGCCCCGGGTTATCGGGCAGGAGCAGCCGCCACCGGAAAATGCCAGGCGGGCGCGTCGCTGCCCGTCGGATGGGCTGGGGGTCAGGGCTGCGGCGGGCAGGGGGCTTATCTCTGCTGAGCACAGCTGCTGGTCGTGCCAGAGGGAGAGGTGCGTGCTGTGTTCGGGCTGGTCCCGCAGCCTGTGCGGAGGGAGGGATGCGTGTGCATGGGGCCGCCCTGGAAACGGGGTGCTCGGCGGCCGCCCAGACACTGGCAGTGGGAGGAAAGGGGACGGTGACATTCCGGGAGCGGGCACTGCCGCGTGACTGTCTGGTGGGTGCGGGACGGTTTGGGGATTTAATCAGAAGTGAGGAGGTGGGTGGGGGGAACCTCTTCAACCACCCCGTGACGGCAGCGGCATAAGGTGGGGAAACATCCAGGCCACGAGCGACAGGAACTGAGATCTCCAAACTCTCACAGTGTGTCAGGGTCTGCTCCCTGCCCTCCTCTCTCTTCCTCGGGCTGAGAGCCCGCTCCCCTCCCTCGTGGGTTCCTCCGTGGAGGATTTATTTTACAGATTCTGCTGAAAGCAGGCCATGAGGTCTCAAATTAGGAACGAGCCCCCTTTGGGCAGAGTTGTTACAGAAAAGGGAAAGGCCTCCATTTTCGCTTTCACCTGGCCGCCCCTCCTTTGCCAGCGTGCCTAAAGCTGAACTGGGACTGCGGAAGGTGGAGGGAGCCAGTGAGAGCAAAGTGTTTCCCTGAAAAGCTGCACGCCTTTTTCTTGCACTTTCAGTTTTTGTAAGCCCTGTGGCGGACGCAGCCCTGCGCCCCAGCCCGGCGCGTCGCGCCGTGGGTGCTGCCGGGGTTCCAGCAGCGATCGACTTTACCTGCTGGCTTTTTCTCACTGACGAAAGGAGCGCGCGTCCCTCCGTTTTTTCCCCCCGCTCCTTCCGTGCGTGTCCGCGGTGCTGCCTGCGGAGAGCCCTTCCTCGAGCCTCCCTCGTGCAGTCACTTCCTCGGGCTGATGGACGCCGCGGCCGCCCAATGGTAGCCGCCCCGGCCCGTCCGCCGCCCCGGCCCGCCGCTCCCGGCCCCGCTCCCGGCCCCACTCCCGAGCCCGCTCCCGCGCGGCCGGGCCGGGGCTGGCGGCACCCCGGGCTGGGCACACGGTGACTCTGGCCGTCAGGACACCCTGCCCGCTTCGGTAGGGTGCTCGGCAGGGCTTTGAGCCCTGTTAAATGTTCCCGGCTGTGTTACGCCAGGTTCTTGTTTTGCTTCACAACTGTTTCTGAACCAGAGGCAGAGATTTGTTGGCTTTTTTTTTTTTTTTTTTTTTTTTCCCCAACTGCTTGCCTGTCAAGGACAGCGTGCTTTGTCATGTTTTATGTCATTTCTGCGCCGTCGCCCGTCTCAGCAATCTGTTGCGGCATGGAGTTCAGTACTGCTGTGTGCCTCCTGAAAGGGAAAAATACAGATCAGCTTGATACCCTCTGATTTCCATCAGCATTGGAAGATGATTAATGGCATGGAATGTGCTGCAGGACTTGGTATTGAAAATCTCTAGCTGTGTGAGATGTTTGGGAAGTGAAGAAAGGACAGCTGGGAGCGCTGGCCCCTGCGGCAGTCAGGGTTTGTGGGATAAGCTTGCTCGCTGATCATTTCTGTAAACATCCAGCTGTGAAATACTTGAGCGGTGCTAGCACTTTCAATTATCAGGAAGTTTCAGGCTCAGCACCCTGTAGAGATGAACAGGCAGTTTCCACTTCTGCCTCAGCTATTGTTTGAGGCTATCTTCAAAGTTGGGCAGAGAATCTTCCAAGCATGAAGCAAGCACAAGCGATGCAGTGCTCTGTGACCATCAGCACAAGGGCTGGGAGAAGACAGTAATGAGGGCAATTACCCTGGCACTGTGCTCCCAAGTGGAGGGACAGGCTGCATAGTGGATCCCACTGCTTTGCAATATTGCAGGATGCCAAATAGCAATGCCACTGTGATCCATTATTAGCAGTTAGTGAAGATCTCTGACTTGGTGGCTGGCACTTGGGGTCAGGAGCAGCAAAGTTAGGAATCACAATCCCAGCTCTGCCCCGGGGTCTGGCTGTGCTGCGTCCCAGCAAGTTATTTGTTGCTTGGTGGCTCAGCTTGTCCGGCTGGGGAGCTGCATCTCTGGGCTGGTGATGCTGAGGTGTAATTCCAGTATATCTCTGTCACCGCATTTTACAAGCACGTGATGGAAAAAGTGCTGTAAGCTTGTCAGTACCAGGGCTGGCTGTCGCATACCTTTCCCCTTCAGCCTCCTCCTCCATGAAGTTTCAGAGGTGACACACAGGCGTACCCGCCTGGTACTCCATATCCCTGCTCCCTAACCACAGGCTCTCTGCAGCTTCTGACTAGGTTGTTTACCAAACCACTGAAGACTGTCTGATCTGTGTCCAGGCTTCCCCAGAGAGCGCCTCAGAGAGCTGTGTCCTGGCAGCTCTCAAATGTGTTCTGAAGGTTCCTGAATCTGCTCTTTGCTGCTGGATGCTGGTTCCGATCCATAAGGGAAATGGAAAGCTGGCCAGCTGGGCGAGGGCTGCGTGGAGCTCCTCTAGAACAGTAAACAGTGACTCACCCCCTCCTTGTGTCTTCTCTCTCTTCATGTCAAATATATTGCCTCGCATATGCTTCTCTACTCTCTGATTCACACCACCAGCCCGTCCCTCCCCGCTCTCATTACAAATGAGTGACAAGCGTCAGTCTGCCTTACAGGATGTGTGAAGGTTGTCAGAGCAGGAGAATGGCTTTTTGAATGATGGGGAGAGGGATGGTGCTCTGCCTACCGTGCTGCAATGTGCTGGAAATCCGTGTCGTGCCTCCGAGCGGCAGAGGCACTGCGATGAGGATTTAAGCATCTGTAGTTGCCTTCACCTGTCAGCTCAGATGTTACCCGTGGTAGGCACATCCGTTTGGCTGGCGCTCTGGAGCTGGGAACAACTTGGGGATAAACGAGAAATTTAAACAGCTGCCTAGGAATTAAATGGCTGCATTTGGGAATGAGTAGAGCATTCCCTGCGTAGCTGCCGGTGCCGAATTGAGACGTGATGGCAGAGCTCCCCGTCGCCGCTTGAACCTTGCGCTGTTTTTCTGCCCTCGGGAAGTTGTCGCTGGCCCGGCGGAAGGTGAGGGTTGCATGTTTTCAGTTTGCTGTATGTGTGTGAGGATGGAAGCTAAACACCAGCAGGGCTGTCTGCCAGGCACTCATGTTGTGGCCAGGGTTGTCTTTCACTGTTGAAAGAGTTTTGAAATTCAAGTTCATCTGCAGTTGTCGGGTGTCGGCCGTGATTTTATAGTAATTCCTTAATGTGTAACGCGCTTGGAAAGCCCTGTAGCGTGGAAAGTCTGAAATCTCACTCTGGCATGTTTTCTTTCTTAATTGCAAGCTTTGTGTGGAAAGCTCTGTCCTACCTCTGCCTGAGTCAGGCTTTCTGCTGCCTTTCCCTTTCAAAGGGAAGGAACTGGGATCTCTAGATGCTCTAAGCTGAGACTGTCAGGCTTAGGATGTCAGCTGGAGACTTCCAGGTTTTTGGGAGGATGCGGCAGCAGGCATAGGAGCTGTCTGAGAGAGGGAGAGGGCGTTGGCAAGGCTGTCAATGGGTAACTTTATTGCAGAATTACAAGGGCTCTTTATGTAACCCACAGTCAAAACACTTGCTGTAAATACGAGCGTGGAGCTGCTCTGGAAGAGCTTTTTCCCCTCACAGTTGGTGTAATACTACTTGCTGCTTTATTGATGTGGCGTTCGAAGTGTGTCGTACTGCTTACAGAGCAGGGATGTAGCACGGTCCTCGTTCCAAAAAGCTGAGCTCCTAATTTTAGATGTGATGCAGCAAATGCAATTAAGGAAAGAAGGGCAGGAGTAGGGTAAAGACTAAAAGGGTTCTAATAATCAAATCGCAGGCAGGGTCCCAGAAGACCCCTGTGCTGCATGTTTAGGGAATGCTGCTGGGTATGACTTGTTTGCAGAGTGGTTTATGATTTCATTGCAGGGTTTTGCTTTGTAAGTGTGGGAGATGACATGCTGATTTTTTAGTGTATTCTTGCTGGTAGCTGAATAGTCCCAAATAATCCTGATGGGAAGGAGTTGATAGATGAGGCCCAAAGCCTGGAGGACTGCTGGTGAGGATTGCGAGTGTTGTTTTATCAGTTTTGAGCGGAGCCCAGACCACACCTGTGCCTTCACCTAGAGCAGAGATAAGACTCTCCCTGGCACTCATATCTGAGTGTGAGACTTGAGCCTGTTTGAGTGTTTCTACTTGCTCTGTGAAGTCTTGCCCTTTGGGTCAGGCCAGCCTACAGTCTCCCACCCTTGTTTAAGAGGGTCTGGCATCACAATTCCTGATGGTGCCTTGAACCTCCTCATTACTGTGTCAGCGGCAGCTCTGACCTATGGCCCGTGGTGCAGTAGGGTGGATCCCAGCCTATCTCCGAGGGATGCTGGCCCATCCGGGGTGCCTTGACATGTGGGGGGAGACAGGTGTGCAGCAGAAGACGCTGAGCGAGCGCCTGTGCTGTCCGCTGAGGAATGTGCAGGGTAAGGAGCTGTTGCTTTGGTGACATGGAGCAACAGGTGACAAGAAGGGTTTCATCACTCAGAGCTGGAGCATTGCTCAGGGTGGCAGGTGAGCCCTCACGCTGACCCCCACTGGAGGCAACCTCACCCCTCGGTTCTTGTTTTCCAGTGGTACTTTACATTTCTTTCCATCTCCGCGCAGCCAAGTGGCCGCGTTCAGTTTTTCCATCGGCTGGCGCAGCAAACGCTTTGAAGACGCGCTGGGTGAGGATCAAAAGGCTTTTTGTGCCGTTGGTGGGTGTGACGGGGCTGTCGTTGGCCTCCCCCTCCTTTTTGCCTTTCCTTTTCCGGCGTTCGCAGCGCGGCGAGCGGCCAGCGCGCCCAGCGCGCCCCTTCCCTTGTAGGGATGGGGGCGGCGAGGGAGGGGGGATGCCGCCGAGGGAAGGAAGAGTTTCTGATGCTGTGGGAATGTGAGCGCTCAAACTCTGTAAACAGCTGGTGACTCACTGCATAACTATGGCACCAACTGCCTGCGGCCCGGCTGCGCCTCTGCAGGGAGGGGGCTGCCGGCCCTTTCCTCTACGCACTGGCAGCGCCTCTGCGCTCCCCAGCTCCGAGACCTGTTGGCCAAGACAAGGAGCTTTTTCCTTCCCCCAGCTGCCAGTGCCTACGTCTGCGCCTCCGGCCGGGAGGTAGGGGTGGGCAGCAACTACCTGGTGCGGAGGGGAAGCGATGGACGGTGAAAGGGCAGCGCTGGGGTCCGGAGAAGTGCCTGTGCTCGCAGGAGATCGGGCTCTGGAGAGCACGCAGGCAGAGGATGGGCACTTCCCCGTCTGTCGGAGGCGGCTGAGGGGGGCTGCGGCTTGCCCCCCTGCCCTGCCCATTCCTGCTGTCCCGGAGACACAAGGGGCTGTGGCTGGAGGTGTGCCCGGGGTGGGGCTCAGTGCTGGAGGAGAGCAGGGAAGGACTCGGTGATGCTCTAGAAAATGCAGCGCACACCAGTTGCTGTAGTGGTCCATTCATCACGGAGCATCTTGGCTTGTGTGCTGTGCGGCTGTCCTTGTCCCTCCTCCAGACATGGAGAGCTGTGCTGTCTCGGGCTTAAAAATAGAGGAGGCGCCTAAATACACTCCCTAATATCTAGGATAGTATCTTGCAGCTCTGCAATTACAGGATTATTTTTTTCCCTTCCTGCTCTTCATCTTGATTTTTATGTAAGTCGTGTGATGATGAGGTGCCTTGACTGATAAAATTCAAGTGACAGCAGCACGGGCTGAGCCAGCACCTTCACCCACCCGGCTCCCACTGGTCCCCACACCCCACCTTTGCACCCCCCCAAATCCCGCCACCCCTGTTTGCAGATATGAATGAGTTTGTTTACTCTCCGACGACCTCGTGATGTCTTTGCACAGACATGACCTGAAGTCATTATTGCTTTTGGGCTTCTCTGTTTCCATGGTGACTGTCTCCGGGTTGGCTACTTTCCCAAGGTCACCATGGCAACTATCAGAAGGGAATCATGCTTGGGATGCTTTGGCTGGATTTTTCATGAATGATTAGGATGTGTGACACGATGCAGACGTGGAAATGGGGAGGGTTTGGGCTGGGCTGGAGAAGGTGGGGGAGAGAGAGGACTCCCGCCAGACAGGCAGCGCTCTGCGGTGCCGCGGGTGCGCAGCCCTCGAAGCCGCCCTGTGTCGGGGGCACCGGCGCTCACCCCTCCCCGCTGGGGAGCCGTAGCAGAGGCTGTGATGGTGGCACGGCTGCCGGGGCCTCTCCCAGGGTAGGTACCGTGGGCCCGTCGTGCTGCCGTCGCCACGGGGCGAAGGGTTGGGCGGAGGTGCGGGCAGGTGCATTTGTGCAGGGCGCTGCTCTCTGGGGTGTAGTCGCTGGCTAAGGTGAGAGTGAAGGGCAGTGTCGCGGCAGGGGACGGGCTGGCTGTCGATGGACATGCCTCACGTCACTAGAAATATCAAGCGGGTCTGCTCTCACAGTCTGGAGCTGGAGGATTGGGGAGCAACAGTGTTGGTGTGTTGGGAGAGGTGAACTCCTTCCTGGCTTTGTTGTCGGGGGTTTTTGTTTCTGTTGTTTGGGTTTTCTGGTAGCGTCTCCTCTGGGTGGGGACAGCGCTGGAAGCAGGTTACAAAGCAGGCAGCTTCTCTCTGGGTTGCTGGCTCAATTTCGAGCCGGGCTAATAATCATCAAAATGAGAATGAAGGCAGTTGTTGCCTTGTGGCTTTTCAGTGCCTTTTATGAGCAGAGGTAACTCTTAATTCAGTCCCTAATAGGCCATTTGGAGCGTCTGGGATGCCTCCAGAGAGAGGTGAGCCAGTGACGGGGCCATGGAGGCCACGCTCCATTCTCCCCTTGGGAAGGGGTGGCACATGGCAAGGTGGTGCGTGATGCTCAGTGTGACTCTTGTTTACTGATGAATGTGGGTGTCCTTCTTTCCTCCCTGCCCTATCTTCTCTGCTGGATCTTAGTGTGGGTAACAGAAAAATACGAGGTCTTGGTGTTAAAAAGCAATGCACTTGTCAAGACGAATGTCTCTTATCTGAACAGGGTAAATGATATCTGAATCCATCCCAGTGCTTCAAACAACTGCATGTTTATTTCTTTTAGTGGCCGTTGATTTGGGGGTTTGGGCAGTGTGTTGGGTATCTTCTTCCTGCCCTCATCTCCACAATTAACCTGGAACCTCGTTTTGTTTTTCCAGTTGCAATTTCTGAGCAGTTTTGTCCGGAAGACTGTGCTCAGGTTATGACGACTAATCCCAAACCGAACAAGGCATTAAAGGTAGGGAAGAAGCTGAGTGGGTGGTGCTGGGTGGCTGGGGAGGCTGTCACAGAACTGTGCCATGTTGGTCGCACGTGACCGATCTTTTTCATTCTGAGAGACTCCTACCAATGTGTGCCGATGTAATTTCCCACAGTATTCTTCTACCAGTAGGGTAGAAGAATACTGGCATTACCCAGAAAGAGGCCTGAAATCTCTGGGATGGCATGGAGGCTGGCATATGTAAGCAGCTAGCCAAGAGACTTCTGGCTATAGGAGGTATCGGCAGCATCCTGAAACCAGTGCTCCCAGTCTTGGCAGTGAAGTATTTTTACTCTCAGGACTGGGAGGCACTGGGGAAGGGACTTGTTCAGCTGGTGTCTCCCAGATCCAGGAGACAGTAAATGCCTTGGACATGCCAGCTTCATGGTGGTCTGTGCCTGGGCTGTTCATGCATTGTGAAATTTCTTTCTGGTGTTTTGGCTCTTCATTCTACATGTCCTGCAGTCTCTGGAAAGACAAAAGGATGGTGTCTTAAAAGTTCTGTGTTCAGTGATATTGAAGGTCTTTTTCAGCCTGAACAATTCTGTGATTCTGAAAATAATGGTGGTGGCAAATGTGCTTGAGGAAAGGGCAAGGCCTTGGTGGTTTTCTCACGTAACTTCAGTTACTACATGCTGTGCCCCAGCAAAACCAAATCAGGCTGTCCTTGAAGCAAAGCATGGTTGGTTTAGTTCACTACTGAAATGAGCAATCTTCAATGAAAAACCACAAAATGCTGAATTAAGCCCTGCACGGAAGCAGCTATTCTCCTTTAGAGATGCTGCACTGGTGTCCCAGCATAATGCTGGGAAAAGGTGTCACCTTTAGTGTTCATTATGAATTCCCAGTCCTTACAAAGGACTTCACAAAAAAAGGCTTCAGCCGACTTTACGTTTATCCCCTTGAAAATCTTTATGTTGGGTTCACACTGGGTATGTAAAGCTCACTGCCCTCTCTGACCTAAGGGGGTGACCCAAACCCAGACAACTACAGCTCTTAGATCTCTGCCATGTTTAACCCAGATGTCTTAGTGGGGCTTGTGCTCTCCACAGCACATCAGGCGTGTTTTCCAGGTAGGGCTGTCCCATTGCTCAGGGGTGGCCTTTTCTCCTTCTGCTGCCCAGAGCATCCGCTCACATCAGGCTGCTGCTACCCGTGTGCTGTTGGTATTTGCAGGTAAAGGAGGAGTCAGGAGAGAATGCCCCAGTGCTGAGTGATGATGAACTCGTGTCAATGTCCGTACGGGAGCTGAACCAGCACCTGAGGGGTCTCACCAAAGAGGAGGTCATCCGTCTGAAGCAGCGGAGGCGCACGCTGAAGAACCGGGGCTACGCTGCCAGCTGCCGCATCAAGCGTGTGACTCAGAAAGAGGAGCTCGAGAGGCAGCGGGTTGAGCTGCAGCAAGAGGTGGAGAAGCTGGCCAGAGAAAACAGCAGCATGAAGCTAGAGCTGGATGCCTTGCGCTCCAAGTACGAAGCACTCCAGACCTTTGCTCGTACTGTGGCGCGAGGGCCTATTACCCCGACCAAAGTTGCCACCACCAGTGTCATCACCATCGTGAAATCAGCCGAAATCTCATCCAGTTCTGTGCCGTTTTCAGCAGCCTCCTAGTGCCCTCGGTGGGGGGAACTAGCAGCCTTTCAGAGGGGAGGGGATAAGGCTCTTATGCATTGTTTCGGAGTCCTTGTTCACGTCAAGAATTGGCATTTTAAGAAGTCTCTTCCAAAAGTGCAAAAAAACAGAAGAAAATAAAAAAAAGTAAAGAGAAAAACAAACAAACCCAAAGGGTTCCTACAAAGGAAACTTAACTGGCTGCTTCTGTCTGGACTCAGTGGCTCCATCAACCTCTCGTGTCCAGGATTTGAGCTCTGTATGCAGTACAAATTGCAAGATCTGCTTCCTCCTTCCCTCTGCCTCCACAAACCCCTCTCAGCTGTGGGCAGCTTTCCAGCTGGGAGAAGATACCTGAGGAGCCTTCGGAGTCTTCATGAATGATGCTCAAGAGCCAGGAAACATAAGGACCGTAGAAATCATCATGTGAGATGAATGTATGGGAAGAAGAGTTTCCTTTAGTGGCCTCCTACTCCTTGTAAGAAGGGTCTCCCCTACCTTCCCTGCTTCCATCTAATACTATGAGGGCAGGAACACAGGCTTTTAGGGTTTGATTTCATCCTGCTAACAGTGGATGGGAGTGGGAGGATGATGGAGATAAATGCTTGGGTCTGACCACACCCATTAAGAATAACCTTTTGTTTTCAATCCATGCTGTTAAAATATGGAAAAATATATATTTTACATATTTTAATATGCCCCATTACCTGTGTGGCCTGTAAAAAAACTACATTGCAGCCTCCTTTATTCCGAGCCCAAGTTTCCTGATAGCTCCTTCCCAAAGGTGTGCCTGTGAACTGGGTATATTTATGCAGTTTATTTCTTCCAGATGATCTGCAGTCTTGAAGTAGCAGCTTTTTTTTCCTGGGTTACCTGAAGCTGAAGGGAGGGAGGCACAGTAAATTCTGTGAAAGAGCAGTGTGATGGGGAGGAGAAGGGGAGATGAGGAGGAAAAATGCTGCATATATTACTGGTGGAGGCAGAATTGGCTGTGAGAGAAGGTGGGACAGTTCTGCTGGAATCAGCACTACGAGAAGGGTTTGTGCAGAGTATTTTGGAAGGATGTTTTTAAAGCACTGAAGTGTAACTAGAGGGCAATAGCATTCAGCCAGGAGGAGAGAAGTTTAGAGTCTCCTCTTTGACAAAAGCATTGGTATGTTAGCAATGAGCATTCTTAGCTGGAGGGCTGCGCTCACCAGTCCTCGGTGATCAGAGAAAGGCTATGGGGAGGTCAGATGGGAGCTTGGAAGAGTCTTTCCTCTCCATAGCACATCAGATGCTGAATTTGGGATCCAAAGAGTACAGTGAACAACCCTCAGCATTCAGACAACCTGTGTGAATGTGACCCTGAAACTTGATGCTTTCTTTTGCAAGTGGGTGAATTATCCTGAGAGGCACACGGAGAGCAGGATGGAAAATCAATGTGCGTGTAGGGGACAGAAGGATTGGGGTCGAGAAGTTGTTTGTTTGGCTCTGAGCAGTGGTTTGGGAGAGGGATTTCTGGCTTGGCAGTGGGCAGGATTTGGTAAGCTGAAAGGAGGGATTCTGCTGTTGCACAGCAGTGATGAAACGATGAATGTTTCCAGGTCACTGTAAAAAAAAAAAATAGCTATGTTGGTGTTTGTGTGTTTTGTTGTTGTTTTTTTTTCTTCTTGAAGTAGGAAAGAAAAAGGGACTGTGTTTTATAGGGCAGGTCAGAGACTTGTGGAATGGACGATGCCTGTTGTCATGCAGGTGAGAAGAGCATGAGATTGCTGAGGTTTAAGATGAGGAGAAGAGCTTAGAGAATTTGGGCTCCAGAACAGAAAACAAAGATCACGGGGAATTCATAAGTGGTTTGGACTGAAAGAGAATAATCAAGCGCTACCGTTCTTGGAAAGAGGACAGTGAACTGGCATCTGACACCCAGTATAATTTGCTGTTTGAGGCTTTGTATTGCCTTGAATGGCAGTAAGTCGGTAGAAATTTAGTGAAGCCCTACTTGTCTTTGGAAGAAGTTGTTAGCTTGCTTTTTCTTTTTTTTTCACCTTGTCATTGGAGTCTCTGGATTTCCCAGGAGGATCCTTTGTGAAATAGGTTAATGAAAAGAGAAACCTCAGACTTGGTTCTCATTCAGTCCCCAACATCGACATCCGTGACCTTACTGAGCCAGAAAGGGTGTCAGTGAAATGCTTCCTGAAGGCTCATTCCCCCTGCCAGATCCACACGTTTTGGAGGGGAGCAGGGAGTTTCCTTCAAGTGATTTTCCAACATGTAGAGTTTGGATGACACTTAGTGTTACCTCATTTCTCCTCCGTTCCCTCCCTATCTCCAAACAGGCAGATCGATGTCCTGTGTATCAGTACCAGTTATTGACTCCCACAGCAGAAGCTGAGGAAGAGAAAGATGTTATGGTCATTTCCTGGTCCTCTCATGTTCTCCAGCTCAGACATTGGACGCTTTCCCAGACCTTACAGGTGCCTCCAAAAGCAGGCAAAATGGAGACTCCTGGCACTGTTGGGGCTTTAAATGAAAACTTCAATGAAAAAGGCCAGTTGACTTGAAAATGCCCAAATGCTTCCAGTCTTTAAAACAGCTCCAGAGCTCCGTAACATTCCTGGCTAGATAGGAACACCCTCTGGCTGCCCTTGACACCCCTCCGGGGAAATCAGACCTGTCTCACTGAAAGGGACGGAGGTCAAACTTTGTTCCTGGGGTCTTCTTGCTGTTGGAATGAGTTGAGAAACATATCTTTATTGTGGCACTTCCCTTGTGGCCAAGTATTTCTTTTTTTTCCAGTTCTTGGAAGGGTGCCAAAGGCTTGTCCAAGTGATTGCTAGTTTAGTGCTGGTAGGCACTTAAATCTCTGGTCACTCGATAAAGAACAAGAGGCCTGGGTGTTGTTAAAGCTGTTGATACCATAGCCATGGTAGGTAATCCATATTGGATATCCATAAGGACCACGTGGAAATATTTAAAGAGAGAGAAATATATATATAAATATATAATTATATACATTTTATCGTACAGATTTTTCGTAAAAAAGAAAAAAAAATAATTTTTTTTCCAAGTTTGATACTGTAAATCTTTATTAAAAGAAATTGCCAGTCCAGGGCTCCCTGGGTGGTGACCTGGAGGGGAATGAAATGTCCTGGCTAAACTTCCACAGAGGGATCAGAATTGCAAGGTAACGTGGAGGGAGGAATGACCCGAAAGCTGTTGATTGCGTTGGAGACCCAGCTCCTCCACCCTCCTCCCTGGAGGGCCCTCCAGCTTGGGGTTGTCGCGTTGCATTCCTCTGGGGTTTGGTTTGTTTCTGTTGTGGTTTATTTTTTTGTTTTGTTTTGTTTGTTTGTTTTTTTTTTTTCTCTCCGTCCTGCATTGCCAGCCTGACACCCAGGGCGAGCGCGGCGTGGGGAGCTGGCGGCGAGGGCTCGGCCCCGCGCCCGCACCTCGGGCACATCCCTCTGCTGCAGTACTTCGGAGGCCGGGGCTCTTTCTCTGCCCCTCTTAGTTTGTCCCCCGGACCCCGCTGAGTTTTGGGTGCTGGGATCCTCTCCCCTGGGCCTGGCCTTTCTTTGGTTGCTCCCCATCCATGGGAACTGAGGGCTGGGCAGGAGGCAGCAGAAGACGAAAGCGTCGCGAAGGGCCCCTGTGTTCTCCTAGGTGTGTTTGCTGTGCTCTCTGTTGGGAGTGGGGAACCTTTCCCTCCAGGGCAGCTCCAGATCCCTTTGGAACAAGGCAGTGTCTCTGCTCCTGCCCAACTCTGCTGTCTGTCTGGAGAAGACCACAAAGTGCAGAGACCTGGGTGCCACGGCAGCTCCGGGACAGCGGGGAGGGACGAGGCGCTGGCACTGGGCTGGGGTGGAGGTGAGATGTGCCACAGGATGGCTCAGACCCGGGGAGGAGGAGAAGGTGGCAGTTTTTTCTCTCTCGAATCATTTAAACTTCATTGTCATGATTGTTTTTATTTAAAAAAAAAAAAAAGAAAAAAAAAAAAGGAGAAAAAAAGGAGGAAAAAAAAAAGAAAAAAAAAAAAGAAACAAAACAAAACCGAAAAACTTTTGTAATGTGGATTTGTTTTCCTTCGTCTGTATTTCAGTCTGCTGGGGTGTTTCTGTAGATGGTGGATACTTGCTTTCATTTTTTTAATGATAGAAGTCTTCTGTTTTAAGTTGTTTTTTATCACCAGCTCATTCTATCCTCTGTGGTTACTCAGTAATTTCATTTCAATATTTATTTTTGTGCTGCTTTTTTATTATAAAATAAATTATTGATATACCAAGCGATGTGGATTCCTGTTTGTAAGGCGAATAGCCCTGTGTATGTGTCCATTACTTCTCTTGACAGCCACAACGTAATTTATTGCTGTAAATTTAGCTGCAGTGACTGGTTTTTTTGTACCTTTCCAATAAAGCATTTTCTGGTTTCAGACTTGCCCTGGTCTATGGTCAGCGTTTTGGAGCCTGAATTGATCTTCAGTGGAGTGTTTTCTCAGGTTTTTTTGCTGCCTGTCCCCAGTGCAGCACCCGCTGGCTGTGGTGCTGCAGTGAGCAGTGTGTTTTTTGGAGGCAGGCTGGGCTAAGGCGAGTGGGATGGCAGCTTGGGCTTTTGCAATCCTCTGGCCCAGCCTCCTGGAGCCCATCTCAGCCTTGCTGTGGTGCTTTCTTGGGACACTTGGAATGTGCTCCAGGGATAGCTCTTGCCCTGTTGGTCAGGTCGATCCCGTGCTCAGAGCGTGTGTCTGTTCCCAACCCAGGGGCCCTGTCTTTGTGCACAACCAGTGGGTGTCTGTGTTAGCACAAGCAGCACTGAGAGCTCAGCAGGCACCTGCCTGCAGTCGTGATGCTGAGCAAAGCCACTTGTGGCTTGGAGACACTGTGACCTGTTTTGAAGTGCTGGAGAGAGACACTCCTCTCTCTTCCTTTGAGTTGTGAAATATCCCCTCACAGTTTCCCTGTGTGACCGCCTGTGAATAAACTGCTTTAATCCCTTACATCAATACTTCATCTTTTTGCTTTTCCCTGTTGGGGCTTTTAAAAAGGTGGTGCCTTGTGCCAGTGAGCTTTCAGGGGTTGTGTTGGCTTTAATTCCCTATTTCAAGTGGTCGAGTTACTTGAGGGAAGAGCTGATGGGGGTAAAACACTTGGCCTGTGTTGAGGCAGGAGGTTGGATGCAGATGAGTGTGTTGGCCAAAGCTGGAATTAAGAGGTAGGGCAAAGTGGAGGGGAGCAGGGCTGAAAGGCTTTGTGTGTCAGCAGGTAATGGATGGTCATTAAGTGGGGCCAGGCAGGCTTGGCTGAGCAGGCACGTGGGTGAAGCCTGGGGGTGAAGGCAATTTCTGTGCTGAGCAAAAAAAGCATCATCAGCTGCTTTGGCTCATGCCTGGAGTCACTGCAGCGAGGAGCTGGTGACAAGGGCGGGGACAGGGAGGTGAGCCAGTTGTGACTGTTGGAGGGATGGAAGAGCATTAGTTCAGGAGAAAAAGGGCATCAGGAATGGGCCAGGTGAAAGTTCAGAAGTGAAAGGAAACTCAACATTAACCGTGCGTAGGGGAACGTAGAAGGTCTCTGAACAGGGTGGTAAAAGCAGAAATCCTGCTCTCTGGCACAGGTGTGGCAGTCTGGTGCCTGGCAGCAGCTGGGCCCAGGGACTTGGTGAGTGGTAGCACCCAAAAAAAGAAGAGTCTGTCTCTGGCTGGGTGCTGTGCAGTGAGCAGCCGTGCGTGAGCTGCCTCTGCTGTGGTGCCAGCAGCTGCTCCTTGCCCTCTGCTTTTAGGGAGGTCAGCCTGAGCTCCTGCAGCTGTAGTGGCAGGGTGTGCCCTGTGACGATCATCCCTGTCTTGAGTGGGGTGTAAACCTGCCTGATCCAAGCCCAAAAAGCACCAGGAGCTCCGACAGCTGCACTCAGCCCTGTCCTTGGGGAAAGCCCGAGGACAGGCGACAACGGGAAAACAAATGTGCCGACCACCGGAGCCTGCCGCCGGCAGTGAGAGACGCCTGCTCCTCCCGGGCTGCCTGCTGGCGTGGCTCCAGGCACAGCAGGCTCCTGTGTAGGTCACCCGTGTGCTCGCCGCCAGCTTTCCCCGTGTCCTTGTTGAGGAGGTGGAGGAGACGCGTCCAGCCTGCGCCACCGTTGGCATTTCTATTCCCCGTGGCTGCCTTTTGACAGCCTGAGGGTTTGAGGGCCGTGACAGTGCCCAGCCTGAGCCGTCAGCTCTTGCCTCCCTCCCCTCTCCAAGAAAAAGGACGAGCAGGAGGCCCAGCTCTCGCCGGCTGGAGCAGGGAGGGTGCCTGCTGTTGCCGTCGCGGCAGCCAGCTGGTGTCCAGCCCGGCACGGCTCCTTCAGGCTGGTATCACACTGCTGACTTGCATGAGTCACAGCTGACTTTTTTTTTTTTTTTCCCCCTTTTCTTTTCCCCCCCTTGTTTGGCTTGCAAGAAAGATCTGTTTTACATATAATACAGTAATCAGGGCTTGACATAAATAGGCAAATGTTATTGTCTGCAGTGGGAATTGCACCTGCTGGCAGAGCAATGGAGGCAGCCCATTATGCACCGGAGTCGATCATTTGTGCAGTGAAGTACAACCACGGTTCTTGCTGTGTTCTTGTGCAAGTCTTTATCTCAGCGACTGTGAGCGTGCCAGCAGATGTGCCATCATCACCTTTGCAGTCTGTCCTCACCCCAGGAGCCAGAGCAGCCTCTGTTCCTGCAGCTGTGGCTGTCCTCTCCCAGAGGGGTGAAGACCAAGATGTTCAGCTGAGATGTCCCTGCTTCTCTGCTGGCTGTGTTACAAAGCCAAGCAGCCTTGTCCCTGAGTACTGAGGCTGCACTTTCTGTGCAGGACAGACTCGCTCCCAGGATGTGCAGGATCCTGGATGAATGCCTGCATGTGCAGAGCATCTGGCTCTTGTTTATGGCCATTATTGCAGGAACAGTGGCAGCAGTCTCACAGGCTGAGCAGGTATGAGCAGTGCTCCTTTGGACCAGAGGGACTTGCAGGACTGGCTGAACTATAGATTGCTCATGTGGAGTCTGGGCTATAGCATGGTAAGATTTCTCCAATAATAATAAACAGAGCTTGTCTTGTTGGAGCTGGAGTCTGGGCTTAGCTTAGCTTAGCTAAACCAGATCCAGCACCTCTGAACCACTGCATCCACAGCGTAGGCAAGGAAGGGCTGGAAGAGGTGCTGTGCAAGGAGAGGAAGCAGGAGACACGCACATTCTTTGTGGAGTGAAAAAGATGAGCACAAATCCTGTAGGAATGCCAAAATGTGCAGGATGCTGCGTGTGCAGGTATTTCTGCTGGGCCAGCATTGAGGGGCAGGGAGGACGTTAAGCTTAAGAGCATCAGCATTATAGCAGGAACAGGCAGATCGTGGGCTTTGCTTGCTGAGCTCAGTGAAAACGCTTGCTTGCTCTGTGCTAGAAACTGCTGTTTATTAGAAAAAAAAATAAATAATTTTGTGTTGTGATTTACATTTTGCAGCTTAAGAGCAGGGAAAAAAAAGATCTAAATTCTACGAGTTGTGTTTAAAAGGGCTCCAAGCCTTATCCATCGGTTTGTTTGCCACGTGACTGCAAATCTGAGGCTGTAGATTTGCCTTCATCCTTCCACTAGCCAGCTATCACCCCAGTCAACAGCCCAACTAATGCCTAAGTTCTTTCCCAGAGATCATCTCATTAACAGGAGAATAGAAATTAGACTAAAAATTGGGGAAGAAAGGAGAAGTCTTTACAAAAGGATGTGAGCTTGCCATCACTGATATGAGGAGCATCCCTCCATACACAGTCTTCCCTTGCCTGTGGTCTTGTCCCATGTGGCAACACCCCTCAGCACGTCTCTACCCTCACCATGGTCACCCAGCTGGGCTCAGCTCCTGCTTGCCTTCCCACAGGTCAGTCAAAGCCCAGGGATGGGGAATAGAGAAGGGTTAGGAGGAATAGACAGTTCCCAGTAAGTGAATTCCTACCACCACCAGTCACAGTCTGGTTCCCTAATAAAGATTCTGATAAGGAAGCTGGAATCCCTTTTAACTTCTGATCCGTTCAGAGATAAGCTGGTTTAGACATAAACAAGCACTTCTGTCACTGGCAGCTCTCAGAAATGCAGCTGCAGATCTCTGGTTAGTCCCCGTGAGGTCCTGCCACACTCCCGGGGGAGTTACTTGGACAGCTGCATCCACATCTGGAGGGAGAACAGGATGACTTACTCTTTCTCCATGGTAAAGGTCTTTTGCACATCTCCATAAGCTTTGCTGTGAGAAGGAGAGGGGGAAAGATGTAAAAATAAGGAATGACGTCTTTCACCCTTTACCGGGTTTTGAGGTGAAGCGAAGTCACCTTCCTGGGCTGGTTTTCTCCACGGAGCCCTTGGAGATCATTTTTTACTCAAATTGGGAGAAACTAGAGCAGAACTGTGCTGAGAAAAGCATTTCTCTCAGGCCTCAGCACTGCTTGGAGGTAAGAAGAGGGTGAGGGCAGCGGGTCTCTCCTTTCACCCTGGCCCCCTCCCTGCCTGGCATCCCCCAGCATTGGCACAGAGCTGGCAGAGAGACAGCAGCAGTGGGGCAGCAAAGCTCAGGCTGCAACACAGGGTCCAACACAGCTCCATCCATGACAGCAGAAGCTGGCACTATTTGACTTAACCTTTTCTGGGTTATTGCACCTTCCCTTGGAGAGGCTGGCTTTTTGGATAGAGTTCCTGGCTTCTCAGTACCCTGATAAGCCCAGGCTGTCTCAGCCTCAAGACACCTCCCCTTTGCATGGGTAAAAACCTCTTCGGTGTCAGTGTCTCTTCTGATACCTCCTACAGCTCCTCATCTGACAGGATTAGCATTCTCTTTTCAATGTTCTTGCTCTTCCTGCTGCTCTGTCCATCTATCTTGGAGGCCACGTGCCCGTTCTCCCCTGGGGCTTTGTGCTCTGCCTCCTGCATTGACTGCTGGGTGTACTGCTGGTACGCGGGCGAGAAGTTGTGGATGGCATCCTGCACGATGTCCTGGGGGCTGATGGTCTCCTTCAGCCCACTCGAGATGCTCTGCATCGGGGCGAGGTTTGCTGCAAAACAGGGAGAGCAGGAGGGTGATGGGACAGCAGACAGTCAATGAGCCCAGGTGATCCAAGACACTTTTCCATAGAAATTCAGGGGGTCACTGTGGGCCACGTCACCTTGTGGTTCCAAGTTCTAAGGAGAAGGAAGGCAATCCCAGCTCTGTGTTCCAAAGAGGATAGATCCTCTCCAGCAGCATGTGGGTAATACCACCATCCCCTAATCCTGCCCAGCCACACCAAGGTCTCCTTACCTGCCCCCTTGTTTTAGCTTGTGGGTGTCATGAGGGAAGAGGGAGAAGAAATGCATGGAGCACAGGATAAAGAAATTCCTCTTGTAGCTTTTAACATCCCATTGGTAAAGGGGTACTAATAAAATAAGGGAGGTTTCCTGTCTCCTTAGTCATTGAAGAAAGGAAGAAGTGAGGAAGAGTTACCTGTTGAGTTTTCTTTCTTCTCCCTGTACACCTGGCAGGTGAATGCATAGCGCAGGGCAATGGAAGCAAAGAACATTTCAATGCAGATGATGAAATTCTGGTAGCCAGCAGCCACTGTCCCAGCTCCCACCTCCTTCCCATCGATGATCTGAACTTCAGGGATCACCCCACATTTCTCCAGGATTGCTAGCAGTGTCCCTGTGTGGGGGAAGGGAGAGGAATCAGTTCTGCTCCTGCACCCCTGATCCAGGTGGGGCTATGGGAGGAGAAGGGCTGGGTGTCCATGGTGGGACCCACCTTGCCAGAAGGAGAGGAAGATGACAGCCTTGATGGTGATGAACTTGAGCACCGGATCAAACGGGCGCAGCAGGTCCATGGTGGCAAAGTAGAAGAGGAAAAGGGCGTAAAGGGCCAGGCTGACAGAGAAGTTGTAGATGATGGTGATGTAGAGGTATCCACTGTGGACACTGCAGGCACAGAGAGAGAGAGCTGCTGCCCTGGGCTGTGGGGAGCAAAGCAAGTGCAACTGGGGACAAAGAGAGATCAAATGGGAAAAGGGGTGTGTATATATTTGCTGTGGGGGAGAACACAGCCCAGGAGGGGGAGGAGGGCAGAGGTAGCAGCTTCCTCTCTGTTGGTGGGACCTCTTTTTTATTATTTTATTATTATTTTTTATTGTTTTATTTATTATGGCTCACAGGAGTTTTGTCCCTTCATTGTTTGGGGGCAGTGAGTCACCAGTCCCCAGCACTTTGGGGTCACAGTGCTCTCATTATCCAGGGACCACTTCCTGGAGAGACTGGCAGGATACACTGGTGATGGAGCCCTGCTCTCCCATTCACACCCTTCTAGCCCCACCCAGCATCCTCACTTGAAGTCTCCATCGTGGTACTTCCCGAAGGCCTGCAGGACGATGGTGACAATTGCCATGAGGGGTTTCACAATGCAGAACTGCAGCGTGGCCTGCACAGGGGAGAGGCACGGTGTACCACGGGCAGCAGGACATCCCACTCCCCATGCCCTACCCCTCTGCTCCAGGGACACACACACAGAGGAGAGAGCAGTGCTGTGGGGTGAAATATCAACCAGCACAAGGTCTGCAGATGTGAAGGAGTGGGGCTTCCAGAAGGCAGCTCCTGAAAGGCAGCATAGCCAGTCCAAGGCAGGGGACCAGAGGGCTTGGGGACAGATGGGTGGCAGGATTCAGCCCACAGTGCAGTCCTGGAGAATGAGACAGCATCCAGGCTAACCTGGGACTGGACAGAGATGGCAATCTGAGCTCTGCAGTGGGAGGAGACCCTGACTCAGCAGTGAGTCAGAGGCAAGGACAGCAAGCAGCCTTGCTTCTGGCCAGGTGCCAGCGAGCTGGTGACCTGCCTCCCTCAGAAGAAAAAAACATCCAAATCCAGCATCTTAACAGAATAATGAAGCTAAGCCCCCTTGGCAGGGCAGTGGGGAAGGAACCTGCCACCCAGAGAGCCCTCATCTGAGGGGAGTGGAGTCGATGCTCCCCATCGGGCACCCACCTGCTTGCAGAAGCGCAGGAACCCGATGGAGTAGGACATACCCTGAAGGCAGCAGGTCCCGTAAAAACAGCTGGACCTGGAAGCAGAAGGCAAGGGGATGTCATTGGGGATGCTGAGTGGGGAAAGTGGGTGGAGAAGGAACTCACAGGATGCCGGGACTTACGCAATGGGCTTCCCTCGGATCTCTGTCATGATGGTGCTCTCCCCTCCAAGGTACTCAAAGCACAGGCTCAGGAAGCTGTAAATCACAAAAGCTGCCAAGGAAAGGCAGACATGATCAGCAGGACTGATGGAAGTCGTGGAGGGGGATGTTTCATCTCACATTCCTTCCTGCTCAGGTGTTTCCTCATCCAACCTGGCACTGCATCAAGATTTGGGATGCTGGTGGGTGGGAGCCCAGTGAGAGGAGCAGCAGGTCAAATCCATCTGACTTACAAGTTGAGTCAGACACATTACACTCTGTGCACAGAGTTCTTTACAGAACCAGCAGCTCCTCTGGGCCAGGGACCATGGATCCCTGGAAGTATCCATGGAAGTACCTCAGAATTGCTAAGGGATGGCACAAATGGCTGGTGGCCTACAAGGAGCACATCCTGAACAGTTTTCTTGGACATCCCCACCACTTATTTTTCATATACTCCAAACCTGAAGTAATGCAAATGCCCACACAACTTAGTTCCTGAGGAAGAGAGGAACAAGGCAGAAAAAACAGCCTTAGTCCTGACAAGTTTCCCTTGCACTTCAACACACTCCAGCTCCCCAATTCCTTGGGTACATCTGCCTTGTGTTTTACAGAAGCTGTACTCCTACCCCACAGGCAGCCAGAAAACCTTTTTCCCAGGACAGTGGTGCTGGGGTCCCTCCAAGCCTGTGTCTGAAAGGCACCAGCTCATGTTTGTCTGTGAGGCATCCCCTCCCTGCTGCCGACAGAGGGGAAAACTTCTGCATGGAGGAAGGGAGAGTGGGAAGTGAAAGCAATGGAGATATGCCACTTCACAATCCGAGATGCTCCAGAGACAGGTCAGCAGGATGAGAGCCCTGCTTCACCTTCAGCTCCCTGCTGAGCAGATGCTGTGCTCACCTTCGTAGCAGTCGCGCACCGAGTCGAAGTAGACGTAGTACTGGTGGCTGCCGAGCAGGAGGAGGCTGAGCCAGGAGTCGAAGGCATAGACAGGCACGATGAAGAGGATGCGGATGATGTAGCGCTGCTCCTTGGGGATGGTGTAATTCCTCAGGTGTGTGTAGATCTGCAAAGTGCCCAGCATGCAGAGTTGTGGCTGCCACGGGTCAGGATGGGAACTAGAGGTACCCCCAAGCCCACAGGGGTGCTGTGTTAATGCTCCTCTCTGGGGTGAGAGCTCTGCCTGCTTTCCACCACAGACCCATCACAGTCAACACACACAACAGGCTCCATCCCAGTCCCTGGGCCAGTCCCTTGCTTGAAAACATGTGGAAACCAGGCTCCTTCCTTGGTGAATGTGTGAGGAATGTGCCCTCCCCTGTGCAGCCCCATCCCAGTGCTTGGAGACAGCAGCTTGCCCCAGGGCTGCCTTCAGCAGCATGGACCTGCACAGCCCCCTAAACCATGCCCACTTGGGGTATGCCTCAAGGCAGCTGGTGCTGTGCACCCCAAACACCCCACTGGGTGTTGTCTCTGGGCAATGTTAAAGCCCTGCAGCCTTTCCTGGCTCTGGCAACCACCTGGGGAGAGTGTGGGCAAAGTCCACCCTTATGAGCTGCCAGTACCAGGCTCCTGACAGCAGGGATATTGCCTCTGGGCAGCAACAGGAAGAAATACTTATCCAGAGCTGAGTGATTTGCAATGGACTTGGGGGCAATCGATACTTTTGCTCTCATGTCAACCCCTGTGCTGAGCCCCATCTCAGCTGCAGCCCATACCTGGTGGAAGGTGACGATGAGTGCTGACCACACGAAGATGCCAGAGATGACCCGTGCTGCTGTCGTGGTCAGGAAAAGCTGCTGGCTGTCCTGGGAGTTGTTGTGGGCAGCGGTGAGCAGGGCAACAGCTGAGAATGGGGGAGCTGAGGCCAGCCTGGCTGCTGTGCCAGGCCCTGGCGTGCCAGGTGCCACAGGAGAGGGCACAGCACTTGTGGCATTACTCATCTGCAGGGAGGGAGAGGGAAGGGGAGTGGTGCAGGAAGGCAGGAGCAAGGTAAGCTGGTGACAGGGAAGGTCCCAGCAGATTTTCCAGCCTTCACAGCATGTACAAACCTCCTGTGAGGTTCATCTCCTTCCCAGGGTTTTTCCAGGGTGTCCCTCACCCAAACCAGCCCCTTTGCCATGACTGGGTCTGCTTCTCCCAGCAGGAAATGCAAATATCCTTCAAGAGCAGACCCTCTTTTCCCTGAGGAGGTCTGTGCAGTTCCCATGTCTCCCTAAAGACACACTTCTCCTTCCCAGCTTTGCTCCTTGCTTTCTCAGGAATCACTCCCACTTGAAAGGGAATGATCTGTGCATATTTGCATCCCTGTGAGTTCCCACTTGTGGCTCAGGACCCTTTTCCATTAGAAACCAGAGATTTAAGGGTTAAACCAATCCTCACCTAGGATAATAAAGAGTTCCTTAACAACAAGCCATCAAGACACTTGTGTCATCTTCCTTGGGCGCCAAGAAAACACCAGGTCTCCCCCAAATTTGACTCCTTTCATCATGTGTGGCCTGCTGGGGGCAAAGCCTGGGGCTGCCCGAGAAACCAGACATTTGGTGTCACCCACACTCTTCACCCAGCAATTCTGGGATTGTGGGGGTGTCAGTGTGCCAGTGGTGCCAACCCCAAGACCTGAAGGACAGGCAGTGGTCCCTCCAGCACCCAAATTAAGCACAAGGGAGCAAGTCGGCCCTGCCAGAGGCAGAGCTGCTGCCCTTTGGGGATGCTGGAGTGCTCTGGCATCTCCCTGCTCAGTGTGTGCTCCTGGAAGATGGCTGCCCCAAGGCACTGAGCATTCCTGGTGCAGAGGGTGGCTGGGCACACGGACACTGTGTACCCTGTGGCTCCAGACAGCAAGGACCAACCTAATAATAAGCAATTATTTATAGGGCAGCTTCATATCTCAAGGCCAACAGATGCATAAACTGCCATGTTTGGGTTCTCCTTCTGCTATCTCTGGAAAGCTGCTTTTCCCCAAATATAACAATAGTGGTTTAAAAAATCAACAACCTGCAAGCTGAACTTTAATAATATAGATGCCTCTCAGTGCATTGTTAATAAATATTTTAGCTGCTGGGTAACTATCGCCTGGGGTAAAACTGTAAGCATGAACTGGAGAGAAGCGTAAAATATCTGCCGTGGATAAGGGAACGACCTCGGTCCAATTAAACACTGAAAACAAACCAAAGCAAGAGCTGACCCTGTGGCTCCCTGTTCTGCCCTCTCACCAAACCCCAACCTCACAGGAGAGGAAACTCAGCTGGTGTCAGATCAACAGCCCTAAAAATACCTTTCCCCGGCCCCGCCTGGCAGCAGTCGGTGTAAGCGGAGATGCCCGGGCGGCAGCTGGCGAGGCCCCAGCAGCTCACCCCGGAGAACCTGCGCCGCCGGCGGGGCAGCGGAGCGGAGCTGCCTGCGGGGACAGCCGATAGTGTTACACAGCGCTCTTCCTCCCTGCCACCGTCCTGTGCTCCTGCCCCGGCCAGCAGGAAAAAGGATCCCGGGAAAGCCGGGGCGGGATCTGGTCTTTGGACAGACTTGGATGCTGCCGGACCTGCCTTGTAAACATTAACAGGAGGACGGAGATAGCTCGTGGCACAGGGAGGGAGATGAGAGTCCGGCTGTGCCCCGGTCCCAGCCACTCCTCACTCTCTCTGGGGGCTGCTCTGCTGCTGGCTGGGGTTAAATGGCTGGACCTGGCCACGCTTTGCTTCTGCCAGAGCATCATGACAGAGCAGGATGAAAGTTCACTCTTCTAGCTGTGTTTTTCTAGTCATTTTTCTAGTGATCCAGCTTACTCCCCAAGACATGGCAGAGAGCTGTGCTCTTCACTACATCCATTTACTCTGTTTGTGACCCAGATGTGGGTCAGTGCCACAGACGCTTGGCTCAAGATATCCCATCTCCTTTCCCAGCCATCGCGGTGTGAGCACGGTGGCTCCAACAGCCAGTCCTGGCAGCCTCCCCGACATTGTCACACTCTGAACATGGCAGAGCAAGTCATTAAAAGCAAAAGCCTCGGTACCGCTCGGAGACAGGGCTCCCAGCTCACAGGTAATTAGATCCCGGCCGTGCAAGGTAGTCAGGCAATTCAATGCAGTTAGAGAGCCATTTGCTTCCAAAACAAAGGCAGCAAGAAGACACCGGGAATAATATCAGCTGCAAAATTCAGCTCCTCGATGGGACTGAGCCATATCCAATCTGTCTGTTTTCAGACACCTTGCAGGTACCTGCCATACAGCAGGTTACACAGTCTCCCTGGGATATTAGAGATGCTAAGTGAGAACTGAGAGAAGAGCTTCACTGAGCAGTGAAGATTTTGTTCAGGCAGGCTACCTGCAAATGGGGCTTTTCAGCTTGCCAGGGATTCCCCTCCATCTGCAGGCTGCCAGAGCCCGGACTCCCAGCTCACACCCCTCCTTGTGTCCTGCAGCACCTAGGACAAATCCCCATCTCAGCAGCAGCCCCTTGTGGGGTGAAGCAAGTCAGCTGGGAAAGGTGAGCCCTCGCAGCCCCCCAGTAGTGCCTCTGAGATCCCTGACCCACATCTCGGGGAGGGGAGCATCCAGGCTTAGCCCCACCAGGGCAGGAGACGTGCCTTTCCTCCTGACTGCTTTCAGATAAAGCCAGGACACTCGGGTTATTTACGGGACCAGCCTCTCCGCACCACCATCAGGCCACTCTGGAGGTAGGACCTACAGCACACAGCTACAAATCACGGCAGGGCAGCATCGAGCCCTCCCTGAAGCCCGTCTGGAAGAGTGGATGACGCAGGCACAGGACTCTTAGAAGAGGCTCTGCCCTCCCAGCGGCTCCCACAGGTGCTCAGAACCAATGGCTGGGTCAACCCTGATTTGTGGGGTTTCCCCCAGCTGCTGTGCACCCCCCAGGGCCCCACTCACCCTCTGGGGCTGCTCCGGGAGGGAGTCTGGCTGCCGTGCACCTGCCTCTGCATCCCCCGTGCCCTCCTCCACCTGCACGGCAGGAGACTCCTCCTCCGGACACCCTCCCAGCCCTGCCCGCCTGCTGGCCGCGGGCCCTGCCGCTGCCCCAGTTACCCTCGCTGCTCCCACCAGTGCCCCACTCGCCTTGGGCCCCGTCAGCTCCCCACCCTCCCTGCCAGCCCGCACTGTGTCCCGGGTCCGCCGCCGCCCCGCTTACCTTAGCAGCACCCCTCGCTGTGCCCGGCCCACGCTGCCAGCGCCCTCCCTGCGCCCCGGGCCCCGCGGGAGCTGGAGCAGCAGGTCGGGCTTTGTCTCTCACAGAAAAGCTACCCAACTTACCTTTCCAGTCCGCCGTGCTCGGCACCCACGCCCGGAAAGCAAACACGGATGGAAAGCCGCGCTGCCCCCCACCCAGCACACGGCCTGCAGCCGAGGGCAAGAGCTCAGCCTGGGTGGCAGAGGCAGCTGTCCCAGCAATCGGGAATTAATCCCTACCTGGAGGAGAGAGCGCTGACTAAAAGGCAGGCAGCTGGTGGCACCTTGTGCCTGTTGTTTGGACAGGCCTTCCCCTTGGTTTACTGTGCAGCAGAGAGGAGCAAAGTCGAAGGACCAATTGTTCGTGCTCTAATTTATCACACGTGAAAAGGCAGCAAGGTAAGTCTGTCCTGGCTCCGAGGATCAAATCAGAGAGGTTTCCACATCCTTTCCTCACCCACCGCCCTGCACAGACCCCATGGCACAAACACAGCCAGGAAATGAAGGTGCTTAACTTGTGCCTGGCTTTTAGGTAGTAGCACTCAGCTCTTCAGGGCACAGCAGTGGTAAGCCACTGTATCACCACAGTGGAAGATGCAATTTCCATCCAATTTGCTAACTCATGTATGTTTTCCACAAGCTGCTGGAGCTATGAACACAGTAAGAGCACCAGTTTTGTGTCAGGAGAGAATCCCTACTAGCAAACCAAGATTGACAATAACTAATTCCACATGCCTCTCTCAGCCTTCCTAGACAAAAAAAGGGAAGTGTAAAAGAGGAAAAATTTATAGTTCTGACAGATGCGAATCTTTGATTCTTGGAAGCACAGTTTGGAAAATTATTTTTAGATGAAGTTTCTTGTCAAGGGCAGCTGGAAGCCTTGCAGTGTTTGAATGTATTTTTTAAAAAGAGTTTCATTTCTCATAATCCTTTTAAATGCTGTAAATAACCCTTACTTCAGAGAAAAGAGTCCTTTCGAAATCCATTTTCTGCTTTTCTACTTCTAGGGGATTTTTTTAGCAACAGAAATGGCCTGGCAGTTGGATCACCATGGGGCACAGGCTCTGTGCTGATTCTGCTGTACCAACTGGTCTCAGCACAACTCCTCCCTGCCCAGAATCCAAGACCTGGCCTCCATCTCTGCTGTCATGTTCATAAGTGACAAAAGTGTGTAACAGCTCACTTAAAAATTTACTACTTGTTGTTTATTACAAGAGGTAAACCCAAATGTGCTTTCCAAGCAAAAGGCAAAAGTTTGGCTATTAATCTTTGCATCAGCTCATACAACTTAATCTGACACTTTTTGTAAATGACTTGGCAGAAACAACCCTTTGTAACCCCTCAAGCCCTCTGTCCCTACCTATGACAGATGTTCACTGCAGGTGATCAGCCTATGGATATTATTTCTCCGTCATGTTGGTACTACATAATCCATTGGCAGAGATTATTTTCTTACCACTATTTTGGGTTTCTGTCTTCCACCCTGACATCAGCTTTCATGAAATTTGCAGAGCATCATTATCTGCCTTTCTTTAAAATCAGAGTGAAAGTAGAAAATTAATTCGGACTACATCCAGAAAGGAATGGACTTAAGGACAAAACCAGCCATCTAGGACTCATTTCCTTAAAAAAGGCAAGAAAACCTTTCCCATCATACAACTGTTGATTTTTTTACCAAGGCTTGTATTTCAATTGAAGTGATTCTCACAGAGCAAAAAAGAGAACAGGTAAAATTTGATTTATGATGTTTCTTTTATTCCCTCTGCACTGGGCATTCCCCCTTTGTGGTACAGCACAGCCACAGAGCTTGGCATCTGCTGCTCCTCAGGACACTCAGAGGTGCAGAGCCAAGCCTTTCCCAAATAAATGACCCACCCAACATGATAAAAGTAGCACTTCTCTCCTATTTTGAGACAATTGCTCTCATCTCACCACTGTCTATATGGTCTTGCAAACCTGTCCCAGTAAGAAAACCCACAAATGTTCTACACAGTAGAGAAAAATTAATGAAATTCCTCAGGACGTCCAAAACCACCACAAAAACCTTCCAGCGTTTTCATTTCTAGTCCTTTTAAATAGGTGGTGATGAGTCATGGACTCAAGATCACTTCCTTGAATCCAGATGGCACAACTTCACCACACTTGGCAACTTCGGATCACTTCTCGTAGAGCCTGTATTCCTTCCATGGTCTTGTCCTTTAAAGCCATGGCGAGGAGAACAGGTTTGTTCCCAGCTTCCTGAGACACGAATGACACCAGGTTTTTGGCACAAACGTGAACAAGGGGCTGAAAAGCAAAGGGATACAGAGATGTACAAAGATGTACAATCTTACAGATGGGAGAGTTAGAAGAGGAAGAGTCTTGGAGTGACACAGAGAACCTGTTGATCCTGGACTCAGACTGAGCTCGATGTTCACTGAGCAGTTCCAACCTGGTCAGCAAAGGCAAGTCATGGGACAGGGAGCTTGAGAAAGCACTTTCTCAACCAGCTTAAAAGGGAAGAGTTTGGTCCCATGAGTGTGCCAGCCACCCACATCACCCTGAAACAACTTTCCTGGAGCTGCACTTGAATTGAGTTCAGCGCTATCTGGAAAACTTGGAAACTCAGTATGGAAAATCTTTCCTTCCACAATGCCCCCACTTGAACTATGGCACCCGTGTAAAATTATATGAAATGCTGTGGATCCAAATGCCTTTATTTCCATCACAGCCAGGTTTCTGAAGAAGTTTGCAAGTACAGTTTTTTTGTTTCAAAACTTGTTCTAAAGAGGGGATGTTCCACTGGCAAGCTCTGGAAAAAAGCTGTTATTTTTGTAATTCCTAGAGACCCCCAAATGGTGTTATATACAGTTTTTGTATGCCTAGTGTTAACACACATGTTGCTTTTTATTTTAGTAGAATAATGAAAACCAGAAATAAGTAGTGAGGCTGAAGGAGGCAAAAAAAGGGATATAACACTTTCCATGAGGTTTCTTTAACAAAAATAAATCAGAACAGCATTGACTATTTCACTTGGAAGGCACCTACAACGACATCTAGTCAAACTGCCTGACCAACTCAGAACTGACCAGGTTAAAACATTATTCAGGGGATAGTCCAAATTGCTCTCAGATACTGATAGGCTCAGAGCATCAACCAACTCAAGGCTATTCTAGTGTCTGACCACCCTCTTGGGGAAGAGGTGTTTTCTAATGTCCAGTCTCAACCTCACCCAGCACAGCTTCAAACCACTCAGCCTGTCTAGGTTTCATTTACACTCATAGTTGTGTATCTGTCAGTTTGCTTGATTTTAGCTGCTGTTTGGAAATGTGCAACATCCCAAAGAATGATGTTAACAGTGACAAGCAGGAAAGCAGCAAACTAGTGAAAGTCTTTTCTTGAAGTTTGGGTCAGTTAAGTCAGTTGAAATTATTTAAAAATAGAATGGAACAAAATAAACATAGCACTTCCCATTTCCAAATAAAACACAAAATAAGCTTGGGGTGGAGGTGGTCAGCATTAGCAGATACCAAAGCAGAGAAAGCAAAATATCTGCCATCCAAAAAGTGAAGGCTATTGCTCAAGAGAAAGAACTCCACAAGGGGAAGTCATGGATAGAATCAGGAACTTGTGTTGCTACAGCTTTTCTAGTTAAAGCTAGCAAGTAATATGTGAAAGCTTCAACCCTGATGGAAAGCCTCATAATCTTGTAGCTCTGTAACTTTCTGTTTTAATGTTTGACCAGTTGATGCTTTGCGAAACACATTTGATTCTGCTTTCTACTCTAGCTTTGTGAGATGGTCGATAAAAACTTCATTTTGTTGAAGCAAAACGAATTAAACTTTATCAAGGGAAGTTGCTGGCAGGCACACTTGGGAGTGGGCAATTAAAATCCACTATGGGGCTGACATAGATGGGGGAGGATGGGGGTGGGAAAACAGACCTGGAAAGGAAAACAAACTCACTGGAACAGAAACCCAAAAAGGTTATCAATAGCTGCATATTTAATCTTGCAACCCTTAAATCAACAGAGCTTTATCAAACTTTCCATAAACGTGCAGAAGCAATCCATATCCTGCAGGACACAAAACAACAGATCGCCAAACCACTCACGGTTAGTTAAACTTTTATGTCCAAGAGCAGATGAGCGCACATACTTTTCTGATGAGCCCCTCTTTCCTAATTTTAAAATTAATCTTATCGCTATTCAAACACTGCTTAACTGCTGTGATTCATCAACTCCCTAGCAACTCGCACAGCCCCACCTACTACATTTCCCCCTTATCCTCGCTGCCTCTGCTCTTCGCATCCGCTCTCACCTCACCTCATCCTTGCCCAGCAGCACCTTCGTGGTGAGCGAGGGCTTGCCCACGTTGTCGCCGATGGTGTTGGGGTCCACGTAGACGATGGTGCCCATCTTGCCGTACTGTGTGACCACCACGAGCACCGAGTTGGAGAAGGCCGTGCACACCACCTCCGTCGGCACCCCGAGCACCACCTCCTCTCGCTGCTTGGACGTCACGATGGGGCTCGCTTCCATCGCTTCCGAAAAAGAACAGAACGACGACAACAGTGTTAACGACATTAAAGACATGCGGCCTATAAAAAGACCGAATCCTTCCTAGAATTTGAAATACCCACGGTTAAGATAATTTCAGTGCAAACCCGCACCCCTGACTGGGGCGGGGAGGGGGGAACGGGACATCGCAGCCCCGCAGCGATGGCATCACTGTCCCCGCATGGCCCCGCTGCCTCTAACGAGGGCAGCGGGTACCGTGGGGGAAGCCTCGAGCCCTGCTTTCCACCCCGGCTCCAGCAAGCTTCTCCCCAGAAAGACATGGAGACAGGCACCCCGCACGGCGCCGGGCCGCGGCCCTCACCGCCCCTACCCTCGGCAGCCCCGCCGCTCCGCCGCTCTCCGCCCAGGCCCGCCCCGCCGTGGCGGAAGCGGCGCCTTTCTTTTCCTTTCCGTTCTCTTCCCTCCCTCCCTCCGGCGGCCGGCGGGCGGCGATGGCGCAGGGCAGCCGCTGCCCTCACGGGCTGTCCCCTCCCCTTCCCGCCGCGCCGCCGCCATTACCCGCCGCGCTCGGCGCCATCTCCGGCCCCCGCGCTCTCCGCACGGTGCCTCGCTGGCCCCGGGCAGGGCCGCCGCGCCCGGGGCCTTCTCCGGGGATGATCCCCTTCTCTAGGGATGAACCCCTATTCTGGGGATGAACCCTTATTCTGGGGATGAACCCCTTCTCCGGGGATGAACCCCTATTCTGGGGATGAACCCTTCTCCGGGGATGAACCCCTTCTCTAGGGATGAACACCTATTCTGGGGATGAACCCTTATTCTGGGGATGAACCCCTTCTCTAGGGATGAACACCTATTCTGGGGATGAACCCTTATTCTGGGGATGAACCCCTTCTCCGGGGAATGAAGCTCTTCTCCGGGGAATGAACCCCTTCTCCGGGGATGAACCCCTTCTCGGGGAGTGAACACCTATTATGGGAATGAACCCTTATTCTGGGGATGAACCCCTTCTCTAGGGATGAACCCCTATTCTGGGGATGAACCCTTATTCTGGGGATGATCCCCTTCTCCGGGGATGAACCCCTATTCTGGGGATGAACCTATTCTGGGGATGAACCCCTTCTCCCGGGATGAACCCCTATTCTGGGGATGAACCCCTTCTCTGGGGATGAACCCTTATTCTGGGGATGATCCCCTTCTCCCGGGGATGATCCCCTTCCTTAGGGATGAACCCCTTCTCCAGGAATGAACCCCTTCTCGGGGGATGAACCCCTTCTCAGGGGATGAACCCCTTCTCCAGGAATGAACCCCTTCTCCAGGGATGATCCCCTTCTTGGGGGATGAACCTCTTCTCCAGGAATAAACCCCTTCTCAGGGGATGAACCCCTTCTCTGGGGATGATCCTCTTCTCAGGGGATGATCCTCTTCTCCAGGAATGAACCCCTTCTCCAGGAATGAAACCCTTCCCGTGGGATGAACCCCTTCCCCCAGTCCGGTCTCTGTGCCCGGTTTCTCCCTCTTTCACTCCGGAGATGGGGAGAAGTCACAGGGCAGGATCCCTGTGCCATGGGGGGTGGCCTGTGAGGGGACAGGTGACTGGGGGGCCCTAGAAGGGCTGTGAATATTGTTTAAATTTCCCCCTCTGTTTCCCCATGGGATATGATCGCTCCTACTGCTGGCTGTTGTTAGGCCCCACTGTAAGATCCTGAGTGTGCTTTCCCATCTAAATAAAAGTGGCTTATAAAGGGGACTTGCATAAAGGAGGCAACTTTTTACATGGCAGACAGAGATAGGACAAGGTGATTGCTTTTAAACTGAAAGGGAAGAAATTTATATTGGCTATTAGGATAAACATCCCTGTGAGAGTGATGTGGCCCTGGTGCAGGTTGCCCAGAGCAGCTGTGGCTGTCCCATCCCTGGAAGTGTCCCAGGCCAGGCTGGAAGGGGCTTGGAGCAGCATGGGGTAGTGGAAGGCATCCCTGCCCATGGCAGGGTGAAACAAGATAATCTGTAAGGTCCTTTCCAACCCAAACCACTTTGTGATTCTATGAAAACAAGGCTGGTTTTGGTCATGGAAGTGACCTTGCCATTAGCCGAGCGAGCATTGGCAGATGCCCGATGGAGCTGTACTGGGGGATAAAATAAAGACTTCTGTGTGAGGAGAGTGAAACCAAACGTGTCTGTCCCAGGTGCAAACATTAGTTCCTATTAATTATATCAATTTAATGCAGTGCTAATTTTCCCCTTTGAAATACTGGTGGTCACAAATAAAATTTTTGTATTTTAATTTATACAAAGCCCTGAAATTTGGCATTTCCCAGAAGTTTGCAACCTCACAGATTCATGCAATTGCTGCATCTAAAATACAGTCAAAACCTGTGTTCCCATGTTTAGGCTCTCCTTTACCAGCATCCTCACCACATCCCAAATATCCTGGCCGTGGGTACAGCAATAGCTACCTGACCTGTGGGTTATCTGTTCAGGTAACATCTCTGAAGGACTTCGTGAATGCTTCTTTTGTTTGTTTTGCTTTAAAAGTTTTACCAAACCTTGATTGCAGGAGGAACACATAGACTTTGTGCTGAGAATCCTTTAAGGCACCGTTAGAGAGCAGCAGAGGTCCATGGAAAAGCTTTTAGTTCAGCAGGTTATTTTTGTGGTTCATTCAAACAGAGATACTCAATACCTTTTTGGTACTCTTTGCAGTCTGGCAAATAGTCTGTTTTCCAGCACTGAATAAACAGCATTCCTCTTTCTTGCTTACCACTCACTCGAGGCTTTGCCTGTTTGACAGAGATAATAGCAGCTATTGTCAGTAAAACCTCCTGACTCTTAAAGAAGTTTATTCCTGCTCTGCCTTCTCCAGAGACTAACTTTACTTCAGGACACAAAGGACTGGATTCTTCCTGACATCCTTGCCAGACTTAATTTTATTTTTTACATGACAGGAGAACAAGGGGAGTCCACTGTAATTCAGATTTACATGGAAACACTATTCTTTGCTGTTTTGCATTAGTTTGGGACCAAAAAAAAAAGTTGTCTTTCACAGTTTCAATCAATTGGACGTCTCATTTTGGCATGTAGCTGAGGTGGGAATATAGCAAGCTGAGGTAATTGAGCACTGAATCCTCATCACTGAAAGTGAATACAATAAAGAAATGAACTAAGGAGAAGACTCCTGTTGTCTGTGTGACTGAGGCAGGGGATGGGGATTTGAGAATACACACCGAGATGGATAATGGGACTTTTCCTGAGGGGGTCTGTCTGCCTGATATCTGCTTCCCAGCTTTTCTGGCTGAGAAGGATCTGTATCCATACTCACACTCCTGGTTTCTATAACAGTTTCCCTCCATAGATCCCTGATCACATTGCAAACATTATTACATTTAGCTTCATAAATGGTTTTTCATCATAACAAATTGTTAATATAACCCATTTTATGGTTCGAGGGAAATAAAGAATTGAGACCAACAGCAGTTTCAGAGCCATCAAATCCTCAGCTGGAGATTTCACAGGATTTCAAGATCCCTTCTTCCATTCCCATGCACTTGCTGCCAACGAAACATAAGTCATGCATGTCACTATCTCAATCATAAGAGAAAATCAATGACTGTGCAGCCCCATACTTTGACAAGCAAAACTACTCCTAGTATTGCAGCTTAATACCTGTATTATTAGTTATTCGAGCAGTTTCGTACTGCTTTTCTTTTTAAACTGCTTAAGTGCCTCTGTGTGTGTAGACTGGAAGGAGGCTGCTTTTATATTAGTCTTTACATTTATCTGAACTGATTTTATAAGAACAAACGTGTAAGATCCACAGAGCATCAGAAATATTTCCCACTACTCTCGAACATAGACACACAGTGTTTCAGGACACCCATTAATAATCCCTGCTCTGGGGAGTGCCTCACTATCAAAGTGCTAGGTTGGTTTATTAGTTTACAGGTTATTACTTCTCTAGTTTAGATTTCTCTCTTGTATCTTTTATGATGCAGAATATAGACTGTGAGCTGGAACCTGGGGTGCAGCTAGACTCTGGGCTGCGCAGCCAAGGAGAGAGGAAAGGAATTAGTTTGCTCCCTGATGCAGGAGCTGCTTGGGAATTTTTCTGACCCTTGTTATAAATCAGGTACATGAAGTGGAGTGCCTGTGAGTACATTCCTTGGGCCAGACAATATCAGAACGCTCCTCTTCCCCTTATTACTGTCACAGCAAGGTCGGGGGTGTGGGTGGTGGAGGGTGTGTGAGGGCTCTCTCTATGGGGCCATTGTAAAAGGAGTAGAAGGAATGGCAGAAATTCACCTCTCTGATTTCTCTTTTCAAACCACCCCCACTGCATTTAATTAGTCTGGAAGAGACCGTGTTCAGAAAATAATAATGAATGGAAGCCCTGGGGGAGACAAGGAGAGGAGCACACCTGGGGCTGTTTAGTCCGCAGTCAGGTTCCGCTGATCTCAGCAGTCGTGGAGAGAGGCTTTGACCTTTGGTGCAGAGTGGAAATGCGCTTTGAACCAACTGTCCGCAGTCAGGAGTCAGCCCTGCTGCACCTGAAGTTGGTTGTTTTATCTCTGGGTTTCTAGAGCTGCTCCTAATACAGGTATGAGCCTGCCAGACACGACCACAGCCCAGCTGCTTCTGCACATGAGCAGAAATGAGACATCAGGTGTGCAGGGGAGCCTGAGGTTGGAGTGAGCTGCTGAGGAGTTCAGATTGTCCAGGATTAGGTGATACCTGAACAGCATCTCAGAGTGAAAGCTCTGAGGCTCTCAGTTTATGTGCTCATATTTTGAAAGAAAATGAGGGGATTCTGGCTCTTTTGTGCATTGGTCCCTTTTCTGTGCTCCCTAGGATAACATGATTATCAATTCTTATTCTGAGACAATTCTAAGAGGTTTGCTTTGTTCTGAAGTTGTCCCCATGGCTCTTATTGTATGGAACATCTCTTATTTCATTGATTGTGTGAGAGGAAGGCTCAGCCAATCCATCAGGAATTGCAGAACCACTCCAACCTATTTTGTTGTTGATGAAACATTTTTTCCCAGTGTAGAATCCAACCAACAAAAAACATAGTCTTAGAAGAAAAAACAAACATAACACTTAAACCCAAGTTGTTCCCTTTCTGAGTGAGCTGCACTCAGCTGCACATCTGAAATAGAAGTGCTGGATGTTGCTTGTATGCCTGAGACTGCCAGGTCATGCCTTTGTTTTGGTTTCTTGCACTTGCAGCTTAGTAAGGAAGCAATATGGGAATGTTCATTAATGTTTGTGTCAATAGTAACAGCCCACATATGAGCACTAGCAGATTTTCCTGAGAAAGCTCAATGCACAGGGTAGGATTTAAAAACATGGCAGTAAGCCAGCATACCCTGGCTGGGGCTGGAAACATCTACGTAGCAATTTGACTGGTGCTCTGTGGAAGTTTTTTTTAGTCAGATTTAGCGACCTATAAATAGAGGAGTACTCCAGCCCTTGTAGGACTTTTTTTATGCTGTGTCATTGGTGTTTTCTGAGCTGCTCTGCAGGCTGGGGGAGGAGGATTACACATCCATGGGGCTGAGAGGAGAAAGGAGCAACCTTGGTGCTGGGGGAGAGTTTTGGGAAGGGGCTCCTGCTGAGATTGCAGGCAAGAGTGCAGCAAGTCACACCTGAAAGAAGGACTTTGCTGAAAACAGTTTCTGGGGTGCTTGATCTCAAACAGCAGTAGTTTTCATATATTCCATACCCTTAAAACCAGCACATCTTAAAGTTTTTGCCAAAATTTCTCCAGAAATTATTTCAACAACCACAGAAATGAAAATGACATTCTGGAAATGTGTGAGATACACCACCAGAAACACTCCAGACTACCTAAGAGAGCTATCAGAGCTCCAGCTACCTAAAAGAGTCAGGATTACATCATGCAGTCAACCTGGTGCTGTCTGATGATAATTTTATCCTCGATATTTATCATGAGATAACAGCTGGCTGTTCTGGGCACTGTAGGCAGGGGGTATGGAACAGACAGAGTCATCATGAGGCAAGATTGAGTTTGAGTACTGTTTACATAATTTTCATTTGTCAAATAACTGCTCTTCATAGATCACAACCATGACAGCGCCTGTGGATGGTGTCATCCATCAGCAGATCTACTGTGTGAGCAGCAGAAGCTTTGTATTGCTGCAATGGCCCAAGGAATTATTTCCATGGGCCTTTAAAGACAGCAGTAATTGCCTTAAAGCTCACCACAGTTTATGTAGGAGATTTTCAGGTGCTTGTGGTGGTCTGTCAGATGAAAGACAGCATGCAAATGGAGTGGATTGTAAAAATTACTGTGGCATAGCTTCTATGAGTAAAACTCATACTCCTCTGTTCCTGAGGAGTGTGCAAACACAGAAGATAACTCCATGGCTCTTGCAGAAGTAACGAGAATGTCAGAGTATTAGTATGATGCTAATGGTATAGTCGGTCCTATAAATCACTTAATTGTGACAGCAAATTAAATAGTGTTGTTGTCTAGAATTCACCCACAGTTAAAATGATGTATCTTGATGAGACAAATGCCTTCTGTGCTGCCAGTAATAAATTAGCTCCTCTTTCAAGTGAGAAAACAATTAAAAACTTGGTTGAAAAGGGCATACTTTCTCTGTGGCCACTGATCCCTCAAACTCTGGAAATAATAAAGTGGTTTTAATAGTTGTTCATTGTGACACAGTTGAAAGAGGAAAAATCCATTGCCTCATTATGTTCAAGACAGTTATGAAATTACATTGGTAATATTTGAAAATGTAAGAGGCATCTAACCAAGTGGTTTCAACTTTGACAATGTGTCATCATTTGCAGTTCATAATGCTGCTGTTAACTTTTGGAGATATCAGTCAGTGCACACAGTGGAAAATGAGAATAAATATTTACCTTGCATTTATATACTGCATAAATAACAGCAAAGTACACAGTAGACAAGTCATGATTCCATTTTGAGGGTTGTGTAACAAAAGTTTCAGAATTACTGGTGATATTAATTTTGGAACACTCAAATATGTGGAAGCATTCAGGCAGCTCTCAACAAAATGGGCAACAAGGCAGCACTCAACAAAATGGGCAACAATGCCTTGCCAATGAAATAATACCAAAATGATTTCTGGGTATTATGAATTACTTCAGAATATTAGGTGAAGATTGGCCTTATCTGATTTTTAAGTTCTTTATAGGTGTTGAAGGTATGGAAGATGGTGGAAATGCCTGGTGTCTGAATGTCTTTTTCATGATACATTAAATTTGTTTGCCATCTAGTCAAAATTATCACCCTCTCTGGTTCATGTTTAGCACGTAAAACTGAAGGTATGCTGTAAGCCACAGGAAAGAATCCAAGTTTTGCATAAAGACTTTCCACGACAAGGCAGGAGAATGCAGGCAGGTGTCCTTTAGTGGGCTTTAGAGACTCAGATTTCTGTCTTCATCTGCCTGTACTCAGCAGACTCATTAAAAAGGTGTGAGATTTTAGGAAACTGGGATTAGGAAACTCTAATGAAGGACTTACCTATGACAGAAGATTGAAAATACATTTATAAAGATTATTGTGATTTGAAAGATTTTGTGAGGCATGTGTGTGTAATGCAGGAATTTGTTTTTAGAAGAGTTTCTAATCCTGGTTATCTCCATTTCAGAAAACTTGTGGAGGTTTTTACGTTTCCTCCTGTGTCTAGAGAGTAAGCAAATAAATATTTCCTCTTGGAAGCAGATTTAATATTTCAAAGCCCTGCAAAATATTGAGTCTGTTAAAGTTGAAGTTCAAAGTTAATTTTAACTGACCACATAAATTCTTTTATGAATCAACATAAAAAGAACCAAATACTGAAATTGTTTGTTAGTGCCATTCTAAGTAATGAACTGAAGTTTGTGATAATTTAATTGTGCTTTTGATGGACTGTACAAATGTACTCTTAGAACAAAATACAATTACATACCAGGGAAATGGCATTAAAATGGAGTATTGTCCCTTATTTCATAGGTGCTTATCTCCTGTTTCTGCACAAGAAACATGATAATTAAGAAAGGCAGATATGCTATCAACTTTTTAAGTTTCGTCCTGGAAATGAGGTTGGAATATTCCATGAGGAAATCAATATAATTTTCCTACTCTCTTCTGTCTCAGTAAGAAACGCTTCACCTAAATCATTCTTTGCTCTGCATTTGCAATTCTTCTTCTGTATCTTTAGGTGACTCCAGGCTGAGCTCATGTTTTTGTTCTCAACTTCATGTGAGCCTCCTTTTCTAACCCTTTCAAGAGCATTTTGGAACTAGTTTGCCCTGAAACCCTGAGATCCGAGAACACTGGAGGATTAGGTTTAAACTTGTTAAACTGAATTAACACTCCTGCCACATGATTCTGGCCTGTGCCAGTCCTTCTAATCTTGTTCAGAGTTTAGGATAATTTGTTTAGTAGGGCTGATCAGCTGGAGGTTAATTCAATTGGACTTTGGTTATTTATTCATGCCCGGATTTGCTAAGTGTCGCAGCAGATACATGAGGTCTCTGTTACAGTTATGAGATGGCTTCATTAGTGTGACGGAGAGTCCATCTGGGTGACTTCCTTTCCTCAGTGCAATAACTGGCTGTCAGGGCTCTCTCCAGTGGAAAAAATTCCTTATGTAACATCTCCCTTTCATTTGTGTCACAAGTGTATTGATTACAACTTAAAAGGCACCTCTCTGTTCTGATTGCTGAGATTGCCGATAAACTTTCTCAGAGATGTCAGTAGTATTCCAGCTCTACATTTTCAACTGCTATCAGAATTTTAAAGAAAAGCACCCAAGTGTTTTAAAAGCCATTTATTATTAATTATGTGTTTTCATGAAGGGTTTTGGTCCTTCTCACTTCAAGGTCCGCTTCCCTCCTCATAGAGGTGCTGCCAGTGCTGGGTTGGAAGGTGGTCAGTCTTTTGCACTGTTGAGAATTAACTACCCAGAAATGGAAGAAAAAAAGGAAGGAAAAAATTCCATCCTACTGAAACCCCTGGAGGAATTTAGGTTGGCAGAATGTTGTTACTCGACCTGGAATGTGGCCAGGACACAAGGATTAATGTTAGCTCAAAATGCCATTTGATTGCAAGTGTTCGGATAACCTTGGATGAAAGTCTTAACTGAAAAGAGGCTCTTCTAACAAAAAAGGGCTCCCTGATGTTGGCTGGTGTTTGGTTCAGGGTTGACTCAGAGAATTTTTGCTCTTTGCTTCAGCAGTTTTTGAATGGGACAGCTCTTGATTGGTAACAGATCTCCCCTACACAGCCTGCAGCAAAGCAGATTATTTCCCAGAGAGAATTCCATGCCATAGACTGATGTCTCTTTTTAGAGATGTTTCCTGATATATCATGCAAACAGGACAAATAGGAGCTTGACAGGAGACTTGGTAGGGGAAGGTCCTAAAGATTAGAGAGCAGGACAAATGGTCAGTGACGAGAAGGCACTGGGACAAGCTGAGCTTCTGCAGCCACATAAATGTGGAGTAGCTATTCATGTCATGGAATTGCTCCTGAGCAAGTGAGACCATCATTTGCCTCATTCTTATTTTATTCTCCTCTCTGGTTGTTTCTACTGTCAGTCCTCTAATACATGTTATGGCTTGGGCTGGAAAACCAGGCAGTTTCCAGCTAAAGCTTTGATGATTAAGAGCCACATTAATAAAAATTTCTTCTCTTTCTCTGTTTTTTTTTTCCCAATTAAAGTGTAAATCTGTGCTGAGGAACAAGCATTAGCTTCCAGGGAGTGAGAAGTGTTCCCACATGCTTGGCCATCTTCAGAAAACCCTGTCACAGTTACAGACCATGAAATATGGTATCCAACAGAAAAACGTTCCCCAAACCAGCTGGGACCAGCATTACAACTCAGCATTCTTTTCAGAAGTTTATTTGCTGTTGGCTTGGAAGCCACGTTAAAGCTTTGGAGAGGAGTTTCTGCTTTTCTACACAACAATGCAACATGGATCCTGCAGCATCAGCTCCCCCAGAGAAGCTGGAGGCAGCAGGACTGATGTGTCTGTAGCCACCCTTGTCCCCAAACCTGCTGCAGGAGGGGAGGGCCCTAGCACGGATCCTGGGTCCCACATGCCTGCACAGGGGAGAGGAAGGCATCCAGGGGGATGTTGAGGCAACTTGCTGTAAATTATGAAGGGGGCTGTATCTGCAAAAGCCAGTGTGTGTTCCTAAGGGACTGGAGGAGAAAGGGGAATGTGCAGCTCCATCTCTGGGCGCTCTCCTGACACTACAACTCCTTCTTTACAGTGAGGCAGGAGCTCCATGCCACGGGAACAATCCTTACAGGGCTGTGTGTCAGCTGCACGTGTGGATAAGCTGTATGTTAGCATGAGACTTGCTTTGCTGTTTGCTTTTGAGGGCAAAACACATTACTGCTGTTATGTGGTATGAATGTGACTTAAACTTTTCTGAGTGGAGCTATTTTCCATTCTACCCAAGCTCCCTTGTTTTCCATGAGAAGACTGAGTTTCCCTTTTCCTCCAGCTCAGTCTCCCCATTCCTTTCCTGTAGCGCTGAGGACTTGTATATGAGCCAAGATATGATTCCTCTAAGAATATACTTAATTTAATATTCCTTTTTCCAGCCTTCATTATTTTTCATTTATAGGTTAACCAGCACCTGAGATTCTCAGTGCTTTCCCTAACTTTGTTTTGACTAGTTAAACTTTTAAATTAAACATTTTTATTCTCCTCTCCTTCAGTCTGAGGGTTATTGTATAATTCTGCATTAAAAAACCCCCAGCAAACGGAGAAGTAATCACAGATACGTTTTGCTGAGAAGAGATAGATGACATAAAGGATTGAACATTCTATCCCACAGATATCCCTGCATCTGACAAAATAGGCCAAACTCATTCTTTACGTGGCTCCACCAGGGAGGAACAAGCCTTAGGGGCTGTAAGGAAAATCACGTGCTGACTTTTTGTTTCATCGAGTCCCTGGAACATCGAATATGTGCTTGATATGCAAGAGTGGGCTGAAATCTGCAATCAGCTCCATGAGTGCAATTGAATCTGAGTCAGGAGAAGTGACACCTGCATGATGAAGAAGGGCATTCATTCTGCTCTGCTCAGGTCTGTACCAGCCTACTCGTGTGGACAGAGTTCAGCATGTACTATCCTGGGCAGAGGGATCACAAAATCATGCTCCAGCAATCATCTATATATATTTCTGTTACGTGCTGGACCTCTCAATGCTCTGCTGACAAGTGCATGAGCACACCCCCTCTTGTCTATGTATCTGCTCTGTACATGCACAGCAGCAAACAGCAGCACATTGGACTTACCAATATGGATGGGGCAAAACGTGTCGTGTGACCTTCACGTGGGGCTGCCTTTCCTTCTGCAAGATCACTGCTGTCTTGGGGACATCAGTGTCATTCCAACGAGTCCCCCCTTATTGCAGCCAACAGGACACACCTGTGCAGGGTCTGTGGTGCTGTGCATCCCACACTCCTGATCCCCATGCCCAACATTAATAACAAGATGGTACAAAAGACGAGAAGTCTCAAAGATAGCACATGAAGAGAGAAGGAGAGACCAATGCACGTCACCACTGCCTTAAAAGGAAGCAGGAGAGGAGAAAATTCCTAGGTGATCTCTTCATGTTATCACCAGGAATGGTCCTTCTGGGAATGGTGCAATGAAGAGCTTTTGAGAAAATATTGTTAAAGGAAATTTTGTTGGAAATGTTATTTCGACACATCAGGCCATATTGTTTTGATCACTCCCTTTTCAAAAGTAACTTTTAGGTTACAGTGTTCTGCTTTGATGATTTTTCAAACAAAATTGCAGTCATTTCACTTCATGTCGACTTTTTTATCCACATTTTATCTTACATGAGAAAAGTGAGCAAAAGGAAACATTTGATTGACCCAAACTACCTGCAGGACATGCTGTTTTTGTGAAAACCTTTAAAATATTTCTTCCTTTTTTCCTATTTGGGTGAAAATCTTAGGATGCCTCACATTTTGAAGAAAGGAAAACACACTCCAAGGAATGTATGTGGTACCTAGACCAAGGTGCTAAACCAGGACTGGTGCTGAATTACTCTCTGGTGCCTCTTCATGCAGATGGGTTTTGTATTTATCTAAGCAGTGATCCCATGTTTCAGCCATGCCATTGTGTGAGCACTGCCCCTGGGGTAAGCTGGACTCAGTGCTTGGCACCATGTGCTGCAGACTTCCACCCTCAGAAACCCAACCCAGGGCTCCCTGGGGGGATCACCAGCAGGATTAGCCTTCAAGGAGGGTACTCAGGTGCCCTTGATGGGTGACTTAAATGGAGAAAGCAGCACATCTTGCTAGGGAGGAAAACCAGCCTTGGCAGGTGCATGGCAGTCCTCCTTTAGAGGAGGGAAATGTGATGTGGTGACAGGTAGAGGGGTTAGACCCACTCCAGCCCCTTTGGACTTCCAGTCAAGGCTGGAGTTCCATGTCCCTTCCCTATATAAAGTAGGAAGCACCCAGTGTTTCTCCATGCTTTGAGGAATTCCTACCCAAATCCTCTGTGTATACATACATGTATAAAATCAGTTACTGAAAGCAAGAGAACAAAACTACTATGAAATAAGCAGGATCTTCCAGAGAGAGGGATGCAAAATATCTATCCAATAAAACTTTTCTGATGATATCCATAAATACAGAACTGAAGTGCTGGCCCTGCTGTCTTCTCCTGTACCATTCCATCAGAAATGTGTAGCTCACATCCTGAGTCATCCCCAAGGAGAGCAATAGATGTTATACACTGGAAATAGTTTAATTTCTAACTGGCCTGAGCACAGTTCATCCCTCTTACATCAGGCAAGAGGAAGATGAAGAATTTTAATATCTCCTGCTGAGATCATGGGACCTCTGAGTCTCTAGGCTTATTCAATGCAGTCAGTGTATTTTGTCAGTTCCATGCAGGAAACTGCAGGTGTGGGAGAAGTTGGGCCCCCAGACTCCCCTGCAAGGGCAGGAGAGTGGTGATGCTTGTGTAGAAAGTTGGACTTTGCTGTGCTCTGTCCAGGACCACGAGATCTCCATTTTCAGATGAGGGAGACTCTATTTTAGGCTCATGAGTTTATAGAAAGGCACCCTAATAGCTTTATTTCTAGAGGCAAGGATGATGGATTCCCACGTGAATAAACAGGTCTCTAGGCAGATGTGTTTGGTGGGATCTAACACTTCATTTGCCATGGGAGACCATAGCTTGCTACACCCATTCCTTGCTTAGTCCCAGGCTGTAAGCTGAGGTAGGGAGCTCACAGCCTCTACTGTCCCCTCCAAATTAGTTGTCCCAGCATACAGAGAGGGTTAGCTCCCAGGAACCTGCCCTCACCCCACTTTGATGCCCTGGAAATAAGTTTCCCTGGGAATAAGTGACTGATGGCTGCAATCACAGGATGAGATCTTTGGAACAGATCCAGCCCTCTCTATAGTAGAGTCAAAGGGCAAGGAAGATCTTTCAGACATCCTACAGCTGTGACATAGCTTTGCTTTAAACATAAACAAGAAATGCATTCCAAGAGCATTTGGAATCTGCAAGTGAAAAGGGAAAAAAATTATAAGGAAATCAAATGGCTGAATTCCTAACTCGTCAGAGGCCAGTGGGGATTGTGGTAATACAAGCTACATTATATTGTCAATTTGTATTGTACATTGGGAACAACAACAATCATGTTATTTTGAAATTAAGAGTAACCTGGAGGGAGAAAATAAACTAACAGTATACCACTTAGCTGAGAGGGATAGAGAATTTGTACTTGGCAATAATCAATAGTCATGTATGTCTTCTAATTGAGTTAGCCCAGTCTTCCTCCGGGTTGTGACAGTGACAACTGAACTCCTCTTCCTGTTTGATGGATTTGGTTGTGCTGTAACTGTGTATAGAGAGTGCACCAAAACCGGCTTTGGTTTGTCCTCAGCATCTGAGCACCAACTCTGCTGGGTCCCAGGGGTCAATCAGCCAGGCAGGACAGGGACATCGATGCTGTCTTGCCCAGGACAGTTGTGGGTCACAACCAAGGATGTATCACCCATCTATCTCCTCATGTCCCCAGCATTCAGCTGCAATCATGCAGAACAAGCATCTTCTAAGGAATCAAATGATCAGTTCTGGTGGCTTTCTCAACAATTTGATCCTTGTCCTGTGTCCTGAAATATTTAAAAAATACTCTGCTGCCAGAGGCACTGAGTGGGTTGGTTGATCAGTGTGATTCAGTGCATGGTGATCCACAGCTGAGGTGTGTATGGTTCCTTTGGAATCTGAGGTCTTTGCTTACGTGTGCAAATCAGCAGTGGTTGTTGGATTCATGATGGAAATAACTGCAAGGACCCAGGGCTGTCATCTGGCACATGGCCAGGGCAGACCCAGGTGCCCTTTTCTCACATCTCCACCTCTTGGCACTTTCTAACTTGTATTACTTCCTCTGTGGCTGGAGGCACATCCAGTTCAAATGAAAGGCTTCCCTTTTCCCTCTTGAAATTGCTGCCTGTGTTGCCGACTCAAGCTCTTGGTTTGCACTGGGGGATGAGTCAAAGCCCTGGTCTATTCATATTTCACATCATGTGCACGTTAATTCGTGCTTTACAACCCAGGAACTTCCTAAGGAAGCACGGATTTGGTCTCTTAACAATTTTACTACAAACACATTTCGCCCCCGTCCTTTTCCCTCTTTGTCATAGATAAGATTCCGTTTTTCTGGACATGAATCCATTGCCTGAGGTTTCTCAAATCTCTGCTCTGGGACAGTGAATTCTTATCTCTGAGGCAAAGTGGGAAAGGAAAAGTAATACATGAGGGGAACTGTGACTCATGCAGAAATTGAAATGATGAAGCAGATGCTGCTATTACAAAGACCCAGAGGTGTTCAAAGACCTACTGGTGGAAAGGCAAAAGCCTGGGCTTTTCAGTCTTGAAAGCTTCTGCATTTTGAAGCTTTGAGCACTGGATGAGGGTTGCAGACTCAGGAGCTCTCTGCTTGCCTGCTAAGTCCTTTCCATGTCAGCAGCAGTGCAGCGGAGCCGAGAGCTCGACTGCAGGCAGTGTGCAGCTGATTGGAGATCTCATTTAAGCCTGATCAATAGAAGATCTGTTAAAACTTGAAATGGTGCTGCCTTCTCTGCAACAGAAACTTTAATTTACTTCTTTTTTTCCTCTGAAGGGGCTGAATCTGAGTGAAAGGAAGTAAGGAGAAAACATGCCTGATTTTTCTATTTCAGTGAATGAGCTGAAGGAGGCACCTATGTGTCTGTCATCCTGAAAAGCTCCTTGTTTTGATGGAGCCTTAATGGATTTTTCAAAAGACTCTTTGAGTGCCTTGCCCAGCTCTATTGGAAACAGTTCTGTTTTGAAGCTGGCGCCTTGCCATGTCTATTTATATTCAATATTGCCTTCAAAAATAGCATTGCTTCTATCTTTTCCCGATATTCAGGGCAGTGTTAGTACATAGGATGATGAGCTGGCTTGTCTCCCCTGTGCTAGGAAAAATGCTTCAGTGGAACCCAGACAAGCTCCTCTCCTCAAGGATGGGTAAAATTCTCAAATTCCTTTGCCACACAGATAGAATTTTAGACATCACAGAAGGGAGAAAAGACCTGTAGACTAACAGGAAAGAAAAGTTTGCAGCTCTCGACTTGGAGCCTTCCCAGCATCCCAAAGTTATCTTCTCCAGACCCTGTAAACACTGCTCCGTGTCTAGCCTGATTTGCTCTCACTGCAAGTTAAACCCGTGTCATCTTGTCCTGTGTGCTGCAGCTGTGCAGGACAGACTGTTCCCTTCCTCAGAAGGTCGTCTTTTAAAGGCCTTAAGGACTGAATAGTTAAGCTGAGGGAGAGATAAGGTTAACATCTCTTCTCTGCTACTTGCTAAGCTAAGCAAGGAGAGGAACCATTCCTCATTTGGAGCTGCAGGAGAGACCATTACCCTGTAACTGCCATTATCCCAGTTCCTTTCTGGAAGAAAAGCCATGCCTCCATTCATTCCCACCCTGGATGTGAGCAGTTTGTGCCTCCTGCTGAAAAGCAGTGCCTGGCTGTTGTCTCCCATTTGCATTTCACCTCAGTATTTGGGGCTGTTTCATCCAACTTGTCTAAATCATTTTGAATTCTAACCTTGTCCCCAAAGTGTCCTTGCCATCCCTCCCCAATCACTCTTGTCTGCATGCATAATAACCCTGCTCCTTCATCCCTCACTGTGTCTTCCATGCAAACAAAATGGAGCAAACACAGGAGAGCATTGCAGCCCAGCTGTCCGTGCAGTCTGGGAGCCATTGGATCTGCAGGGATCAGCCATCCCATTCTGTGCATTTCTGGGGCCACGGGCCTTTCACTGCACACTTGCTGGTTTCAGGGGCACTGAAACAACGGGGCAGAGTCTTGCCAGCCCACAATGTGATGCAGAACCATTACATCATGAGGCTGTGGAGGTGGCAAGGCAAGCAGAGGGCCCTTTCCCAGGAAGACCTCCCCTCCTCTGTAGCAGCTGGCTGCAGGATGAGTGAGGTGCCGAGAAATCTGTTATCAAAAGCCTTTTTTCCCTTTGAAGTATCCTCAACTTGGTGAGCGTGCAGCCTTATCTCTCCCTGTGCCAAATTCTCCTTAATGAGGTTTATCCAGCTTTGCCAGTATGGCTTAACATTGTCCATCCAATCTGGCCAGAAAGGATCCTTTATTTTGCTAACATAATTAAAAGCAATAAGCAGCCCATGGTGTGCAGTGATAATAGTATTGATGCTGTAATGCCCCGCAGACAGAGCTTGGGATTTAGAGAAAGTTTCATTCTGTGTGCAACGTTAGCAATTTCCCCAGCTCCCTTCCTGAACAATTTCTCTTTCTATTTCACATCCTATGCTGGAATTTTGCCTCATGCTGTTTACATTAAAAATGCATTATACATGTGTTGAAAACATTGAGTTCTATGTTGCTGGCAAGGAAGGATGCTATTGTGTTTAAGAAGCACTCTCTTATATTATTATCACTTTTGTTTAATTCAGTAGGATTATTTTCTCTAATTCCAAAGCTGAGAAAAGACTCCTGTAAATATTCTTCCACTAGCCAATTTTTGTATCATCCAAACCCATGTATAAGCTGACTTGCTTATGAAATGCCACATCACTAAGTTAAAATGCTGATTTCCCTCTGTTAGCTTTCTCCTGTGCTTTGGATCAAAAATATACAAAGAAAAGGTAATGTCATTTAAAAGAGCTCTAAAGGGCTTGCTGCAGCACGGGGGAGCTGGGATTTATGCTAGCAACAGAGCAGTGCTAGGCTGGGGAGATATTTAGGTTTCTAAACTCCACAGAAGAGTCACATGGACTGGGAAAAGTGAGATTGAGCAACTCTGCACCTGTAGGGACTGGATGTTCAAATGCACTTTGCCATCCTCCATAAATAAACCTCAGAGGGATTTTCTGTGGGTCTCACTGCTGTCATATCCAAGGACTTTGCTGTACAAACAGAGTGTGTCAGGGAGGGGAGTTAAATCCCTGTCTCTGAGCCCCAGAGCTCTAACTACATGGACATTTCTAGCTTTGGTAATGTCACCGGATCCTGGTAAACCAGAGGCCTAAAATGAGATTTAATGAGGGGGAATATGACAGAAATGGTGAGTGTGGGTTGAAATAGAGCACTCAAAAGGAGATGAGGCATGAGAGGGAAGGGAAGGGAAGGGAAGGGAAGGGAAGGGAAGGGAAGGGAAGAGGAAGGGAAGGGAAGGGAAGGGAAGGGAAGGGAAGGGAAGGGAAGGGAAGGGAAGGGAAGGGAAGAGGGAAGGGAGGAAGGGAAGGGAAGGGAAGGGAAGGGAGGAAGGGAAGGGAAAAGGGAAGGGAAGGGAAGGGAAAGGGAAGGGAAAGGGAGGAGGGAAGGAAGGGAAGGGATGACCATGGCAGGTGATGTACCACTTGGAGATTTTGTGTGTAAGACTCAGGATCTGTTTGCATTGTCCAGCACAGGGAATGCCACAGAGAAATCTACTGGGCCGTGTCCATAAGGGACCAGCATGGGAAGTTGCAGGGAGAAGTTACAGGATAAAAGATTAAGGAAATTAAATCTGCAGAGGAAAGTAGGGGATATTCAGGCTATGATATAAGCGTGTAAGGAGCCCTGCCTGAAGGAAGGAAATACATGATTTTGCCTAATTAGTGACTGACAAAACTGTACCTTGTGGCCATGAGCTGCAAGAGAGGAAAAAATAAATTTCATTTCCATAACTGAACCTCACTCTTTTCAGCAGTGAGACTGGCTGGGGCTTGGGCCCGGCAGAGGAATTGGGCAGCAGATCTCTCAGGGCACAGCACACTGTCCCCAGGGCAGGCAGGAGGGGCTGTGGCAGTAACTGGTGGATGCTGTGGGTAGGGTGTGTGCCTGCTCCCACACTTTGTGAGGTGGTGGAGGATTGAATGAGGAAACCTCTCGGGGGCCAAGTGGCAGCTGTCCAGTGGCTGCTGGAGAGAGCACATTGGGAAGCCCAGCAGAGCCACGTGTCTGCACAGGTGAGCTGGGACAGAACTGCCACATGTCTGAGGCTGGCCAGGGAATGGGGTCCCTTCCTCTCTGGGACCAAAGGCAGAGCTTGGGATGACTTCCCTCAGCTGAGACATCCAGTTTGTCTCATTCCAAACCCATCATGCCCAGCAGCATGAGGCCATCAGAGACCAGCATGAGCTGTTGGTGATCCCCCAGCCTTCAGGAACACAATAACATATCTGTTAGATCTTCTTTAGCATTCACCAGGTCACTGCTTTATCCCTGAGGGAAATAACCTTGTGCTGAACAGTTTGATTGTCTAGTGCTAATATAACAGGAGAAAACCTATTAAATGTTGGCCTGGAAGGGTCCTTTGGGTTTGGAATAACTTCTCTTTTTCATTCCTTTTCTGCTTTCCCTTCCCTTTTTCTTTCTTTTTTTTTTTTTTTCCTTCCCTTTTCATCCTTCCTTTCCATTTCTTTCCCCTTTCTTCCTTTCACCCCAGTCCAGAAATGAGCAACAGCAATGAAATTAGCTCTGTTGGTCAGAGCATGGTGCTAATAACACCAAGGTTGTGGGTTTAATCCCTATATGGGCTATTCATTATTCGATGATCCTTGTGAGTTCCTCCCAAATCCATCATTTCTGTGATTCTGAAATGAAAGCAGGGAAGCCAGACCTGTGTTCTGTTTCCCTGCTCTCCCAAAGGATAGCTTCCCTCATGTCTCCCTCAGAAAAAATCCCTACCAAACATCTGAGGAGTTTTCCTGCATTTGTGCAATGATCTCTTTCTTCTGCTCCTCGCTTGAGAAACCTACACAGCAGCACTGTCCTGGATTGCTTCCCACTCTCCCTGCACCAGCAGCTGGCCAAGAAGAGCTGGCTGAGACCACCATGCTCCTGAGGCCAGGCTCTGCAAAGACAAAGACAAAAAAGACAAAGACATCCCATCCAACATGTCACCCATGTCCTGCTGTGGCTGATCTCTCCCTCACCTCAGCAGAGGTTTCCCTGTCACAATAGCACATGGCACTTCAAGGGGAGAGCCTCAGGGCTTCTCCTCTCCTGGCACTGCTGAGACACTGGTGGCCTGTCAGAAACAGCAGGGGAGGGACATGGTGGACTCTAGAGTGCATCTCCCATGCAGATGTGGCTCTGAGCATTTGCTGTTAATTTTAAAAGGCAAAAAGAACAAGAAGTCTATTCATTCATCACCTGGGTGAAACATCCCATAGAGAAGCACGTGCTGGCAAAGTCCCTTTCCCCTGGGAGCTGGAGACAGGCAGTTCTGAGGCTCATACAGCTGTTAAAGCAAGCACTTGCCCTGCTAACAGCAATACCAGGAGGCATTTTCCTCCTGCAGTTGTGTTTGGGCATTGGGCACACAGAGTAATCCTCTCCAAGGAGAGAAGAGTGTGAGTAAGCACACTCACAGCATTGAAATGAAGGTGTTTGTGAGCTTACAGGCTGTGATAGAAACCAGTGGAATCCATGCTAGGAAAATGTCACTGCAGAGTGCACAGATCATTCTACAAGGTGATGGCCTTACTGTTAAAGTGGCTTTGTAAAGAGATGATTCCCCAAATCAACCAATCTTCTGCATCCCTGATTGTTCATGGGTCTTTGCACATCTTCCAGGGTGGTGAGAGATGCCTGTTGACCCTCTGCAATTAGTACCCTGGCTTAATTGACTCTAGCATTCTCCCAGGTTCCTCAAAGATGAATGGCTCCATCTGCTCATCCAGGACAAAAGTGACTCTCCCTGAGATGCAGTTACAGATGAGAAGCAGATGTGGAGCAAATCTCACACTCTTAGCACATGTGAGGGAGAGCTTTAAGGCTGCTGTCAAGGGGTGAGAGGCTCCTGTGGCCATATTGATCCCAATCACCCTGTCTGCTCTGGCAGGGATGTGGGGGGATGCTGTGCCAGCCCCTCTGCCAGCTCAGCCCGTTTTTATTGAGCTCCAGGGGCAGAGGCACTGGAGCTCACTCTCTGCTTGCATAACTGCATCCTTCACGTCTCAGTGGCTTGGTTGGGGTCTGGGCAGGCGCACGTGAGCTGAGCTGCGTTCGCTGCTGGAGCCTTGAGGGGAACTGGGGACATCCATGCATGAAAAGCCATCAGCTCCAGAGTGAAACCTCTGCCTGACCCAGTAATCATTGGCAGGGATGAGCAGAGAAACCACTCCTGACAGGCTTTGCCAACCTGGCTTTTTGCAAGGGATGCGTTCAGAGACCTTAAAAACCCAACCACTGGGCTCTGGCTTCAAATAAATCATTCTTTTGCCTTTGCTGTCATTAGAAGTTGTGATGAAGCCACCCCCCAGGTGCTGAGTCTCATTTAATCCCATGTAAATCTGCTAATATTCTATGCCTCAGATCCCCAAATTGTGCTGTCCCTGTCCCTGGTTTGGGCAGCAGGGACACAACTCTGCATCTTGCCCAAGGCCCTGAGACGCTGCTTGGTTTTTTAAGGTTGGCTTTGTGCCTGCTTGGGAGCTTGACCTTGCAGGAGGAGGTCTGCCAAAAGGATCTCCAGCCTCTGCTTCTCCAAATGCCACACACACAGCCTGGCTGGGACTGAAGGAGGGACAGCAGGGCTGGGAAGAGATCCTGACTCCAGACCATCTGCCTGACACCAAGGAAATGAGCTCCTGCCCACCATGCAGACAAAAGTGTTTCTCCTATGCAGAGGTTGTGATGTGCTCCAGGCCTTGGCCTTTTCCCCATGGTGCCTGAGGACCCCTTTCATGGCAATTGCTGAGAAAACTGTGGGGCACAGAAGTCAGTGTCACCCTTGGCATGGGCACAGTGACATCCAATGGAGTTGCTGTGTTGGCATCCTGTGGCCCCTGTAACCTCTCATGGTGTCCCAGTGTTTCAGGGTTCCCTGGTTTCCCTGGGCTCAGAAATTACTCAGCTTGGCCTCAGATGTCTCAGCTCTTGTCACTCAGTTCCACAAACCATGTCAGAGTTCAGTGCCCTTGCTGCTGACTGGCTGCTGTAGGTTGGTGTTCACCGTAGGTGCTTCTCCAGCAAGCCCAGGGTTGCCAGAAGCAGCAGAGTTCTTGGCTCTCATTCTGCTCTTTCCCTGAAACCAAGAGACTGAACTTCAAAAGAAGCAGGCTTGGGCCTTGCTGGGGAGGATGCAGCTGGCCCATGTCCTGGGAGCAGGTTCTTTAGCTGCTGGAGTGCTCGTCCTAGTGCTGCTCCTTCCAGGTGCAAGAGGAGCGTGGAGTGAGCTGCAAACAGCCCCAGCTGCTCCAGCCTGCCCCTCTCTAACACCCTCGAGCAGCAACAGGACAGGGATGCTCGTGCACAATTCCCCTTGAGAACTAAGCTAACCAGCCACTGGATGTCATTATTGCTCCAAACCAATACATTGAAAAATCTATTCCAGACCTCCAAAAAAAAAGTGAGTTTTCAGTACTTAAAATGCTTAAACTGTGCTTCCCGAGGACACAAATCTGTTCACCTCTTCTCCTGCAGCCCTTGTGCTCCCCGGCACACCTTTGCATACCTGGGGACAGAGTGCCTGGGGTTTGGCACAGGGAGGAGGCAGCCCGGGGTGACCTCTCTGCCCTTCCCGGGAGCTCCTGCGCTACCTGCTCAGCTGCGGGGATGACATCACGGCTGTTTCTGTAGCAACGGAGAGGGGCACGCGATTCCTGAGCGGGATTGAGCAGGAGGAGCCGTTCCCCCGGCAGTGTCCTGTGGGTGCCCCTGCCACGGCCCTGGGATGGAGAGCAGAGCTGGCAATCAGAGGGCTTTGGGCTGGTATCTGAGCCAATAAATCAGGGGGAAAAATTTGGTTCAGTTTCTCCTCCTTCTTCTTCTTTCAGATCGGGACCCCAGCTGTCTCACTAGACCTGAATTGAAATATTTTGCTTTAGGTTATTTGACCTGACACACACTTTTCCTGCCTTCTCCCTGCTTCACTTTAAAAATGAGGTCTGGTCTTAAAGAAAACTGCCCTTTGAAACCACAGTTAGAAATTTCATTTATAGAGGGCAACATCTTTCTTCTGCCTTCTTCCCCAGGGATTTTCATTGCAGTTTTCCCAAAATTCAGCCTGATCTCACCAATGATTTTGGATTCTTGGGTTGTCCATTTACTGGCTGGTTTAATATTTACCAAAAACATTTCACATGTGCCTGGTTCAATGTGAGAGCTGATGGAAGCAGGGAATCAGGGGTTCAGTTGATGCCTGACCCTCCTCACCTCTCCCCAAGCTACTCCCAAGTCCTCTCCCAGCACTCCCGGTGTAGCTGTGCCATCACAGCCTCCCAAGAGCTCTGGGACAGACTTCTCCTGATGTACTGGGAAGTCTTGGGCATCCTGTTTGTTGTGTGTATGGTCAAGACTTTCAGGGGGAGTGGAGAACAGCTGCAGAGGAGGGCTGGTGTTTGCACTGCAGTGCAGTATGGAGAGGAGTGGACAATCCCTGGGGAAATCCTGGCACGATGCTTGCTGGGAGAGCTTCCATAGAGCCTCACTGATCTCTACTCTTTCATCTTTATGTGTCTGATTCTAAGTTGCCCTATTTCAGTTATATCCCTTTCATTGGCTTTTCTTCTTCCACCACAGCCATAAAACAAGCCAGAGAGACATCAACTGCTGCAAGCCCGATGTGAAGAAATAATCCTGAAACAGCAGAGCAGGATGTACGTGGGCTGTGCCTCATCTCTAGCACTACCTGGGGTCCCACAAACAGCTCTGGCCAGCAGCAGCAGCATCTGCTCCCACTGCAAACCATTGCAAGGAGCTGCAGCCCAAGGGGAAAAAAAGCGTTCTGCTTAGCCTTGCTCTTAAACTCTTGTAGAGAAGAGCTTGGGACAGGCCTTGGGTGTGTGTGAGCAGAAAAGAAGTTGTCTCTGCCTCATAAGAGCTCTCAGTACATGCCTGCACTCCCTGCTTGTTTTGACTTGTATGGGAATCTTTGCAATCAAAATGATACGACAATTCCAATCACTGCTGATCGCTTTAGGCAGGTGTAATTCAAGCTCTGGCTGCAGACGGCTGTCATTTAATTAACAAGGAAAGAGCCAAAATTCTGTGTAAGACTGGGGAAGGCAAAGAGAAGAGCCTGAGGGGGCCTTGTGATAATAGAGAGCAGAGGATGCAAGCAGGCTTACTCAGAGTTTATCTGTTCCCACAACAAGGTAAGGCTGACATTCCCTGCATCACAGGCAGCAAGGTGTGCAAGGTGAGCTCTGTAGGCAACAGAGTTCTGCACTTACTTCAGTCCAAGTCGTGGGGAATGACTTGAGGACAACACCAAGGATAACAAGTCTCAGTATTGTTACCAGCTCTAGGAACTCACAGGCTCTGCACACTTTTATCTCTTGCTGTTTCACCACTTTGGTTTCATTCCTGGCTCGAGCAGCCCTTGCTCTCAGCCCTCTGGGGCCAAGCTCAGCTGGGTACAAATTGCTGCAGTTCTCTTTGGCCACTGGTGCTGGCCCTCCAACAGTGCAGAATTTGTCCCTGTCCTGCTCCCTTTGTAGTTGCTGACTTGCCAGGGGTGGTGTTTCTTTGCAGTGGCTGTGTACCTTGTGTGCCTCTGCTTTCCACGCTTCTGACCCAGATTTCAATTTTCTACACCTAAAATGAAATTAATAGATCCTGTTACTGCAGTAGGGGAAGTGGTGGGCAGTGGAGGAAGTGCTTCAGTCCTGCTTATTTTGGGCAAATTGAGCATGTTCTAAAATGGTTTTCAGTAACTGATGTCCTGATAGTGCAATGCTTTGCCTTCTGCAGCACCTGGAGCAGGTGGAGCTGTGGGATGGGGTCACACATCCACCCCCATGCCAGCAGTGTGGGGATGCTGGTCTCACGTTCAGCCAGGAGCACAGGACACTGGAGCACTGACCTCCCTCTGGGAGCCTCAAGTGAGGGACCCAGGCAAAGACCCCCTGTGCTGGGAGGTGTTGAGCTGACAGAGGGATTTACAGTTGTAGAGACAGCAGGAATGCCACTCAGCTGTCCCTTGGGAGTGCCTGTGTGCATTGCTACAACCTTGCATTTGCATGGCCCAGAGAATGCATCATGCTGGACCTAATCAGCTCAACAAAACCACCCCTGTTGTCCCACTTGGTGTTGTGGCTTCTGGTTTGACTTCCCTGAGCTACAGAGATGGCCTTGTAGTCTTTTAATTTACTTCTGTCTCATCAAATGGCTGCAATTCTAAGAACCAAGTTTTGGAGAGGAGGGAGATGAAAATCCAGAGGAAATTGCTGGTTTCCTGCAGTGCTGACTCTGAGCTGTTTTATATTCTCTCTTTTTTAAGGTTTGCTTGTTTTAAAGCAACATTAATTGGAAAGATGCTGGAGTGTCAAATAGAAACCACTCCCTGAATAACCTCGCTAATGAGCATGTTATTAAAGCAGGGTTAGGAGCTCCCTAGAGGGCTCTCTCTGGATAGGATTAAATTAAAAAAAAAAATCATCTAAACTAGAGAGAAAATCTCTGTTAGTCTGCAGTGATGAATATAGAAAAGTCCAATGAAAAATGGCTTTGAAAGGTTTAAGTGTATGTCTTCGTATCTAGGACTAGACTTCTCCAACCCTCAGGGCTCAGTCAGGCAGGGAAGAAGTTTTTAATGAAGCAGAGGGTGGAGGAGTTGCAGCTTGGAGCCTGACAAGCCCACTTTCCATGTGGCCACTTCGCCATGCCCCTGGCACTTGCCCATGTAGATCAGTCCCTGCAGGCCACCAGGGTGGACAGTGTCTGTGCCCAGGCACTGGGGCTGGGGGGAAGGCAGGGCCAGCAGAGACAGGCGTGCTGAGAGCCTGTGCCAGGAGATGAGAGAGTGCCTGTGCTCTCTGCAAAGTGGAGCTTTTATCTGACTCCACTGGAGCAGTTTCCTGACAAAGCCCCGTAGTGATCCGACCATGGCGATCCTTCGAAGTGCTGGGCACGTCCAGCTCCCTCTTCATGCACAGGTCTGGAGCCATCTCTGAGAGCAGGGACACGGCAGTAGCTCTGGAGCAGATGGGGTCACACATCCACCCCAGCAGTGTGGGGATGCTGGTCCCACATCCAGCTGGGAGCGCTGATCACTGGAGCACCTTGGGGCAGGGATAGCGAGGGAGCGCTTTCGTGATTCCCGCTCCCTTCCCTCCTGCTGGAAAGGATGTGGGAGGATTTAGGGCAGGAAAACTGTTCCCGTACCATCTGAAGACAGGCATGAAATGCTTTAGCAAAGCTTCCCTGCAGGCAACAGCGACTTCCAGAGCAATTCCAGCTTTTTTGTGGCTTGCCCTTGCCGTGAACGGTGGGCAGGTCAGCCGTGCCCCAGCCGCGGCGGGGGGCTGGCTGGGGAGCTGATTTACCGCACCTGCAGACAAGGAGCTTCATAGCTCGAGGCCATTCTTTGCCTGCATTACCATGGAGCACATTTTCAGGGAAGCTTGGCTGCCTGGGCTGCTCCTGCCCAGATATTTGGGCTTTGCAGGCAGGAGCATCCCTTCGGAGAGGATTTTGTCCGTGTGCAGAAGGAAATGTATTGCCTTTGCAAAGCACCGTCTGACAGGCTAATGCAAAACATGCCAGCACCAAGCTGTGACTCGAAACAAAGAGAGGGAAAACACAGTATTTTTATTTTCTCTGCTGCTGCACTCAGTTGGAGTTTTTTCTTTCTTCTTGTTTTTTTGGGTTTCTTTTATTTTTTTTTTTCTTTGCCTGAGACAGGTATTTGGATTTTCTGTGCTCCCCAAACTCTTCCCCGGGCTGTCTCCAGCAATCAGACAGAGTGACAGCTCTGAAACTCTCCAAGTTAACAAGTTCAAGTGCTGATGATTAACTAGATTCACAAAGTTGATTGGAAAAAAATAGGGATATAAATAAATATTCCTGGAGATATTCCACCCCCTGTAGTCATGAACTTTGAATAATTGGAGGGAATTATGCTGAGTACTAATCAAAAGGGTTGTTTTTTTTTTTTAATTTGCTAATTACTGCTGGGTTTCATCAGTGTCAGACTCTAATCATCTCAAGACATGTTAATTGACCCTCGGGAGTTGTTTATCTGATGCAGAAAGTTTTAGATGGGGTCATACAAAGAAATGCAATCACTGAGGTTACTTCTTGCCTGCCACTCAGCTGGAGAGAAGAGTTAAAAAGTCTTTGGGCCACGAGGACGTGTGTGCTGACCTTCCCATGGGCTGAGCTCCAGGGTGGCTCCTTGTGGATGCTGTGGCATCCTCCATCCATTGGGGACCTTCTCTGTCTTGTGCCTTGCACTTCAGTGTCCTCTCTGCAGGCCTCCTGGTGTTTTACACACACTCACAGAGTAACTGGGGTGATCCTCTTGCAGTGGGTGCTAACAGTGATGTCCCTCTGGGATGTGGAGATGCTGTAGGGCTGTTCTTTTCCATGGCAAGATCTGCTGGACCTGTGGTGCTCCAGGAGCAGGCTGAGGTTCCTGCTAAGGAGTGCAGGTATCACTGTGGAAGGATGTGTGCAAGAGGATGGCTTTGGGGTGTTTTCTAACTAAATTCAGATTTAAATGCCCACATTGCTTCCACTCTTGGGAAGGCTGTCACTGTGACCAGAGAGGGTCTCAGTCTGTCCCTAGGAGCACCTCTGTGGTGCCCTCCTCCCTCAGAGACAGGCTGCTCAGGTGCACACTTCAGGGTTGGGTCACCTTTGCAAGCTGTGTGGGTGCAGAACCATCTCCTCCCTATGCTGTGTCCTTTATTCCATCATTTCCCCAAAACTGACTTCCTGGGCAGTTTCACAGCCTGGCTGCCTCGCCTGTCTCTTGTCCTATTAATTAACCAGAGGAGTTGGGAATTAGTGGGATAAATGGTAGGGGAAGTGAGGAGCAGGGAAGCACTAAGCAAAGGGCTGACCAAGTTTCTCAAGGGCAGGTTTCAGGAATGCCAAAGTTTTCATCATTTAATGTTTTAATTAATGACCTTGGTGTAAAAATTAGTCTTATGCTAATGAAATGCTCTAGAGATGCAATGCTGTGAAATATCCTCAATACAGAGGCACATAAAGTCATACCAGAAGACCTGGGTGATCTCGACATGAGTAGAAGTGATTAAATCTAAAAGTGCCAGCAGTGCAAGGTCACTCACATAAGGGCAGATGAGGAGAACTTCTGCTACCAGCTGGGAACTGAGCAGCAGCTTGGGAAAAATGCCTGAGTCACGTAGTTAATGGTGGGTGACCACACTGCAGAGAGGCAACCCAGCCCCAGGACGGGCCTGTTGTGTCCATCTCAGCATCACAGCACAATGTGGATGTAAGTCAGATAAAAGAGGAGATTCCCAGGCAGTGTGTGACCCCATGGCACAGGGGCACCACCAGGAGCTGTACCAGGCTCTGTGCATCCGCTGGTGTCACAATTCAGGGTGACAGTGATGGAAGGACCTGTGTTCCCATTACTGACTGATAATATTTCACCACCTCTTTTGTACCCATTTTCATTTTGATTCCAGGATAATTTGTATCAGTTTATGAAATGTGGCCTTTCTTTCATTGCAGAAGAACACAAACACAATTATGATGTCTAGGTATTATTCACTTAAGGCATGTATAGGCATGTGTTTTTATTTGATCACCTTAGTTTTTCTAATTTCCCCCTTCCCGTATTCTTTTTCCTTTTTATTACATTGCTGGCTGTTGGAGGCCCTTAAATAGAAATAAGCTTTCTAGGTAATATTTCCTAATAAAAAACATCATTTATTATTGCTATTCCTTCCAGTAAATGCTCCTGCTCTCATTTTTTATAAGTCTAGATTATCATCTTTTGTGGCAAGGCTGGAATAGATACCTGAATACAACTGCAGCTGCACCCAGCTGTAGGTGTGCTCACAGAGGTCAGGTCCCAGCCACTGGCAGTGTGTCACATGTGGCAATTCCTTCTCTTTTATGATTTATAATCCAATCAGCTGGACACCGAGTATGGAAGAGATTTTGTTTCAGGCTCCTGCACTTACCCTGTAGTGCAGAGAGGTGAGAGGCTCCTGACACCAGTGGAAGTCAAGGTGCTGCTCGTTGAATCTCAGCTCAGATCCTTCCCCTCCTGTTTGCTTCAAACAGCTCATCCAAAGTAGGGGTAGAGATGTCTCTGGAAGACACCTGAGCTGTTGTTTACTGTACTGCCATTTCAAGGAAAAGCCTTTTGTGTAAAAGACACAAAAATAACTAATGGCATTAATATAAACATATACTTTAACTACCGTTTAAGGCTGTCACTGGGTTAAAATAATCCCTGGTGCTGCTTCCCAAGTGTGCAGTAATTATGTGGCAAATCTCTTTATTACCAGGTGTCAATCAAGCGACGTCGTAGCTGCGAGTGAAATCTCTTTGTGTCTCCACAGATATTCCCAGCACGGAGCTGCATGCTCCCCGATGCCTCTGGAGCTCTGGCTGTGGTGTGCAGCCTCTCCCGTGCTTCACAGGGGGTTCTGGGACCATCTCTCACCATTCCTCCTGCTGGGACGGATGCATGGTGAGCAGGGACAGTGGCATGGAACTGGAGGTCTACCAGACCTTTAGTGCAGCTAGCAGTGGCTCCTGGCATCCCCACAGTAAGGCCAGGGCAGAGGTCAAGGCAGCCAGGTGTCACCTTGTTCTTTTGCTGTTCGTTCCAGCCTTCTGATTGTTTACATATTTAAGAGTCAGTTTCTCACGGTTTTCTAGAAACAATATTATTGTTGACATTCCTTCCAGTTAAGAGGGACAATTGATGGACATTTTCTAAGACCAGTGGGATTGAAGAGGTTGAACCTCTATCTTCCAATGTGGTCCCTTTCTGTGAAAGGTATATAAGGTAAAGTCAAAAAAATAAATCTCTCTTTCTCCTCTCACTCTGACTTTGTCACCTCTGTTGTGTCTCTCCGTGATGAGACAGCGTCAGCCAGGCTAATCCTGCACCCAGGGTCTCTGGACCCTAGCTGGTGGGGTGCATTATTTGGTTTAGGCCTGGAGGATGTTTCCAGCTTCTGGGATCTCATCAGTAACTTCTGCAGAGACAGAAGTCCTTGGGGAGAGACATGGCATGCATCCTGTGGTTCTCCTCCCACTCCCCTGCACCTCCACCTTTCATTTCTCCACCTTTCCTTCCTTCTAATGCTGCCTTCCCCTTGTCCATGCTCTGATAGTGATGGGTAAGACAGTTCTTGAGCAGAGGTTACAGAAATAATCCCAGGTTTTGCTCTGTGAAGATCTATCCAAAAGGAGGGCAGTAGAAATGCATTTCCATGTATTCTTGACTGAGGGCCAGGGATGGTGGCTCAGGTCTGGAAGCTGAGGTGAGCACAGGCTGTGTTTCCTGAGGGGAGCTTGTGTCCACTGTGGAGCAGCAAGGGATGGGTTGGGTTTGAGGCTGGAGCCACTCCTTTTCCAGGAGCAGTGTCCCAGCCTGGCCAAAGTCACAGTTTGCTCTGTCATCCCACCTGTCTACCATCACAGGGAGTGGACTCTTAGCACACAGATCTTTTGGGTAGGACAAAAATCCCACATCCCTGCTGGTTTGTCAGAATCTGAGGAATCAAGGATGTGGTTTTCCCGGTCCAAATTCTCCCTTCCTCTCCCCTATAAGCAGAGTCGTGGCTGCTTTGCTGCTGCTGCTTCCCACCAGGGCCTGTGTTTCAGCAGCTTTCAGAGGAAATGATAGCAAATCACTTTGGGGACTGTTTATGATAAAAAGTGCAATACAAACAGATAATATCATCATACTCCACTATTAGCAGGCTTAAATCCCAAGGATGGGGAGAAACTCCTGTGGAGAGCAGAGCTATCTCTCAAACACTTCTGCTGCAATTTAAAAGCACTCCCTAGCCTGGAAAGGTTAATTTCACATCTTTTTTCTCCAGGGAGTATATCTGGGGCTTTCCCTGCTTGAGGCAGGAGCCCTCCATGCTGATTAGATTCAGACAGGGGTTTTGGTGATTGCTGTGCTTGAGTCTTGATGGAACATGTTGGGGAAGAACATGTTAGATGGCTGTGTCACCCCCACTGAGGCCAAATCAGGTGTGGGCTGGGCAGGACGTGCTTACTGAGTTGTGTCCTGGTCAATGTGCCACCCAGGGCAATAGGGACAGCTGGGCAAATTCCTGCTTTTCTGTTGCTGCCACCGAGATCCTTGGCTGGTCTGTGTGGGAGAATCTCAGAGGTGAGGCAGGAGAGTCAGTAAAAATAAAATAGGAAAGGAGAAGAGCATGAAAGGCAAAAATCCTTTTCATAATTAGGGCAGATGTCCCCCTCTTTCACTTTGTACTGAGGGATGGAAATTGCTTTTTCAGATTATTTCTCTGTCTGGAAAGATACTTGTATCCAAATGTTGCTGATGTGGTTGGTGTCTTGAGTGGGCCTTTTCATTTCAATGGCCCTTCTGGAAGAGCCACATTTTCCTGCATTAAGTTTGGTTTCTGCTTTGAGCAGTGACTCACTGAGCCTTAACCTGGGTCATCCCTGGTGATGCACACGAAGGCAGTGGGAATGCCAGGGATGAAAAGTGGGTGCAGGGATGTCCTGAGCAGGAGGGAAAGGGATAGTAAAGATTGAGTTGTGCTGCAGCCCTGGTAGTGCCTTCAGGAGAGCATCTTCAGTTCCTGCAGCTCACCCTCCTGCCAACACCTGCACAATGCACGACTGGGCCCCAGTTCAGACACCTCTTATTTCTGACTGGTTTTAAATCACTGCGTCTCCCTTCTCCATTTCCTTTGCAATGGGGGCTTTACCCCACTCAGCATCATTTCCCTGCTCATCTCCGGCTCAGACAAGGCAGGAAATGTATTTTCAATGTATTAATTAAAATGTCTTTGCAGCAGAACATCTGCATGGAGAGCGATAGATCACCGAAGTGTGCGTGTGCCTGTGCGTTGCAGCCTCCCAGATAACGCATTGCTTTGCATAATTTATTCCAGCCAGCACAGCAATAATTTTCATAGCCTGTGATCTTCAAGAATGCGATTATCAATCTGCTGCCCCACTCCATGTGACCCAGACTTTAGATTATCACCAGATAAAGGAGATGCAGGATGTTTGGTGCTCCATCACCTCTGGCCAAATGGTTGTATGGGATAAGATCAAGCGTTGTTTTGTTAGATCCCACCGTGCTGAAACAATGGATCTTCTCAGGTATTCATCACTGTCAGCTATTTTGGGAGAGGATGGTCTTTGCCAATGATGCTATTCAATTTCCTGATTGTTCAGCTCATATCAGTTTAGCTTGAAAGATAATAAGATAGAAACCAGAGACTTCCCAGTCAATAAAAGGAAACCTCAGAGGCTTTTTCAGTCTTGCATCTGTCATACTTTGTTGATATTTTAGCTGCCGAGCATTTGACAGCTGGTTGTAAAACTCTTATTTCCTCCTTTGAGAGAATTAAATGAAGAACATTTAATTTATTCCATGGAGGTTTCCCAAGTGACCCATGGAACAGGTCTCTTTCTGGCAGCTGGACCAAATCTGGAGGGATTTGAAGCTTTCTTCACCCAAGGGAGACAATAAAATTATTTCATTACCTCTTCCCTTCTTTTTTTTTTATCATCTAACCAACTCTGTGTTTTCCAGCATTGGTCCTACTTCCCATGAGTACCACAAATCATCGCTGGCATCTGTGGTGCCAACCTGGCCCTGCCAGTGGCAACCAGCATCTGCTGAGTGCAGATCTGGATGCAGGGTTGCACTGGGGTCCAGCCTCCAGGCATTGGTGCAACTGGGAATGGCAACTGGGAGCATTCTCCTGCAACAGGCACAGGGTGTTCCTGCCTCAGCACGGGCAGAGACACAGGTGGGCACCCAGCACCATCACTGGGGACATCCCAGCCCCTTCAGCAGGTCAGGACTTTAATGGGATCATGGTTAATGTCACTAATCAGTATCAGGAGAAGGCTCCCTTAACTGTGCCAAGGGCAGGCAGCTGCTCAGAGCAGCACAATAATTATGTATAGACCAAGTAATTATTTTTGTCACATCTTCCTGGCAGGAGAAGACCATTTGTGGGCTGGGTTTAGCTACCTTCCACAACACGCCTGTGTCTTATTTATCCAGAACAATACGCTCAGTGTGATTTTTCTGTCGTCTTTTTTCCTTTTAACATCGTTTCCAGCCCACACTGCTTTTAATTTGGTGAGGTAAATTGAGACTGGGAGGGGAAGCTGCAGAAAACCTCCAAACTCCCATTCTCTGAGCAAAACATTCCCCTGGGATCTGTCGGCACTGCTGAATAGCTGGTCCTTCCCTTCCCAAGGGGCTTGTGAGTCTCAGTGGAGACAAATGCTATTTTGGATGGCTGTAGTCACTGCACGGCCGGGGCTCATTGTGGGATCTGCTCCCAGCTTTGGAGCCTTCCCTGCAGCTCCTTCCTTACCTGGGGACCTCTGAGTCAGCAGCCCCAGCTGCCCTATTTTGGATGTGGTGTCAATAAAAGGGACATTACCAGAGCGCTGCCTTCAGAGTCCTGGTGCTGGGCTGGTGTGGATGGAGGAGAATTGCTCCCCACACTCTGATTTCAAGGATGCACTCAGCCTGCCTGGGCCCAGCTAGAGAAGCTGATGGATTTGAAGGTCTCTGCTCCTGGAATCCTGGGGAAAGGAGATGCACCACATGACTCATTCCGAGCCCATTTCCATTCCCTTCCTGAAAATGCTCATGTTCTCCTGGATCTCCAGTCAGCCTTTAAATAGGAGAAGAAGCTGAGTTGGTGTCATTAATCCCAGATTTGGTGGATTGAATAGGTGGATTCCCATCTGAATTTCTAATTTGTTCACTGCATTCAGCCATCTTAATTTTTTTTCTGCTTTTCAGAGCCGAAGAGTTTAAATGTCCACAAGTGAGCCATAACCAGTCCTGTCTTGTAGCTTCACCTACACATCTCACCTATTCTCTCCTTTCTCCCCATCTCACTTTGGGCCAAAATACAAATGACCCTTATACAGCCTTAAATAGTGCAGGTGACCACACACAGGAATCAGTACCCAGCCTCCATGGTGGCATCAGACATGGTACTGCCATTTCCTATTGTCATGGACATTTTGAAAATGCAGCTTGAAGGTTCTGAGGAGGTTTCCCTGCCTGGACTTTGCACCCCTCACCTGTTGTATCTGCTGTGGAGTTACACAGCTTTGAAAGGCACATTCTGTTTTGCATGGGGACAGCCTCCAAATCTGCTTATTACATGAGTGCTCACTCAGAGGTGTCCTTTCATTTACTGCTTTCACCATCAGCAATCTATAGAAGTTTAGGGTGCCTTAGGGAATTCCTGGCTTTAGCATCTTTTCCTTGGTAACAGTGCAGCTGCTCCTGGTGCAAATGGGTTTCTCCCGGCCCCCTCCCCACCACATTGCAGCATCGCCCATCCTCTCTTTCTTGGCTTTCTCCCTCCTCCTCCCCCTTCCTCTGGGTGTACTTGCAAAGTGTTTGCTATAACTATTGAAATGGATATAGTGGCAATTTGGGGAGAAGATGCTGTTTAAAGCTCTTTAATTTAAAGGATGCTAATTCACTCCACTCCATCCTCGTGTGAGTTATCCAGCTACGTGCAAACCTCTTTCTCCGGGTGTCAAATAGGAGGATGATTTTCTTCAGTTTATATTTAGAGACTTTGCTGAGCCCATGACCCACAAGGACAGTTGGGGGTGCAGGGAGCTTGCAGAAGGCAGAGATGTTTTGGGACACCATCCCCAAGGAGCTAGGATGCTGCTGGGTTGCTGTAGCCCGTGCTGGGGCTCCCTGGGGCCAGCCCCTTCTGAAACTCTGCTTTGTCTCTTCTGCTTGGGACCACAGAAAGGGGGGAACCTCAGGCAGGCTGTTTGGCAGCCAGGATCAGGGTAAAGGCAGTTGTAGGGAATAATAAGAAGAAACTTGGCTACAGATCTCTGTCCCAAGTCAGGTGCTCCAAGGGCTGTAGTTAACCCATGTGAAAAATTGGCTGGAGACCTCCCTGCAAACCAGGTTCTGCCTCTGAGGCAAGCTGGATAAATAACTCTTCAAGCCAGGGGGGCATCTCCAGAGAGAAACCACAGGGCATTTCCCTGTGTTTAAAAGATCCCTGCAGTTGCCATCCCAAATGATTCCTGTCCTGGGCCAGTGTGTGCTCCATTATCTCCCAGGCTGATCCACACAACTGCTCTGCAATCTCCCCCTTACCCCGTGTGATATTGCAGGATATTCCACTGCATTAGCAAGTTGAACATGTTTTTACTGCCCACTGTCTCTCCATGCAATATTTCACTGTCTCCCTGGCTATTATCCTGGCGGCACAAAGTCCCATTGAAATTCATGGTGCAAGTCGCCCATTTGTTTCCTTTGAGCTTTGCAGGGTTGTTCTATGCAGCTTTATGCATATCATTTTTTGCTATGCAAAGTGAGGGTAATGACTTTACCTGCTCTCTTTCAAAGCACTGAACAAAGCCTGTCCCCATGCCGTAGACTGATTTTGGAATATTTGTTCTAGGGTTTGAGAGGGATGAATCAGAGCTCTTAGGGAATGTGCAATCTGATGCTCTGTAAATAAAAAGAAAGCCATGCTGCATCTATGTGTCTCCAAGGCAGGCGTGTGCTCCCTGTCAACCTTTCTTGCTGGAATCAGCTTCAGGGATGGCTCTGGCAAAGCTGAATAGCTTCATTTTAATGACAGCCCTGGAATATCATCACTTGGTGTGGCCAATGCCACTGACAAGCCTTGAGCTGGCTCTGCCTTTTGAGGAACAGATGATGCCCCTCATGCATGACAAGGTGAGACTCCTCGAGCAAAGGGTCACTGGAGATATCCTCATGGACATCAGGAGTGTGGGAGAACCAAATGCACAGCAACAAAGGAAAGGCTTTGCTGTGAAGACCTTCAGACTCAGCTGACTTTCCTCCACTGCACCCCAAAGGAGAGTGAACCACGGGTACCCACGGCATGGCTTTGATGTCTTGAATGAAGCCCCCAGATCAGTGACCACTGATTGTAAATGGGGTAAAATATTCACCATGTCTGTGCTTGGATCTGTGCAGTGCCAGGAGGGCAGAGACAAGGCTTCCCTCTCCACACACTGGTGTTTGGACATGGCTAAGCATGCAGGGTGGATTTGGGACATTGCCCTGGGGTGCATGGTTTGAAATGTGTGTTTTGCTGGGCCATGATCAAATTGCAACTTGAAGGTTTGGTGATAGACTCCTTGCTTTGAAAGCATCCACAAGCTGAGTTGTTCTGCAAAGAGACTTGTGAGTAGCACTAATGAGTGCATTGGAAAATTTCTCATTTTCTTCATGACTATGTACATGAGACAGACACACACAAAAAAAATAGAAAAGGAAAAAAGACAAAAACCTTTAAAGAATTTGCTCATTTTGAATTATTTACTCTGTCTACTTTCTTGGAGTCCCCAAGAGGAAGACACTATGCAATCTGCATTACAATAGCATGTCAAGGTATCCAGAAGGTCCAAAAGAAACCATCAACAGTGGGATGGATGAAGCCCCTGGGGTCTTGGTGAAGGACATCCAACTGTGCTGCACTGAATCCAGAGCTGCAGATGTAGGCTCCACAGGGATGCAAGCACAGCAGGGAGACAGTGATCAGCATCAACAAGGATGAAGAAAGCCAAATGAAACCCATTTTCAGACTTAGTGGTCAATACAAGCAGCACACAGGACAGGGAAGTGTCTCTGCCTTGAGAGGTGGGTGAGCAGGAATGTCTACATGGGAACTGCCCCGTCCTCGTGGACAACTCCTCAGCAGCCAGGCCCAGCAAGCAAAGGTAGAACTAGAGGCCAAGCCAGTCCTGGATGTCCCCACCAGCTCCAGGTGGTGAGCAGAGCAACTCATGATGCACAATCACTCTGCACCTGGGCTGTGGGCTGTTCCCACTGCTGTCACCTCTTGCTGACTTTCATTGACTTCTTGGGTGTTTCAAAGTCAAAACTGAAAGAGAAACTCAGAACAAATGGGGACCAATAAAAACACACCCAAGCTGCCAAGTCTACAGCAGATGTGATTTGCAATGGATGAGGTATTAATGCCCTGAAAAATTGGAGTAATGATGTGCAGTAATATTTGTCATCACCGAGGCAGAGTATGTTAAACAAAAATGTTTTGAAATGCAGCTTCTGCCTGGGCCTGGTAACTTTCCCAGATGTAAATATTGCAGTTGTTTTCCAAACATTCTCTAAATACCATAAGCCCTTAGTCCACTTACAGCACTAACAGCCCATAAAATGTCATTTTTTGTTTTCTAATTAATCTGACGATTTTTCGATAGGATTTGACAACAGCAGTGAAAAAGCATTTCAGGCTGAAAAAAAAATTAGTAAATTGACTTATGTCAAGTCACCCAGAGCCAAGCTGGTGCTTTGTTGGGTACTGCAGAACAGCATCCCCTCATCCTACTGGATGGTGACTCATGGTTGGGCAGATCTACTCACCCTCCAAGCCAGGGGACATCACACCCTTCCTGCAAGGATCATCCTCCCTTTTTTTCTGGTAAGAGCTCCCCATTGTGGTGCATTTTTCAGATGCCACAGCACAGAGGGGAGCTGGAGACAGAGCCCTAGTGGGGGTTGCAGGTGGACCAAGGCTGGTTGGATTTTCACCCACTGTGTAAGGTGGGTCGTTGGTGTTAAGGGTCTCACTGTGGGGCTTCAGGTGCTTGGGATTTTTAAGATAGTAGAAACCTCTGCTTTTGGGGGGAAATGAACAGTGTAACAAGTACACCAGACCTCCATCCCTTGTCCACATGGGGTCCCGTGGAGATGTGGTGGGGGTTTCTGACTGTCCCCCAGGCTCTGCCCAGGCTCAGCCACACAGCTGTCATGTCGCCAGCTTTCCCTCCAGACTCCCCCACTGTAGTGAGCAATTCCCTCTCTACAAGGACACCAGGTTGTCACCACACTCACTGTGGCACAAGGAGAGTCCAGAGTCAAGCCCTGCTGCTGTGGGCACTGCAGGGGAACCACTCAGTCCCTGCCCTCAGCAAGGACAGAAGAGGCATCGCCTACGCAAGGTCACTCTTTGTTTCCTTATCTTACTCAACACCTCCCCGTTCTGCATGGGCAAATGGAGCAGTGCCCAGCCAACACTCTGTCCCTTGGCCAGCATTTCTTTCCAGGTGATTCTCAAAGAGGCAGCAGAAGAGCTCTCATTCCCATACCCCCTCTGCATCATCGTGGGAAGCAGCCAGTGTTTTATCAACCACCTCTCCCTCCTGTACTGCTTGTTAAACTGGGTTAGGACTGCTTGAGCCTGCTGTGTTAGACATCTTCTGCTGGTGGAGGGGAAGGGCTCACAGAAGCTCTCCTGACCCCAGACACCTTTCTCACAGCACTCCTCCCGCCATCTCGCATAAATAGATCAGTCATCCCAGCACGGCTACATCTTCTTTTACTCCTTCCTGTCTTTAATAATATTATCAATGTCTGGTTTAGATTTTTACTAAATATAGGGGCCAGAGTCTGGACTGGCGTCACTTCCTCCCAGCAGAACTGGAACAGCTTGCTCAGAAGTACTTACTCCTTTCATTAATTTATCTTGGTTTGCAAAGTTGTTTGATTGCACCAAGTCTTTCCACCCCTGTTGACCTGGCAGCTAGAAGAAATGATGCTGCTTAAAGCCTCTCCTTGATCCTTGGGTGAGGCTTGAGGTTTTTGGGGCTGCTTCTCCCAAAACAACCCTGAGGAGCAGGGACAATATGTACCAGCAGGCAGAAAATTTGCAAGGAGCCTTTGAAACCCCTTCCCTCTCCTCATTGCTATCTCCATGGGTGAAGATCTCTAGTAGAGAGGCAGTGGCATCCATGTCCCCTCTGGGCGATTCTTCTTCCAGCTGCCAGATGTCAGTGGCAGCTCCAGGGCTGGCATGAGCCCTCAGTGTTTGTGGCTGGCCCAGGGCTTGTGTGGCACAGATGTGGGGGCTGAACCCTAGAACACCCTGCTGCTGGCACCAGGAGAGAGCTGGCAGTGTCTGTTCCCTGCCCAGGGAAACCAGTCTGTTCCTTCTCCAGCAAAGGCAGAGGAGGGATGGCACCTCTTATCCATCATGTCCCCAGGAAGAGATTTGACCCCAGAGCCACCCTCCTGGTGGCCCCTGCTATTTCTTGTCATTGCCTATGTATTTATTTGTCCAAACCAATTTCAATGGGAATTCCTTGCCTTCAGGGCATCCCATGGGACACAGGAGAACGGGATATCCCTGCTCCAGGGAGGAATGGGTCTTCCATGCTTCAGGGGCACGAGCACAGGTGGTGATGGCAAAGGGGGATGGAAGAACCTCAGATCAACATACTCACCCAGAGACCAAGACCCTGGGGACTGGGTCACAGCTGTGGAAGAGAGGATGCTGGATCCATTCTCCACGCCCATCCTCTCCATCATGCAGGGTACCTCCTGCATTCCCATGGGCACTTTCCCTGAGCTGTGTGTCTAATGCAGCTGAATGCTGTGCCAGGTTGCCAGCTGCCATTTGGAGAGGGGCCATTGCTTGCCTGTTCCCAGGCTGTCTCCCAGCTCTATTACTCCTTGCTTCAGGTTTTTTGGCTGTGGTGGTGTCGGTGTTGTTGCTATTAAATTGAAAGGAGTAAAATTTCTCTCCTGCACTCATCATTTTCTCTCTCCCCTGCCACCCTCTTGCAGGGCTGCAAAAGGAAATCGCTGGCTAGGAGATGGTTTTGGAGATGGTTTTGGAGATGTTTTGAGACACCTCGAACCATCACAAAAATATACACGGACCAGTCCTTACCTCAAATGACAGTGCCTGGGGAGAGAGAAGAGCACTTCTCTTCCAAGGGCCGGCTCAGTGCCAGCCACACTTTAATTATCCTGATTAAAGGTGTGTTGTGTTGCTAAAACAGCATAAAAAGCCTGCCCAAAATGGGAAGGTGGGATGACAGTCTCTGGGACAGGTGAAGGGAGGCCTGAGGCAGGAGGATGCCTGGGAAGGGCTGAGCCCAGGGGCTGTGGACCCCTGGGAGCTGTGGGTGCGGGTCGTGGTCCAGCCCCATCAGTGTCACGGCTAGTCCCAGTCCAGCGCTCCCAGCATCACCTGGTGCTGCCCAGCTGGGACCAGTTTGGCCCGTGGAGGTTCAGGTTTGGTGTGAGAGGTGGGGTGGCTGTCAGGCACACATGGAGACACACAGAGATGTTCGCATGGGCTCTCAGAGACACAGACCCGCGTGTGTAAATACAGACGCACAGACACAGCCTGGACCCTGCACCCTCCCACTGCTCAGATACACTCCGACATACAGACACGCACCCCAGCACGATCATCCCTGCACCCCCTCAGGGTGTCACCACACACTCACAACAAACACAGTGGCACACCCACAGGCAAAGGCAGATTTCCCCGACACGGACACTCACACCTTCACAAGCCCTGCACACTACAAGGTGTCTCACACACAGGCAGTGTCACACACAGGTGTCACAAATACAGTGTGGTACCAGCGCAGTGTCACACATCCGGTGTCACAGTGTCACAGACCCTGTGTCACACTCACAGTGTCACCCGCACACAGCCCCCACTCCCCAGTGTCAGCCCGACTCTGCCGGCCAAGCCGTCTGTCGCTCCGGGCCCTCACCGAGCCCCGGACAGCTCTACCGAACCGTGCCGAGCCGGAACCGAGCCGAACCGGCCGTGCCAAGCCGTACCGGACCGTGCTAGGCCGTACCGAGCCGAACCGTGCCGTGCCCCACCGCACCCCCGGCCCGCAGCGAGCCCCACTGCGCCGTGCCCATCCCATCCCACCCGAGCCGCGTCGAGCCGAGCCGAGCCGAGCGGTGCCGGCGGAGCCCCCCGGGCCTGGCAGCGCTGCCCGGCGCCGCCTGCACGGGCAGGGCTCTCCGCCTGACGCAGTGAGGAGCTGCAGCCCTTCTCTTCTCGGAGGCCGGGCTCCAGCGCTGGGATTTGCTCGGCTCCGGCTGCGTTTCCCTGCCCGCCTCCTGCCCCCGGCCCGCCCGCTTGGAAGGGCGCGGGGAGCCGCAGCCGCCGGTGCGTCCGCCGCCCATCACCGCGCTTCGGGGCTGGGCGCGCCGCCGAGCGCCGGGAGCCGCCTCCGGAGCAGGTAGGTGCGCCCGCATCCCCCGCCGCAGCCCCCCCGGGCTCCCCCCCCCGCCGCCCCCGACCCCGAGCAGAGCCCCCCGCTCCGCTCCGCTCCGGCCCCCGCCCGGTGTCGCCCCGCCGCGGCGCCCCGCGCTGCCCGGGAGCCCCGCGCAGCCCCCGGTGGCCGTTCCGTGTCGCCAAACTTTTGGCGGCTGCAGCCCAGGTTGGGGCTCCGGCAGGAGGGGACCGCGGGGCCGGCGGCGGGGGGGACGGGGCGCGCTCCCCTCCGCGGGCGGGGAGTCCCCAGGCTCAGCCGGGGCTGCTCCCGCTGCCCTTATCCCCAGGGCGAGCGGGAGATCGGGACCGGAGCAGCTCCCCAAGGCCGGGCCGGGGCCACGGAGCCGGGAACCTCTCCGGTGCTCGGCCCGTGTTCCCTCCCCCGCCCATGGGGGATCCCCACTTCGGGGTCTCCCTGCGCCGGCGGGGTGCGCCCGAGCCGGAGCATCCCCCGGGGGAGCCCCTGCAACTGTTGCCTGCGGGAAGCCCCAGTGTTCCGGGGAAAGAGCCGGTGCCGCGGGCAGTAGCATCGCCCCGGGGGCAGGGGTCTTACGTCCGGGTCGCCTCAGCGCCGCACGGAGCGCTCGGATAGGAGAGACCGTCGCCCTCACCCCAAATAACCCTGGAGCTGGGAGCCTTGCGGTGGGAGCTGTGGCAGAGCCGCTCTCCGGCTCTGCTCCCCCCGCCCCCCAATCCCTTCTGCATTCCCACGCCGGCAGTTGGGACCTGCCTCCCCCCACACGCGCTCCTTCAGCGGCTATTTCTGTCCTCGCCAAACGCGCCGCACATAGAGCTTTAATTAAAGAAAATTAGAGGAGGAGGGCGGGGGGGTGTCCGTGCTCCGGAGAGGGGGACGGTCTCCGGGACCTCGCCGGGTGCGACTGCCGTCGCTGATGGGTCGGGGGAGGCGGGGGGCAGGTGCCCGCCTGAGAGTTTGAGCCACTTTCGCTTGGTTGGTTGTTTTCTGGTTTTTTTTTTTTTTTTTTTGTTTGTTTTTTTTTTTTTTTTTTTAGAAAAGGGCGGTGTGTGGCGGGGGGGGTGGTGGTGGTGGTGGTACGGACACACGACAACGCGGGAACGTGTTCCTTCCCGGAGGGTGTGTTGCAGTTTTAATTATAATGACAGATGTTCCCGTAAAGTTCCGTCTCGGTTCCTGAATACAGGCAGAGCACGAAGCACCAACAAACTCGCCCGTCGGACGGGGATACTCGCCCGTCGGACCGGGCACTCGCCCGTCGGCGCAGCGCAGTTGCCAAAGAATTTTCTTGGTTGCGTTTTAACTGAGGCTTGGCCGGGTCTGGGGGTCCTCGGGCGGCGGCGGGGAGGGGCGTGGAACCCGGAGATGCCAGGGCGGTTGGGGGCAGCCCCCGGTCCCTGGGCAGGACCCCTCCAACCAGCCCAAACCCCCGGCGGTCCCGAGTCCTCGTCCCGCTCCACGTGGAGCGTGGCTTCTCGCCCCGTGCGCGGCGGGACCCGACGGGTGCTGGGCAGATGCCGGGTGCCTCCCCCGCAGCCCTTTCCTCCTCCAGCTCTCCCTGGACAGAATCCTCCGCACCTCCGCTCATCCCTGCCTTTCCGGCTCGGGCAGCCCGGGGACCGGCGGTGCTGCCCACGTCCAGGCTGTGATTTGCAGCCCCGGGAAAGCCCCGCGGAGGGAGGGGACGGGGGGGACTGGCATCACCAGGCTCCCCCGGGGCAGAGCCGCCGCTCCCGCCTCCCCGGCCGGGGACTCGCCTCCTCCCGTCAGCTTCGCGCGTTCCGCCGCCTGTTCGCGCTGGATTAAATATTTAGAAGTTTGCAGCGGTGAATAAAGCGATCGGTAATAGAAATTGATGGCACCGATGCAAAGGGGGTGGCACCGGCGGCAGGAACGGCGCGGCTCTACGGGAGCGGGCGTGGTGCTCCTGGGAGGGTTTTTAAGGGGTTTCACCCCAGTTAAGGGTTTAATCACTCCGAATGCTGTGGCAGCGCCAAAACCTGGGAGCTGCTCTTTATATTTCCGACGATGTATTTAAAAAGCGTGTTTTTTCCGTCCTGCCTGCCTGGAAAGAATAACCCCGTGCCTTCGCAGAGACGAGGCAATACGCTCGAATTTAGCACCTAAAATCCCCCGTCAGCACCTCCCGCCGTGCTGCCTGACACCGTGCACGGCTCACACTCCCCCAGACCCTCCGGGTCGGCCGTGGCAGCGGGGGGCAGTGGGCGGCGAGGTGCTGTCGGCAGGGACCGGGAGCGTGTTCCCAGGCCCCCGAAGTGCAGCGCTGGGCAGTGGGGGGACCCCCGTCCTGGGGAAGGCTGGAGCGGGGATGAAGTTTACCCGATGAGCTGGAGGAGCGAGCGGCCCCGCAGGGTGGGGTGGGGAGCACACGGGGCTGGCCGGTGAGCCCTGGCCCCCACGCCGGGCTCCGCCGCCCGCTCCGAGCTTGAGTCAGCGCTTCTGCCAGCGGCGGGGACCGGGCAGCGCCCGGCCGAGCGGGGTGCGCTCCTGGCGCGGAGGCAGCGGGAGAGGAGGAGAAAGAGGAGCTGGAATAGGATGGAGGGGCGAGCAGTGAGGCAAAGAAAGGGCAAGGGTTGCCCGGGGAGCGGCCGGGGGTGCGGGCTCACCCGTGCCCTCTCCGTAGAGCCGCTGCTCGGTGGGAGCCGGCGGCGGTGGGCAGCGGCTGGGCGTGGGGATGGGGGAAGCGGGGGGCAGAGCGGAGAGCCCTGGGGCCGACCCGACGCCCCTGCTCCGGGTGCCAGAGCCGGTCTGTCCCCCCAGGGCGGGTCGGTGCCGTGCCCACGCCCGCCCACGCCCCTCACCCCGCGCTGGGGGACGCTCCCCCGGCCCGGCGCTGCCCACGCGTGTCCCAGCCCGGCCGTCGCTCCGGGCTGGGGCAGCGCCGCTCTGTGACAACAGAAAGTGGCTGGAAAGGGGCGAGGCGTCACACGCTCTGCCTCCGGGAGGCAGGGAAAGGCTGAGGGACCGATGGGAAGGCATGAATGAATGAATCTCCATAAAGAGCCCCAAGCAGCAGGGAGAGGGAGAGAGGAGGAGGAAGGAGAGGAGGAGGAAGAGCCGAGCAGGGCAGGCAGCGGCAGGTAAGGGGATGCCGGTGCCGCACGGCCCCGCGGTGCCCGGGATGGCAGGTTGGGGGGCACAGCCAAAGGGGGACAGGACCAACCGGGACCCTGCATGGGTTTGGGTTTTTTTTAGGAAGCATGTTTTCCGCCTGACTCCTTGCAAAATGTAGAGTCCCTAAACTTCCTGGGACTCCTTTCCTCCTCCGGCACTGCCGCCCCGAACCCGCCGGCTTTAGAGGGCTCCGCGCTGCAGCTCTCGGCGGGGACCGGCCCCGGCGGCTGGACCTGCTCCGCACCGGGGCAGCTCCGAGCCGGGCCAGCCTGCCCGGTGGCAACGCCACTCGGCCGGGCATCTAGAGTTACGTTGCCGGGGGTATCCAGCTTCTGCCGCGGTCCCTTTGCTCTCGGGGCTCAGTGGGGAACCCCTCTCCCCCCGGTCTCCATCCCCCTTCGGCGCTCCGTCCCTGCCGTGGTTACATAAGGCAGAGGAGCCCGTAGCCAGCGCTGACGCGGGCCGGATCATCGGGATCGCACCCAGGGATGCCCAGCTGAGCTCAGCCTTGTCCGGCTGCTCCCCATCCTCGGTCGCTCCTGCTCCGCTGCCTGCGCTGAGCCACCCGCTGCCTGTCCCTGCTTGCTGCGGGCACCGTGCGGCTCAGGAACCCTTACACTCCCAGACACCCTACCCTGCGCCTGCCCTTGGCTCTCCCGCAGAGCTGCCCCGCACTAACGCCGCTGGGATGCGCGTAGCCCTTGGAGCGCCCGGCCGCACGCACACCCCGTCCCACGGAGCAGCCTGGCTCCCGCAGATGGGCCCACGCCAGGGCGATGCACTGGAAGCGTTTGCACACAAACACAGCGCTGCGGGCAGCGCACGGGTCACGCTTTCGAGCACACGTGGGCTGGTGCTCGCCAGGGGCCGGTGGGTGCTCTCCTCGGGGCGGACGGGGCCGGCTCCCAGCCCAGGCGGGCGCTGGGAACGCTGCAGTGCAGGCCTGGCAGGGCAGCCCTGGCTGGCTGCGGTGGGCAGCTCTGCGGCTGCCCGCAGCTTCCCCCTCCCTGACCGAGGTGCTCCGAGCGGGGATCAATAATGCCTTTCTGATTGGCTTCAGTTCCCCATTCAAAGTAGTCACTGCATTAGGACTTGATTTTTCTCCCCTTTGACTCCTGGCCAGATTAGATTGTGAATTTGGCTGATTTCAAGCTACTGGAGGAGGGAAGAATCATACAGCAAGCGAGAGAGAACTGAAATATCCTACAGGATCCCTGGAGGGGAGAGAAATCAGGTCTAGATAAGAACTTGTTCTCCCTGTCTGGCTAATGCTTCCCTGTTTGATGATCAGAAAACACAAGATCTAACCTCTCACCAGGATGCTTAACTATGAAAGGTCAGGCTTTTGGCTTGTTTTAGGTGCAAGGTTTGTTGCTGTGAGCTGTGGATTCTGTATTCCGGTTTTTCCCGTTGTATGCTGAGCACAGGAGTGTGCGATGCATGCAAACACCAGGACGTGGTCAGTGCTTCTGAGGTTCACGAGCTGAGCTCTGGATGGAACGCTGAGCTTGGAGGAACTGTGATGGGGGCAGGACACAAGGTCCATGCCCTGGAGACCCCAGAGCTGTCCCATCTGGTTGTCAAGTCTCAGCCCCATCCTTGGGCAATTTTTTCCAGTACTTACTTCTTCTTGTATGTGCTGGGGGTAAGTGAGTGGGTTATGTCAGAAGCCCTGTGCTCCAGAGCATCCCAGCTGGGCTGCTCGGGGTGCTCTTCCTTGCTGGCTACTCCAGGGCCAGGATTTCATGCTGCAAAAAGGCACAGCAGCACAGCATCACCTGCAGCATCCTAACTGCCAGCACTTGCTGTGAATTGGTGGTAGCTCCAGGTGAAGCAAAAGCCTGGGATTGTGTGGGTTTTTAGCAAAGGGCACTGGGAAGTCTGGTGGAGCAGAGGGACTTGTGAAGGAGCTGTTGCAGGGCAGTGAGGAGCCTGAGGAGGAGAGGGTGTGGGGCTGGGGGCTTGCTGCAGGTAAGCTGTGCTGTTCTGGGCAGTGGGGAGGCAGCTGTGGAGTCACCAACAAGGCTGTGAGATGCAGGGTTGAGGAGCTGGGAAGCTACTGTGGAGGCTGTAAAGGGGTATGAGCAAGGAGCACAGCCTTGAGCAGTGTTTGGCAGGATTTCATGCAGCTGCTGGATTTTCTTGGTGTTAAAAACCCAGGGCTTGGGGAGGGTTTGAGTGAGCCGGATGTCAGGACAGCATTGGGGTGGAGTATATGGGTGTGGGGAGATGGAGATCTGCTGGCCAGCAGTAAACTGGGCCCAGAGGGGGCTGGTGGGGAGGAGAGGAGCTGTGTGGAGCTCGATGGGATGGTTATGGAGTCATACTCCACCCAAACTGTGGGTGAGGAGGGAGGCAGAACTGTGAAAGCAGTGAGGACCTTGGGGTGAAGGGACTGGAGACCCTGAGCCTTGGTCCCATGTCTGCTAAAACTCCAGCAGAGCAGTTCCAGGGGCTCAGTGGCAAAAAAAAGGTCAAAGAGCATGAAATGTTTCGTGTGGTGTTACTTGGCTGCTGGAGTGGGGAGTAACTGTACCCAGCACAAGAGTGATCTCCGTCCCTGAGAGATCCCTGTAATAGGAGCAAATAATAAGAAATATCAAAGAAAAGAGTTGTGAGACCTAGTGAGCTGGGACAGGAGGGTCTGGGGGAGGTGGTTCTGGGGGTGCTGGGGTTTATGAGCCTGGGTAAGGGACACAGCAGGAAGCTGGGGAGGTGGAGAGGGGAGTTGGTGTGGTTACGGCAGCAGCCTGTGAGGAAGCTGTGTGTATTTAAAAAAACACTTCAACAAACAGACCCAAAACGCACCTATCAGTCAGGGCAGGCTTAAATCTGTTGTTTGGGCTTGGCCTCTGCACTACCTGGTCTGGTGCCCCGTGCAATGTGAGGGTCGGGGTACAGTTGAAGATGGCCCAGTGGCTGTGGAACCACTGCTCCTGAGGGAAGCCCTCAGCTAATGGGAGTGTGGACAGCTCCCTCAGGGAGCAGATCCCACAGCTGTGCCCTGAGAGCTTCCTGTCCTCTCTGGGCACTGAGGGAGAAGTGGGGTCCCAGAGCTGTGACCTCTGTTCCTGCTGGGTGGGGTTCTGCCCTGCTTGGGCACCAAACACATGCTATGTGCTCAGGGCTCTCAGAAAAGCCAAATGACCACAACCCTGCTGGCTTCCCCTACCCCTCTCTCCTTTGTGCTTAGAGGGAATCAGTGGGAAAATCTCCAAGATCTGGTTTTTTTTCCTTTCCTATTCCAGCATTTCCTTATGGGCTGGACAAGGGCAATCTCTGAAGCTCTTCTGTATTTTTAAATCTGCAGGAATAAGTGTATGGAAATGTATGTGTTTTACTGTATCAGCTGCTATCAGCTTTTAACATTATTACAGTAAGTGCAGAGTTTTCATGGGCCAAACTCATTTGTTGGATGTAATGGAGTTAAACTGCAGGCAGATTTGGCTACTTGTTTGTGTATATCTTTGTAAAATGGACAGGGAGAGATCATAAAATTTTATACTCTCTATGGCATCATTTAGGGAAAAGTCTTCCAATATGTTTTATAAACAGCATGCATATTTTGCTACAGTGTATGCTCATACCTAACACAAGGCACTTTAGTGCTGCTGCTTTTTTCTCTTTCCCAGAGCTATGTGTATGTATGTGAACTTGGATTTGCCTGCACTCTTTTCTCTTGCTGCTTTCCTTCAAAGAGTCTTTAGCAGTTTTAAACAATTTAACTGGATTTCTTTTTTTCTTTTTGGTGTATTTGTATCTCTTCCTATAAATGGGAGTAAGAACCCTAACCCTTGCTGTGAAGGGCTCAAAGTGAGGGAAGAATAATGTTTGTAAAGCCTCTTGCTAAATACCCAAAGCACTCCTAAACCATCCCAGCTGCAACTGCGTGATCTTAGAACCTTTCACAGATACAAACATCTGCTGTGATACCTTTGAGGGGATGACTTTCCCCCTCCCCCCTTTTTTTTCCCTGAGATAACTGTTTTCTTCTATTTTCATGATGTGATGATAGCTATTCTGGGCTGGGTTTGGATTCTGCTTGTGCAGGGCCTTTCCCAGTGTAGCATGGAGCAAACTGACACTTGAAACTGTAGAAAAAATGTATTTCTAGGAGATGGATTTATTTTTTAATGAGGTATTTGATGTTTTTCCAGGCTCTAAACAAATTAGACCCAGATCTGTGGCTGCAGGGCATTGGGAGGGGAAGTGGTTGATGAGCTGAGCTAATTAATTACACTTACTTATGACTTATCAAATGGTCATCACCACCCCATATGGAGCACTTGAGTGTGTGGAATTGAGGGGAGAGGATATTGATATGTGGGATAAATGTAAAGCAGTGGTCAATGGCAAGGACATAAATAAATCTGGAGATTCTGGTGACATTAAAATAAATTGCGTGTAGTGAGGTATGGGAGAGACTTAATGTCTAAGGAACCCTATAATGTATTTATATTCCCGCTCAGGATTTGCTAGGGTTTCTAAATAATGCATTAATTCAATTACACATTCTTAATTAGTGTTTTCTCAAATTGGAGCAACATCATTAATTTACTGCGTCATTTTTTTTTTTTTTTTTTGCTGGTGTGGTGAGTTTCATTTTTCACTCTTTCCCCTCTCTGCTTTTTGAGACTCGTAACACTCAGCTGTGATGCTCATGCCACAAGCTGCAGCTTCTTTGGGAATACCAGTTTTCTGTATTATGTTTTTTTTTTTAATACTTTTTTTTTACACTGACAGGCTGCACAGCACTGACCTGACCCCGTAATAGGAGGAAGAGGGAGAAAAAGAGCCCAGATCTGAAGCAGCTGCTTTAGAATGCTGAGCAGCATCTGTTCTCCGTAGAGCAGGGTGATCTGCAGCGTGCTGGGGCAGGATTAGGTCCTCTGGGCTCCCCCAAATGGGGTTATTTGATTTTTCCCTCTCTGGAAACTCATGCAGGGATGGGTGCTTGGGTCAGGGTGACACACGGCGCTGCTCCTCCCGGCGCCTGGCACTGCACAGGGGGCACAAGGAGCTGTGGGTCACCCCGTCGGGCTTGCCTGCTTGTTTCTGCATGGGAAAGGTTGAGGGACAGCACCTTTGCTGCTGTGCCCTTCACTGCTCTGTCCGCAGGGAAGATGTGCTCCTGAGCGCTGCTCTCGGGCTCTTGTTCTCTGGCGGCTCCTGGAGAGCAGAGCTGGGTCAGTGGCACACGTGCAGGCTGGGTGCTGGTGCCAGCGCTCTGTCCTCGCCACAGCCAGCGCTTGCTTGAATCAGACGTATTACCTGGTTTATTCAGGTTATAGGACGGCAGCCGATCAGGGAGACGAACGCCAGCCAGGGCTGCTCCCTCCAAGCGACGCCTTCTAGACCAACACTTGTCCCATCTTCGCAGAGAGCAGTTCAGGCTTTTCTACCCCGCGCCCCATTTCTGCCTTTTAATTTTTTGTTCCTGGCTCTGCTTCTGTTCCCCACCCTCTGCCCACGCTCTGCTCTCGCTCGGAGGCGAGCGGTGCAGCCTCCAAAGCCCCATTCATCACCGCCTGCTCGCCAGGCACCGGCAGCCGCCGCTCCATTGATTGACTGCGGCGGGGAGTGAATTTAAAATCATTACGCTCCTGAGACAGCTTTTAAATATGAGGAAAATCAAGTGTGTTAAGAAGCCTTGTGGAAAGGGTGTCTCCAGCCAGGGGTTCCATGTGGCTCCGGGTGCTGTTTGGAACCGGAGGACGATCTGCTGCTCCGGACCTCGCGGGTGTCCCCGTGTGAGCCCGGACCGCTCCGTGCTGGTGTGATGAGAGTGGGCAGGCAGCTGCTGGTGGAGAATTAAGTAGAAATATTTCACTGTAGAAAACACTATTGTGTAAAGCCATCCATCTGCTGCCTGTCTAATGCTTTGCATGAATTAATGAGCTGATTGATTAGGAGAACCTTGCAGCAGCCGGGTGAGGGAAATGATTCTTGTCCTCATGTTACAGGTGGGGGAAACTCAGAGGTGCACAGGTTAAGATTAAGGTTTCCAAGTTGGGTTGGGTTTTTTTGCCATTAGTGAAGGCTACAGTTGAGACATTTGTCTGTCTTGTTTTACTGTCTGATCAGTCTGATTTTTTGGATGTGTTTTGCCTTCAAGAGCAGTTGTGAGAGCTCGCTGTGGCTGCGACTCAGCCCCGGAGAGTCTCTCTCAGGATGTGCTCTTCCAGCATGTTTATAGCAAAACAGCAAAGTCTGCTGCAGCTCTTGGCCGTGGTGTTTGCAACCAGCAGCCTCTTTTGTTTCTACTGAGAAAGACAAACTCTCACCATTTGTTGTCTAACACACCTTCCTCTCGCTCCACAGCCTTTACCAGCCAGAGCTTTCCGTAAGCATCCCCCAGTTCCTCACAGTATCTCTCCTGGCCACCTGCAGCTGGCAGAGGCAGGTTACTGATGGCTGATGCATGGAGCATCCCTCTCCTCCACGCTACGATGAGTGCAGCTTTTCAGGAACGGTGCATTGAGCAAATGTCACTCCACAGCCCCAAAAATCTATCAAAGGAAATGACAGTGGCTCTAAGCATTAATCATCCCATATCATCAAAATAAAGTTGTTGCAGTGGAGTATTGTCAAAGGATAAATGTCTTAACTTCAGCTCAGTGCTGGTTGCTTTAATGCTGGTGGTTCACCAAGCAGGAGGTGGTAGTTGTGTGGCCCAGGGGCTCACCTAGTGACATTATTAATTAACCCTTCCCTGGCTGGGATAAATAGTTGGTCAGTCTGGTTATCTGGAAAAAGCCTGGAACACTTGAGAAGTTGAAGTAGTTTCTTTTCATCATTGTGCTGAAAAATTTGTGCCTGGCCTGGAGGAAAAGCAGGGATGTGTAGAGCAGCACTGTAGGGCCACTTCCCACTCACCCTTCTGAGCTCTCCCTGCCCCCCTGAGAAAAAGGTAGATTGATTAAAACAATACAAAAAAGGCAGTGATTAAAAAAAGGTATTAGACATTGGATTTGCTGTAAAAATACCTGTTTCTGCTTTACTCCTGCCAAAGGACAGGGCTGGAAAGCAAACCCTGTAACCCTCGTGGTGGTCTGCACCTGCTCAGGGTGAAGCAGGTACAAAGGCTGATGAGGGCAGAGATCAGGAGTGTGGCAGACCCGGCATCCATGGGGACCAGTGGGATGAGGGATGGGACTGCTGGTGGTACCGAGCTGATTGACTCCTGGGGCTGGAGGGAGGCACTGCAGTACTGTCACTGCCAGTCTCCTGGGGAAGGTGGGGCTGAACAATGAATTGCAAAGTCTGGTGTGCAGCCCAAGGGAGATGGAGAGCTGCTGGAAATCTCTTTGTGTTTAAAATCTGGGCGTTCAAGCCAGTCTCTTGTGTTTTCTGGCACCGTTGAACTTCTGTGCTTCCTGGGTTGGAGCCTTTGTCCGTAGGGGCTGCAGGGACCTGGCCCGTGCTCGGAACAGGCTGTGCTTTGCCAGCTGTGCAGCAGAGCAGGACACTGAGGGGGGAATGGAGAGGAGCTCTGCCTCTGCCCAGCTCTGCTGAGAAGGCAGGAGGGGCTGGGAATGCAGGGTGCACACAGGGTGGATGGGGATTCACACCTCGCTGAGCCCCGCTGGTGTTGCTCACCTTTCCTGGCTCCTTTTTTACGTTGTCTGCAGAGATGCTGAAGCCTGGGCTCAGGAATAATGCAACTGCTTCTGGAGAACATCTACCACCAGGAGTAAGGGGGAAACTTCAAAAAATCAACACGTTTCAACCTCTGTCCCAGTTCAAAAAGGAGCAGAAATTGGGCTGTGGAGTTTGTGTAACTGCCTCATGTATAAAAAAAAAAAAAAAGGGAAATAAATCTGTGGGATGAGATTCTTAAAGCTTCATTAGAAACCATACAGTCATTTAGGCTGAAAAATACCCTAAAAGACAAAGTCCAGCCATAATACTTACAAGCAAAGTGAACATCATGGCCCCATCCAAGTTCAGAGAAGTTTGTCTCATTGTTTACTGTGCAGGTCAGTTTGTTCTTGAGCTTCACTAATGGACTTGATGATCTTGGAGGTACTTTCCAATAAAAATGATTCTATGATTATCCAACAGTTTTGCAGAAAAGTCCCTTTCTATATTAAAGTCCATTCCAGTTATGAACTAGTTTGTAGGTTCTCTAGTACCACATTTGCTTTAAGAAAAAGTCCCAAACTTTCTGCATGGCTTTTCCCCCTCTCTGTTGATAAAGAATGTTATGATTATTTTTTGTCCATTCCAGTCCCAGTCTTAAGAAAACAGCCATAAAACAGCATGAGCTTGTATAGCCCTTAGGACAGCACACTCTCTTTTGCACTGAAACTCTTATTTGTGGGGGTAAAGAGAATAACACACTTCATCTTAATGAGGCTGGCTTGGGAATTGTGTGTCACTTATTGATCTTGCTTTTTCTCCCTATTTATTTTGAAAAGCTGTTGTCTTTATTTTCAGCAGGTGAAGTCTGAAGTGTTGTTGCAAATGCTGACTTACTTCTGTGGTTTAGATTGCAAGCAGCTCCTCAGAGCCAGGGCTTGTGGGGCCCGTGGAGGTGCTGAGTTACAGGTAACCTGTCCTGCACACAGCATATAAAGAGCCAGGCATGGGGACCAGATGGGAAATGACCTCCTGAGCTGGTCAGGTTTTCTGTGACTGTCTGAGAGCCCCTTATCTGTCATCGGAGTGATATCCAGAGAGCTGGCAGCTGCATCCAGTGGGTAAACCTGGAAGTGAAGTGACATGCCCAGGGTTATCTGGGGTGTCAGTACCAGAGTCTTGCTGGGACCAGGTCCTTCGACACCTGCTTCTGCACTACCCACAAGACTTCCTTGCTTTCTTTGTCCTTAGTTTTGCAGTGCAAGGAAATTTTTGTTTAATTTTGAATGTTCTCCTAAATCTTGGTGACGGCAGATTGACGTAAGCGTGTGCTGGATCAGGGCCTGTTCTCTTATGCATATGGATGCAGACACAGCTGTAAGCGTTTTCCATCTCCAGGCTTCTGCAGGGAAGGGAGAGACCTTCCCTCCCTGCCCATGGGTGTGTCCCCTCTCCCCTTGCCCCAGTGCTGGGTGCCCTGGCCTCCAGGTGAGAACCTGGGGGTGGGTTTGGGTAGAATTACTGGCTGCTTGGCTCAGTCATTGTCCATCAGGATTCCTGGTGAAGCCTGTGCATGTGTGCAGCCTCCTGGGAGCTCCTGGGAGCTGGGCATGGCAGTGGGGCAAAGCCTCTGTGTTGTGGTTACATCTTCCTTGGACCACACAAGCTGGGAAATTCCTTCAAGCCCGAAGCTCTTGAAGGTTTTGGGTGGTGCCTCAGCACATCAGCAGCATATTGGCCGTGTCTTGTCTGCCACCTTGCCCAGGATTTTGCTTTTGCTGGTGTCACCAGCAGCCAAAAGGTGGCTGCTGCCTTGGGGTGGGAGCAGCAGCTCCTGAGAAGGGCAGCAGGAGCAGGCTGGGTCAGATGCAAGGCAGGTTGTGTTCATCCCAGCTGGTCAAACGCAGACTGGGCAGTGCAGGCTCTGCATCTCCCTCCACGTGTGACATCCCCTCAGTCACACCACAGCCCACGTGCTCAAGGGAGCACAGACTGCCTCCTCATCCCACTGCAGTCTCTGCAACATCCAAGGGGTCTCCATCCATGTACCAGCATGGATTGTGCCCTCCAAGCTCCTGACTCATCCTGGACACAGCCTGATGAAGCCGCAGGGAGAAGAGTAAACAAAAAAAAGGTGGTGGAGAGAGAAAGTCAGCCCAAGTCTGTTTATGGCGATTCCATCTTATTTAAAAAGGATAATAAAGTATAAACCATTTAAATATTTCATCTGCAGAAGAGCCCTGAATGAGTTTGTACTACGTGTGCATGTGTGATGAATGAGTGGGGATGGCAGCAGGAGCAGCAGTGAGCACCAGCCCTGCTCAGGCCCATGTGCATGTGGGGGAAGTGCTCATGTTGGTTAAAGTGTTTTATTTAAAAAGGGAATTCATATTTTATTCTTTTGTTGGTGGAAGTCATCACTGTCTTAACAGGTTGGGTCTGACTATCTGAAGACAAGGGCCTTATCCTGTTCCTTGGTGCTTTCTGCCTGCTGGTGCCTGGTGACTCTGGAGGATGCTCAAAATAGCCCCAAATCAGAGCTGTGCCTGCCCAACCTTGTGGAGAGTCACGAGGTCACTGGTGTAACTGGGAGGAGAATTTGTCCTTCTAGCTTTAAAAATAGCTGTGTTTTCTTTAATGGCATTTTCCTTGGGGCAGCCAGGAGCTTGCAGGAGTGCACAACCCAGTTGAGGTGCTGCTGAGTGGGAAGGGGTGCCAGGATGCCCCAGTTAATCCCAATTCTAAGCCACATTTGCCCCTAAAAATGAACCAAACCAAGCTGGATTTCTTCTTCCTTCTAAAATTTTTAATTTGACTGGCTTCCTAGACCAGGTTGATGATGTTTCCTCTGTGGAAAATGCTCTCTGGTATAACTAAAGAGGATTCTGTAAACTCCAGCAGCTGAAGTGTTTAGTTAGGGTCCAAGGGTGGTTTTTTTTAATCCCAATTCTGTCCATCCTCACCAAAGTGTGGGGTTTCTAGCGATGAGCGATTTGGGGCTTATCTCTGGGAAGTGCCGTGAATGCCAGACCAGTGCTTACACAAGGGGAGAAATGCATGAATTTTTCCACATCAGTAGGAGCTGGAGATTTTGCTAAAGGTGTCTCCAGCTGCAAGGAGCGAGATACGGCTCTGCTGGAGAGCTCCGAAGAGGCAGAACTGAGTAGAAAATTTAAATGTGGATTTAATGCCTCAGAAAGCCATCTGTAAGGGAAGGTGCAGGTGCTGGCCGGCTCTTGGCCATGCAACAGGTCACTCGGGCTGGCTGATGGGGAGGCTGCTGAAGCACAGGCGTGGTGTTTAATCTGCCCTGGGAGATGTTCATCAGGCAGCCCTGGGCTGTGGCACAGCCCCAGGCCGGTGATGTCCCTGCGAGTGCTCTCCATGCACTGCTTGCACAGGGTCTGGCTGGATCAGCTGCTTGCCTCCCCATTTTTAACTGGAAAAGCTGCACTGAAGGTTGTCAGGGCCTGGGATGCACATGGACAGACTGACCACAGCCAGGGCAGGGCGGCTGGGATGCAGCTGTCTTCCAAATTCCAGCCTCTGCCTGTGCATGCTGAAGGAAAAGCAGCAAGTAAAATCTGTTTGTTGCCCTGCTAGATGGTGAGGCAATGGCTGAACCTCTTCGATGATATTACAGAGCACTTCTGTAGAGTTTCGGGGTGACTTGGTTCAACCCCAGCTCCGTAGGGACACGGGGCTGAGACCTGCTCGTGGGGGCTGTGCTGGGCATTCTGCTGTCCAGGGCAGCTCTGTGCCTAGGAGAGAGAGCTGTGCAGGGCAAACCCTCGCTGGGAGGGAGCATCACCTCTGCCCTGCTCAGTCTCTCGGGGCTGAGAACCCTCTGTGCTCTCCCCACCCAGCAGCGGTGGTGGTCAGCCTCTGCAGCACTGCCCTGTTTGTGGGTGCCCGAGCCCCCTGTGCCCCCAGCCCGGTGCTCCCCTGAGCATCACCTCAGCCTTGCCCCTGCCCGGGCCCCCTCCTCACTCCCCACACTGGGGTTCTGTTGCCCAGCACGTTGCTGATGTCAATTTGTAAGACAATACTTCAGCATTACCCAGTGAAAACACAGACGGCATTGTACAGCTGGGAGCAACATTGATTGAAGTGATATTTAATCCAAGGAAAATACATGATACATAGTCTAGGATTCCTCGCTTATCCATCATATAATGCAGTTCATGGGGATTAAATATCCCTCCTGTAAAGTTGGTTGAGATCAGTGTTGTTATTTGTTTTGCAAATGATCCTGACAGTGATGCTGAGAGCTATTGATTATCAATGGTTCTTTAAAAATTACTATTATACTGCAAATTACAAACCTTGGGGGTATCTAGTTATATGATAATGGAAAGGCATTGGTGTGTAATGACACATACATCATAACAAATTTGCTCTGGCTATATAATGGAGATTGAAAGGGACATGATTTATGACCAACAGGATTAGCTGCCTGCCATGATACATCTAAGGTAACATGACAACTGTCTAGTTGTTCATTGTGGCAAGAAGTTCTGATGATTAGAACAGTTTAGAAATAAATGAAGGGAAACCCCCCCTCCCCCAAAATCTCCTCTACCTTTTAATTTAAAATACATAAACCACACTTCTAATTAATAAATAGCAAAAATCCCTCTATCACTCTCCCAGGAGCTTCCAAAAAACACTGCACAGGTGCAAACCAAGGCTGCCAGTCCTAATGGAACTCCTGGGTTTGCCTGGAAATCCTTCAGAGCTTCTGGCTGTGGCTGTGATGGAAGTGCAAACGAGAGCCCTGAATCTGCTGGGAATTTCAATGCATGTGTGCCCTTGAAGCCAGTGGAGGACACTCGTGTTGAGTTGTGTGCTCTCATTCACGATGATGAATGCCTGATAACACAACTGCTTGTCTTCCAGGCTCTCCTGGTGTTTCCCAGTAGCTGAGGACTGAATACTTGATGTGTTTGAGTGGAGCCTGAGGGCTGCCAGCCTGCAGTGGCTTTAGCAGTGTCACGGGAGCCTTGCCAGCCTCGGGGGCAGAGCTGGGTGCTGTGACCTTGCCCTGCCGTCCTGGGGTGCCACAGAGGGCTGGTAGGAGGATTTTCCTTTCAGGAAGGTGTGTGGTGTGAAGGTTAACTCCTGTGGCTGTCCTGTGCTCTGGCATGCTGCAAATACCAAATGCCAGCAGTGCAAACAAACCTTGTCCTCATCACCCAGCTGATCCACAGTGGAGCCCACAGACAGCACTGGGTCTGTACTTCTGTGTTAACACACTCAGCTGGGCTTGGTGAAATGCATGTCCAGGAGCCAGTGCCAGCAGAAGCACTTGTAGAACAAAAGGGAGTGAGAAACAGTTTTCCTTCTTCACCAGCTCCTTCTCAGCATCTTTTGTCATGAAGTTGTGTATTGCACTGAGTCACCAGGCTGCCAGTGAGGAGAAATACCCATGGACAGGAGTCCTTCTCCACACTGATTTACTTTTGCCCAGTGCTTTTTTATTCTTCGGTGTTGCAATAGTAGGGACACTTGCCCAGTAATTTCTTTAAAAAATTTTAACACTTGATAACGTGGCCCTTCAGATGGGGAAAGAAAGAGGCGTGTGCTTGTTTAAGTATTGTTCTGTAACACATCTGAAGATCCAGCTCCAGCCTCTCATGAATCCCACTAGCTCGCTTGGAAGTGGGATGGAGGAAGTTTGAAATAATAAAAGGTAACTTGCAGCCCACAAGCACTGTGGTTGTGGGAGGTTAGTGCACCCCTGAGCACGAGCAGCACTGTGCTGGTACCCACCTTATCCAGAGGAATTACTCCCTCTGCCTGAAGTGTCAGCACTGTCCTGGGATGAGGCTGCCAGGCTTCCTCCCAGAGTGAGGAGAAGCAAGGGCTCCTTGAGACCCCACCATGGAATCAGTTTGTGATATAAAAGTAAGTGCAGAGTAAAACTCTCCTCCTTTGTGGAAGTGCCGACCCTTGACTTGTAATAAAGCGTTTATTGTGCTGTTTTCTCAGCCTGGGTCACCACGTGCTGTACCTGTCTCGTGGCCTGTTCCTGTGTGTGCTGTGCTTCAGGGGTAATCAACAGCTGCAGAGATGCTGTTTGTTACCAGGGAAGGGGCCTGGGCAGAGGGGGCTTTGGTTTTCCAATAAAAATGAAATCCCAGTGTTTTGTCTTATATGAGAGTTTCTGCTTGTGGAGACAGAGAGCTTTCCAGAGGAGCTGCGGTTTCAAATTGTGGAGGAGGGTGAACCAGGAGGGGAGCTCACAAGGTGGGGCTCAGAAATGCTGCCACGAGGGACTTCTGGGACTCTGCGGCTCAGTGTTTCTTTAGAAGCAGGATTTCTGCCAGTGGTGACTCAGGTTGTGTAGACAAGGGTAGGGTCTTTGTGTAGACAAGTCTTAGAACTCCTCCCAGGATGGATATAGGTGGTGGATATAGGTTCCTGCCTTCCAGGGGCAGCAGAGGTATTTTGGGGTACAGGTCATGAGTTTCATCCTGTGACTGTGCAGACCTGGTGAGAGGTCCTTTGGCACTTCAGAAAAACAGGCGAGGACCTGAGCTGGAGAAGTTGTAGGGGTGGGGGAAAAGGCTGGGTTTGGCTGTTTGTTCATCTTTTTATCACTCCCAGCTGAAGCTGGGTCAGGGTACAGAAGTGGACAGGAGATGCCCTTACCCAGAGCATGCCTGACCTCTGCACAGATGTGCACAGACATGAATGTGTTTGGGAATGATGTTTTTCCCACCATTACCTTTGTAGATGACCTGACCTGATGTCTCTGATCCAGGCCCTCCCAGGTGAGAGAGCTCTCTTGCAGGAACTCTTTGACTAGCAAACACTTCACAGTGGCTCAGGGAGGCTGGAGTGGGAGGAAGAGAGCCCTTGTTCCTCTCAGCTTCTCTGGCTTGGGTGGACCTAAAAGTAGCAGGTATGAATGCAACTGTCATTACCTTAGTGCTTTGTATCACAGCTGGAGTGGGACATTGTCACACGTATGGATTATGGGAGGTCTTTTGATCCAGCATTGTATCACATTTTACAGCATAAATCATTGTAAAATGGTCGTGGCTGGAGCTGTGTCCTTCAGCCCAGTAACTGGCTGCACAAGTCACTGAGTCAGTGTGCACAGCAGCAAAGCAATGCATAATTCAGGAGGGACCTCTGAGTGACACAGGGACAGAGGGGCCATGCAGCAGTCACTGCACTGTGTGAATCAAGTCGGGTGAGGGTGGGGAGTCCCCCTGTCCCCAGAACACTCTGGGCGGGACCTGCTGTCCTCAGACCAGCATCACTGGGGCTGTGTTGTGTGAGACACATTGGGGCAGGATTTGCTTCTCCGTGGAAGAGTTTATCTGGAGAATGTGGGTGTGCAAAGCATTTCTAGGGTACCTCCTGGAGTGCCCCACCCTGGACCATTGCCTGTCCTTATGTGTGTGTCAAGCAGCCCCTTCCTGCTCTGACAGCATCTCCCTAGCTGGGACAGAGTGGGGAAGAGGGGGCCTCAGGGATGATGTGGCCATGGTTTAGAGAAGTTTGTAAGGGGTTTGATCACAGCTTAGGAAAACTTACTCCCTCTCATGTGTGCTAGTGATGACTTTCCATTTATTTCTCTGCTGTTGTAATAAAAGTCCAAGTGCTGCACAACTGCAGAGATCCTGACACTGGAGTGGCCAGCGTGCACCATTTCCCTGGAAAAAAAGATCCATCCAAATGGCTCCTTTATGTCATGCTCTAATTTTGCTGCTGTGGGTTTATTTTTGTTTTTGGCTTCTTTTATTCACGGTATTCTTAAAACTTCCCTTTCAGGGCTTAACAGCTTAACCATTTCAAAATCATGCCAAGCGGAAATGTAGCATACGATTTTCTCACTAAACATTGTGCTGATCGCTCAAATGTATTCTGGATTTGTGGAAAAGCTGCAAAAAACTGGGATGAAAGAGAGTGAGAATTAGCACTCAAATGAAGAGCCAGGCCTTTGCATGATTGGGAAAGGTCTGTGGGAGCAAACAGAGTGCTCCTTGTCACCTTCTTGCTCTGCAGCATCCACGCTGGCATGGCTCACTGCAGGATTGGTGAGCAGGCAGGTGGTGAAGGAAGGGTCTCAGTCCTGACCTGAGGCTGCTACAGTCTTTAAACATGGGTGTTAGTCCTAGTTGTTGGTCCCTGATATCTGAATTATGCCCCAGGCTCTGCTACGAGATTCCTGTCTGGGTTTCAGCAGCTCCTTCAATCTCTTGGGCCTCCCTCTCTTCTTCACAGGAAAGGGATTATAGTGCCAAAAATAGCCTATTTTCCTAGTGGGCCTCTTTGTGACTCTCTTCTGTGAAATACGTCTTTCTCCCTGTTCTTCCAAGTGAAATACAAAGGAGATGTGATTCACCACCAGTGCTGATGTGGCAAGGCAGCAGGAAAGCTGCTGGTGTGCAAAGGATGCTTTGTACCTGCACATGTGCCCTTCTGACACACAGATTCCCTGCTGGGGCTGGTGGCTTCCTGCTCTGCTTGTCCTACTGAGGAGCTGGAGCATTCAGGGCAGGAAAGGCCCTGCTCCTGGTGCTGGTGGAGCACTCTGCTGGGAGAAGATGCCCCTTTTGGGAGGCGAGGTGGGTGTTCTGTGGTCATATGGACAGTCCTGTCCCATGAGAACTGATTTGGGATGGGTCTGTTGGGACTTTTGTTTGGCTCTTGCTGCTGCAAGGAGCTGCATTTTCCCAAGGAGGAGGAGGGCAAGGGACACATTTGGAAATGCAGGCTTTCTCTTGGAACTAAAATGGGTTATCACCATCTAATGACTGCTGCTGAGCAAACCTGGGCTGCTGGGATGATCACAGGGGCACAGACTGGTATAAGAGAAGTCAGATTGGTGTTGCAGAGCTGGGAGATTTGTTTTAGTCCCGACTTTCAAAGACAAGGAGAACAGAGTTATTTTTTTGCCATTTCTGTCTTTTTATTAAAAGATCTTGAGGGTCCTCACTACTTGCAGAAAATGCCAGTGTGACCTTGAGCTATGGAGGTGGGATGCAGATCACAGCTTACAGATGCTCTGAGCTGGAATTTGCTCTTCATTACAGCTCTCAGACTCGTGAGGTGAACGGAGGGAGAGCTGATGATTATTAGTAGCTTTAAAATTAATATTGCTCTTTAGAACATTTAGTGTTTCATTAGCAGTGAAACAATACACGCTGGGGTGCATGCAGACCAAGAAACACTCATGTTCCTGCAGTGCTACAGCTTGGGCAGCTGTGAGTTCATGAGCAAGGGATTTTTCAAATCAGCAGAGGATGTGGGGAAGGGCTCATTTGATTTCCAGAAATCTCATCTGTGTAAATCCTGGATGGGGAACAGGCAAGACCCTGAGCCCTGCCAGTGCCATGTGTCTTTGAAGCAGTTCCACATCCCTGCTTGGATCACAGACCAAGAGCTGAATGTGGCACCTGATTTATTTATAATATTCCTGGGAGAAGGGAGGGCACGTGGAGGTCTCTGGACTGCAAGAAGAGGTGAAAAGCACAGCCTAGGTACAAACCACAGTGAGGGTGCAGATTGTGGACATGAAGTGAGAATGCTGAGTGAGCAACCCCTGTTTGAAGAACCTTGGGATGCAGGAGAAGGGAGCAGAGGAATTCCTCAAATTGTCTCTTTGCCTCTCCAAGCAAATCCTTTCTGGCTGATGTGGTTGACATATGCAGAGAATCTTGGCTTAGTGCTTCGTGGATGGTCTCCAGTTGGGGTGATAGCTCAGAGCTGGGAGGGGGGAAGCATTAGGGAGCCCAGGGGGTAAAATGCCTTGCCATGATCTTCAATGAACAGGAAGGAAGAGCATTTTTTCTGTTGTTGTTCATATTACAGGAAATTTCCCCACTGTCTTTTCAGTTAATAACCACTGGGGCAAGAGTCTTTCCTAGCTCATAGGGGAGCAAATCTGAATAAACCAGTAACAGTCATGTTGTTGAAAAGTGGCTCCACTTGAGTGTTTTTTCCACTGTTTGGATAAATAAGACAATAAGAAGAGCTGCTGAGATAGTTGGCAGAGAAATGAATCCCCCAGGAGATCGGGGCAATGTTGTTTATTCATGGGAGCTGCCAGTGCATGAGGGGCCAGTCCTGCAGTTCTGTAGAGAGAAGGGAAACAAACGTTCTCTGTTCTAGAACTGGGCTCATTGCAAGGAGGTATGCCAGGGATCATTAGTGCCACAGCCACCATGATCTTTTGCTCAGATTAGTTTTCTCTTTTTAAGGCAAAAAGAAAAAAAATAATGGCAGGTTCCCATTAGATCAGATATGGACAAAGTAATAGCAGTATCACAGAGATTGAGGTCTGCAAGATTAAAATGTGAGAGGGAGGAGAAATGATAGCTTTGGCCCTGCTTGCTGTTACAGCAGCCGTGTGGATAAATGACTCTATGCAGATAAGCAGGGCAAAAATAAAAGGGATGCTTAGGATGAGACCAAAAAAAAAAAAAAAGGGAACTAATCAGCAGATTCAGCCACTGTAATAATGCAGTAAACATGGAAAATTACATTATATTAGCTCCTCTGTTTCCCCTTGTATACATTAGCCACAAAGTCATCGATAGGTGATTCCTGTGAAGGTGCAGTGCTGCAGAATCCAGAGCTCCCTGCTCCTGGGGAAGGTATGAGTGATGCTAAAGGGGAAAGTTGACTTTTGAACTGTCTGAGGAAGTGGCTCAAGTGGAGCTGCAGAAAAGCTCGCAGCTCACTGAGTTAAAAATCTGCTCCCAGGCAAAGGAGGGCCGGTGTGTTTGTCCTCAGTGCTCAGGCAGCAGTAAGGGTTCGTGCTGAGCCACAGCTTAATTGCAGTCCTGGGATGTTCCCCTGATGCGGGAGAAATTGGTCTGCTGCAGATTTATTTTTTTTTATATATATATATATATATATATATGTATATATTTCTTTTTTAACTAGTGAACTGATTTCCATTTTGTTCAATTTCTCACAAAGAATGACAAGTAGCCACTGCAGCTTTTCCCTGAGTTCAAGCAAAACCAGCATGTAACATTATTTGCAAATTAGCTTCATCCCTCTGGCTCCCAGTTAAAGCAGGAACTGCTTGGTCCAGAGTTGCTCCCAAAATATCCATTTAAACCATGTAATGATTCTGACTCTCTCATGCATAGTAGATGAAAGACGATCCGCGATTTATTTTTGAAGCTTTGAACCCCAAACATGGTCAATCATAGAAAAAAAGATTAAAAAAGGAGGAAGTCATGATAATGCAAAGCTGGGAGAAAAGCAGCCCTACACTTCACAGTAAAAATCCGTTTTCTTTGCACTTTTTTATTAACAGCTTCAACTATGATCAGTGCATAAATCTACCTGCAACACAGGATGTTGGAAAATTACCGAGAGACAGCAACGTCCTCCCTGCTGCTTGGTGAGAAAAGAAGGATGCACCTTCAGGTATGGGCTGGAAAATTGTTTCATCCTCTGTTCCCTATTTGTGTTGCACTAAGCTTGCTCGTTGCATTGATTAGAGGGGGAAATAAGGTGTTTGCAAGAGGGAAACTTCAGAAGGGATTCTCTAAACTTGCCTCAAGGCACGGATAAGAGTCTGCCTGGGACCTGCTCTGCACCCGAGCAGTGCAGGGCTCTTCAGGCTCTGCTGGGGTTAATGGTGGTGTTCTGTCCTGCGTTTGCTGTTGTTCTTTCCCTGCCCCTGAGGAGGTGTTTGATCCTGCTCCTCTTGGGCAGAACCAGTTCAGCTCTGCTCTGGGTGCTCCTGCAGCGTTGGGAAGCTGAGCACATGCCCTGACATTCCCTGCTCCAGTTCAGGAGGATCAGCTCTGCTCTGGTGCTCCTGCAGCGTTGGAAGCTGAGCACATGCCCTGCCATTCCCTGCTCCCAAATCATGGAATTGCCGCTTCCCGGCGCTTTGAAGGGATCGCACGAAGGGCTGAGCAGGATGAAGCTGCGTTGGCTGCTGCTGCTGAGCAGCCTTGTTAGAGCAGGAGCAGAGCTAAGCACTCCTCCTGGGTTTTCTTAATCCAGCCTCAATCCATGCACTTCAAACAGGAGCCTTGTTTTAGGGCTGTGCTGAGCACTCAAGTATCCCAGCAAGCTGCTCTCGTGCCTGGAAGGGCCAGCCAGAAGCCAAAAAGCCGGTTTTAGTCTCTTTTGAAGAGGATGGAAATTGCTCCCCCTGAGCAGGAGAGTATGGAGGGGAGTTGTGGCTCCCAGAACAAGAAAAGGGAGGGTTGGTGACTTTCTAAACGTGGATTTTTCTGACAGTTGTCTGATGCTTTGGGCTCAACATGGACAAGCCACTGTCCCTGAAATCCAGCATAGCAACTGGATTATAGCTGTCACATCCATCTCCCTAGGGAGAAAAAAGGGGTTTCCAGCCACAGAGGCCGGTTTAAAACATGCCAGCCTTCTCCAGCATGCTTTTCTAAATATATGTTTTGAAGCAAACAAGGATCAAAGGGCTACTTAAATCTTGGCAACTGGTCAACACTGTCATGTTGCAGGTTGGGGTTTCTCATTTATCGGGGTGGGTTGGTTGCTTGTTTTGCCACCTGTGCAAGTGGTTTGAGGAATTAATGGGAATTAGCTCATCATTATCTCAGTGTTTATAGATGCCTGTCCAGTGGGAGTTGTTGCCTCTAGTAAAGCTCTTTCTCTTCATTGTGCCCATCACTCCTGCTTGCATTTCCCTTATTGCCATGTTTGCAGTGACCACTGGGGACTTGAAGTGGACAGATTGCTGTTGCTGGGGCTGGCTTTCACCCAGCTGGCAGTATTGTGAGCATTGGGGTCCCCAGCATGTGACATGTGCTCCAGAGGAAGCCTGTGGTGGGACCTGATGTCCTGACATTTCTGTTGGAGTGTGACTGTGCCAGTGGGTAAATGGGATGGAGCGAGATGTGCTGGGGTCAGAAAGGAGATGCAGATTTCATGTCTTTGTTTCACTGATGTGTTTCATGGATGGGCTGGCCAGCACCAAGGCTTCCTCATCTGTGGGAAATACTGGCAGTCTTAGAGAGGCAGCTTAGATTGAGTTGTGACTGCTGAGGGCTCTTGGAGTGGGTCCTGTCTGGATCTGGATTCGTTAAAGAGGTAGTTCAGTATGTATTTTCCAAAGGTGAGGAGACAAAAAGGGGAATAGGTGTTAGAAGGGAGGTGGGTGAGAGCTGCCCTTCTGGTGCAGGGTGACCACTGTGCTGAGCTTTCAGCTGGATTTCCAGCTTTCTGCCACTTCTGCCTTGGCTGTGGTGCTCCATCAGTACTTTGCACCACACTGATCTCTCCCCAGTTTTTTCCTTTAACCTCCCCTGCATGAAACACAATGCACAAGGACCTGACACCAGGAGACACAATGAAGGTGGCGTTTCCTCTCTGCAACCCAGTGTTTCCACCCCTGCATTTCCTGGAAGAACTCTGGCATCCTGTCAGGCCACAGGGAGATGTTTTTCACCCCTTCCCACATCTATGCATGCCTTCCTCCCTGCAGGGAAACCCACGCTGGCACAGGACAATGTCGGGTGATGCTGCACATTCAATATGAGGATGCTCCTCTAAAG